>JAJJMB010003697.1:408344-802685 GCA_023531105.1 Papaver atlanticum | reverse complement strand
CCCCTTATCAACAAAATTGGCAAAGGAGAAAAACAGGATCATTATGAATTAAACAAAAGAGATCAATACTAGAGAACACATACCATATTTTAGTTTAGATGATTTTACCAAGAAAACTCGGCGTTTTCATCAAGGAGATATATAGTTACAAGCATCTTCTACAAATTCCACATCCGCTCTCCCCACAAAGATATGACATTTAAGCACAAGTTAAAATGAACTTTCCCGTATTTGATGTCATTCCCGAAAGAATAACATGAGCGACCTTTACTCTAATCAAAAGAGAAGGATTTTCTTGGACATTAACAAATTTACTCGCTAGTTGCGAACAAAGTAGATTTGTATCCAATATTTTTCTCTTAACTAACCACTAATTTATGAAGCGGGTATACTAGGTGGAATATTATCATAACCACATGTTGCATAGAATACATTGGCAGAACGAAGTGCACAGTCATGGGTCACACATTCAGATTTTGGAGTTATAGAAATTCTTAAATTCTTGTTGAATTTTTTTTTTTGATGATGAAGAGTTTTTCTGATCATCTTAAGGTGACTGTCAATCTTAAGAGAGACTGTCACATAATGCAATGACCATAGAGAGAGAGAGTATCATCAATTTCTTCACTGGAACTCAAGATTAGTTGCCCAATAGATATGAATAAGAATTTACGTTGGTCCAGCAATTAACGGTTTAATTAATAATTTAATATTCGGTCAGCTACCAATATTTTATTAATATTTAGTTAATAGTTTATTGATTCAACTGCCAATTTCCATGCAAAGCAATATTGATTCAACTATCAATATTTGAGCAATATTTCTCATATTGATTCAACCATCAAAATTTGAGGAATTCATACTCATCCATTTATCAGTATTTTATTGGTTCATCAACCAATACTCAGTTGGTCCATCAACCAACATTTGGTTCGTCAGTCGACCATTATTTTAATATTATAATCTCTCCTTGTCATTCAATTGACTCATAGCACATGGATCGAGATGAACCTTTTATGATCATCCATCAATAAAATATTTTCATACGACTTCCTGTCAAATGCTTGACGCATCAACATAATGGTTTATGATCGATTCAGGAATCTCATTAACCTATGCTCATCAATCCAAGTCATTCAACTATCATTACTGCTTCAGCTAGCATAATAATATGTCACAATCATCAGTGATCTAATTCAACATCCATGGTCCATAAAGCATGTTGTATTTGCAGCAAAGACTACATGTTTCATCCATCATGACCTTGAACTACTAACTGTTCAATTCATCAGTTCAGACTCATAGTCTAACTAGGTCAAAGATTGACTATATAAAAATACGTTTGCAAAGCAGACTTTCACATGAGATATCAATTCATGTCACATTGGGGGATAACATTAGGGTTTTGGTCTGACGGCCTACAGCACGTGTGATGTACAATAAATCCACGATGAGAAATGTGAGTAAGTCGTGCTGACAATTGAAGGAGTAAATGGTATAGTGGATGGTCAATAAACCAAGTCTTCCATACAAAATGGAAGTGGTTTATGCATGTTCTCTCACTTCCCCATTCTTCCACTCTCTTCAACCGTCACCACTTACAGGAGATCGATGTGCTGCAATAAATAGGTTTCTCAACCTATGATTTGATAACTAAGACAACTGAATCGAGTAAGACTCAACACAAACACTTACACTCTCTCGTACACACAAAGAATCCATATTCAAAGCAGTTCAACACATCATATCATCAATTGATCAATCTCCATTGATCTCCACACATTCTCATCTTCCCTCCCTATAGACCGACCCTTCTTCTTCCTTGTGACCGAACTGAATCCGGAACGGCCATTGTCTTGGTTTAGGCCATAGTCCTACAAATTAGTCTCTCGAACTCAAAGTACTCCCCTGCAGTATATTTTTTTACAGGTTCATAAGATTTTCTTCATCGATCACTTGTTTCATCGGCCACTTGCCTCCTCCACCACTTTTTACCAGAAAACCAAACCCGCAAACACCCGCCGACTAAGTATTAATCGTCATTTTGTAGATTATCGATCATGCCGACTATCAGCTGACCAAAACCAAGTTTCCATGTGTATCATTTTGTTATTGATCGTTATGTTATTGTAATAGTACCTTGACGACTAAGTGTTGGTCGTCATTATAAGGAATTATTGACCATGGAGACTAATTGTAATGTATTTCCACTGTTCTTGAATTCTTAGTTTGTATACTCGATTTTTAATTGATTTCTTGTGTATTCTGTTATTGTTTATGCTGCAAAAGGTCAATCAAGGAAGGAAACATGCTACTCCTCCTTCAAAACCTCCTCGCAAAGGCGAAAAACTCTTGACTGCAACACATCGAGGGAATTTGTAGAGCCGGGAACGCTTAAGATCCGTGAAGTAAAAGAGACTCAACCACCACCTGAAACAAGTAATTCCCGATGAATACAAATCAATTCCATCTGGAAGATGAGAGGTAATAATGATGGTGATCAAGGAATTCCGGCCGCTGGAGGAGATAAGGATGATGATGATCAAGGAACCCCACCTGTTGGAGGAGGTAATGATGATAGTGATAATAGTGATGATGGGAAGAATGATGATAAAGATTGTTAGAGCATTGCTCGGCCGAACTCACAAGTGTTGTTATCTCAAGCTTGTTTTCAAATTTAGTTGTCAAAACTATATCTTGATTTATAGTCTACAATATAGTTAAATCTCATATTAGGATAGAAATGTAGTTGAGAAACGGACATCACGACATTCATCATTACGTTCTACCGTTTGTAGGCAAATATCAACCTAAGATTTTTGATAACTTCTTCAACAAAAGGTAAGTGAAGACTGAACCACCTATTTCTCAAGTTATATTCATCTTTCTATCTATGAGATGTTGTCACATAACTAATTAGACTATTGTACGCATATCAAGAATTTCGAGTCAAGTTTATCTTGGTAATTAGTTCTCGAAATATATATGACTAAGCTTAATGGACATTTTTTCATACTTGATGAATTTCAGTTAAGAACAATTTATTTTTCGTGATCTAAATTTTAATTCAAGATTATCATTTGAAAATAGCCTGGAACAGTGATATGTCTCATTGATGTTATTTGGGAATGTTTCGAATTGATCTAGAGAGATATATAAAACTACTAAAAATCTGGATACATGACAATATGCATACCATTTTCACAAGCTGGGAAAACTGTTACAGATCCGGAATGGTAGTACATGTACTCAGTACACGTAACGGCGTAGCTATAGTTCGGCAACGACTTAGTGGTACACATACCCGGTATCCATACCACAAAAAATCTGTGTCGTGAACCTGGAATGGTACGCATACCTAGTATGCATACCGAAAAAGAACTGTTGGTTCTGTAAACGGTGTGGTATCCATACCCGGTACGCAAACCGAAAATATATGTATGTTCCGTAACTTATATTTGTCTTAAGGGTACACATACCCGGTACATGTACCATGACAAATATAGTCACGAACAAGGCTGGAGTACACATACATGGTACGCGTACTTGCCCTGTCGAATATTTTCAGATGCACATAAAATTATTTCTCTGAGATAATTAGCATTTGAATAAATCTCTAAGAACACTATATAGACATGATTGATCACATTATAACCTATGGTTGTGATTCAAACTTAAAGTCTTAAGTGTTAATGAAAAATATTAAGCTTATGGTTCAATCGGCTAGTTTCAGCTAACCGTTTATGAACAATGTCTTTGTACACTGTTCGGTTACGGTTCATCCTTACCAGAGTGTATATCTTTATAAGTCAACCACATTTTAAAGATTCATCTAACGGTGGATATTGTTTGCTTTGTTCCAAAGCTATCTTAGCTTAAACCTAAAGCAACCTATGCTTTGAAAGTCTGTAAAAGGAGAACCTCAAGCAACTGGGATTTTTGAATCCCGACACTACTTTTGTGTTTCCTAGTTGTAAACTAGAGTCATCCTCTTCTTAAAACCCTTTTAGGGTTTAGCAACTAAAAAGACTTCATAGGGATTCGTGAAGCCACGTCCCGCTATCTTTTATATTGATAGTTCGAGTATCCTGATCTTGTTTGATTGTTAAGCTTGCTCCATCAATCAAGATAGATAGAAATCACAAAGTTCTCTTCGTCTCAGACTTTGATTATTCCATAAGTTTAATACTTGTGAGGTGAATAATAATCTAGGATTCTGTTCGGGAAGCATATGCCCGGATTTTGAGGTTAGCAGGACTTTGTCTATTGCTATCGATTTCCAGTCTCACGTTGATCTACGATCAAAAAGGAAACCACACATATATGCTTATCTGCGGGAGGAAGATTAGTATAAAGTATTCAATTGAGTTGAAGCAACTCTTGGGCTGTAAAGGACGTTAGCTAAGGGAATCAATTGCGCGAATTCCTGCTGAGATTCAAAAGACGTAAGGAGCGCAACTGTAACTGAATTGCTGTGAAAGTTTAATTCGGTCTCAACTACATTCCAGTCTGAAGTTAATTGGTAGTATGTTAGTGTATGTAGCGGATTAATACATCTTGGTGTTCAATCTAGACTAGGTCTCGAGGTTTTTCTGCATTTCCGGTTTCCTCGTTAACAAAATATCTGGTATCTGTGTTATTTCTTTTTCCGCATTATATTGTTTATCTTTATAATTGAAATATCATAGGTTGTACGTTATTTAATGAAAGTAGATACATCCATCCTCGTATGTTGGATACTGAAAAAGAGGGGGTCTAACAACCACACCCAATATTTCGTTCGGCAATCTATATGTACTAACTCCAATATAATTCCAAGAGAATCAACTAGACAGTCAGACTCAATCAAGGAAATATATCTAAGAGTTATATCTCTGTTTCTCATTGTAATCAGCAAATCAAACAGATAGAAATCCGTGAGCCTGATTATTATGAGAAACAACTTGAACGGTACCAAAGACCAATGTTCAAGTGTCAATCAATCTCAATCAACAACCAAAGGTTGGATTTACCAATTTATTGAACTACGCACAACCTGTGATATCTCAATTATATAAACAAATATAATGCGGAAAAGAAATAACACAGACACCATAAGTTTTTTTAACGAGGAAACCGCAAATGCAGAAAAACCCTTGGACCTAGTCTAGATTTGAACACCATAATGTATTAAGCCGCTACAGACACTAGCCTGCTACAAGTTAACTTCGGACTGGAATGTAGTTGATCCCTAACCAAGTCTCACACCGATTAAGGTACAGTCGCGTTCCTTATGCCTATGAATCCCAGCAGGACTCTACGCACTTGATTCCCTTATCTGATCTGACCCACAACAAAGAGTTGCTACGACCCAAAGTCGAAGACTTTATAAACAAATTTACCTCCCACAGAAAAGTCTATTCTGATAGATAAATCTGTCTCCCACAGAAATACCTATGAAGCTTTTGTTCCGTCTTTTGAAAAATCAAGGTGAACAGGAACCAATTGATAATCCAGTCTTATATTCCCGAAGAACAGCCTAGAAATATCAATCACCTCACAATAACTTAACTATATGGTAGTAGAACAAGTTATTGTGGAATCACAAAGAATGAGACGAAGAGCTTTATGATTACTTTTTACATCTTACTATCGGAGATAAATCTCGAGCCAATCTTAGAGAAGATAATACTCAATACGATAGAAAAAAAAAGATCATAACAAGCAACTATAAAGAAAATAGTTGGGTCTGGCTTCAGAATCCTAATGAAGTCTGTAATTCGTTAACCTATAATGGTTTTAGGAAAAACCTAGGTTAAAGGAAAATCGACTCTAGTCGCAACTAGTATCACACAGGAGGTGTGGGGATTTGGTTTTCCAGTTGCTAGAGTTCTCCCTTATATAGTCTTCAAATCAGGGTTTGATAGCTTTGAAACAAAGCAATCAATATTCAATGTTAGATGAAAACCTGATTTAAGATTCAAGCTAAGTTTGCTTAAAAACAAAGCAATATCTATCCACCGTTAGATGGTTTTAGCTTGTTACACACAAATGAAATATACCTTCATTTAGATATGGGTAACCGTATTTAAACGTGTATATGGAGTTGGCTCAATAACAGTTAACCGAAGTTATCCATATGAACACTTTTGTATTAACCACATTCATCTAACACTTCTAGATCAAATGATAATCAAATGAATTTATTTGTGTTACTCATAGAGTTGTTCAATTGTTTATATTCTCATACAAGTATACAAGACACAATTGAAACAAAATCGGATTTGATTCAAGAGAATCAATTCATGAACATTTAGCCACGCTTTGCAAAGATTGCATTCCTTAATTTATGAATGTATTTGTTCATGAGTATGAAATCATACTTAACCGATTTTAGAAATTAAACCAACTCAGTTTGCAAACGGGTACGCAAACTTAAGTTCCGGACATTGGTCACGTCTGACAGTTCGCAAACCGGTATGCATACTGTCGTCCCGGACCTAACTCAGGTGAAACCGTTCGCATACTGGAATGCAAACTTGGTTCCCGGACTTTGACAGTTAAAACTATTCGCATACTGGTATGCAAACTTGGTTCCCGGACCTGAATCATACCACAATAGTTTGCATACTGGTATGCATACTGTGTTATATCCATACAATGATTATTTGTTCTAAACTCACATTTCAATCATTGAAACATCCTTAGAAGACGACAATAGATGTCTCACACAAATTATTAGCTTATAAGTAATTTTCAATTGATCGAATGATCAATACGAAACATTCCAAGTCTACATCAATTGACTGTCTCGCACAAATCATGTAAGATGTTTCAAGGAAATTTTCACATGGTCATCTTTTGACTCATTATTTAGTTTCCAACAAATAAATTGTTTCCAACTAAACTCGTCAAGAATAATGAAGAGCGTAGCTAAATCAAAAATCTTTCAAACACATACTTCGAGCAAGATATAAGCGAGTTAAACTAAGATCGAAATATCAAATGTGTATAATGTAAAAGTCTATAGAGCTATACGATTTAGTTTCAATAGGAGATAAAATAGAATAGACTTCTGAGTGATAGATAAGTTTTAGTCTCCACATAACTTTTGTAGATGAAGTTCCTCCAAGCTCTCCTCAGTAGATCTTCGTCTTCAATCGATGAACGTCGTGAAGTCTAAAGCTCAACTACACATTCTATCTTAATCCGAGACATAGTTTTGATCACCTAAACTTGACAAACAAGCTTGAGATAGAAACGCTTGCGAGTTCGACCGAGCAGTGCTCTAACAATCTCCCCCTTAGTCAATTTTAGTGACAAAACTATCAATACATATGGATTACAAAATAAATAAACTTTGTAGCTTCTCATCCAACATGCTTGATTTCCTTGGTTCTTCAACATTCCTTAAATTCTTCGTCACTCCAAGTACTCCAGTGATTCTGAACGTGTTTAATTCAGCATCATTGTTATTGCAGATCCGTAGCCATAACAGTAAGAAAATAGATGTTCTCAATTATTGTTATACAGTGTCATAGTATTATTACACAGCATCAAAGTTCAATTGTATCACAACTTTGACAATAATACTACGGTGATATGCATCACTCCCCCTTAGTGAATACTTCATCTCACAATGAAAACCACTCCCCTTACATAATGATCCGTAAACCATATGTATGTAGTGTGAACTACAAAATAATTCTCCCCCTTTTTGTCAATATAAATTGGTAAAGGTACGAAAACTAGCGGGATCATAATGAAATTATCAAAGAGATTATTCATGACTAAAAGAGAACATATCAACTTTGTATCGATGATTTCACATAGTCGAAACTTAGTGTATTCATCAAGGAGTTTATAAAGATACAAGATAACTCCTACAATATTCCACAACCGCACTCCCCACAAATATTTGGCAATTAAGCACAAGTTCAATTAAGAACTCTCCCCATAAAATGTCATTCCCGAAAGAAAAACAAGAGAGACCTTACTTTTACAAGAAAATAATGATTTCTTTGGACATTAACAAATCACATGAAACATGAATTTGTATCCAGTAAACACGAATAAATTAACCACAAGAGAACCTTAATGATTAATTTTATCGGAAATGTTCAACATAAGAAAACTTACGGAGCCATACAGTACTTTCACATAGAAGTGGATCGGGGAAAGATCAATACTGCGGAATATTCAAAAGTTCATTCTATCTTTTATCAATATTTGCATAAAGACATAATACACTTAACTTTTGATAAATGAGATAATCATAGTTCACGGATGTAAACACACATATCCCATAAATTTTTGCAATATACAAAACCATAAAGATTAATACTGCAAAATCATTTTCCAAATAACTTAAAATTTAAATAAATAAATCTAAAACATTGCAAGATGCAAATCGTTGGCAATAGCTATGCGTAATCACAATATTTGCTATTCCAAACCCTAGTAATCCTTCTTAAAACACAAGAATAAATTCTCATAAGAAGTTTCCTAGATATTAAGATTCTTGAAAAATTCTTTATCGTCCCCGAACTCCTTGTCGTCAACAGACATTGGAACGTAAGGTTAGTGAAGAAGGAGTCAATTCCAACAAACCTTCTTGACTGATGCCGATCCAGGGCCTTCTGAATTTCAAGAGTTCTTAAAACAATAGCCTTTATTTGCTGAATCTCCTTCCTTGTTTACTTCAACTCTTCAAGAACACTAGAAAACTTCTGAAGATTTGAGGGGATAACCCTTGGTTTCTTCATATTCTTCCTTTTCTCTTCAAAGTTGTAGAGGAAAGAGATTTATCTTTTTCCTTCATGATTGATGGCTTAACAATCATATTAACATCTTTTCCATCAGAAAATATGATGCTTGGAGTCTCCATTCAAATATGGAATTGTGAGAGAAATACACAATTCAAGCTCCACAAACAATCTTGTGATAAAAAAGAGCTTTCAAGGAAGGAAAAAAAGAATGTAGGGTTACAGAACCTTTATACAGAGTAATAAGGATTCACGTACACACAACTCTCAACCCTAATAAAGGTAAAATTGTCGATTTTAACCCTCTTACAATGATTAAACAGGGAAAACCTTTTCAATAACAATTTTAAGATATGAAAAGATCAACAGAATTCCAGAAAACAAAAAGAAAAATAAAAAAAGAAAATTCTTTTCCTAAATCCCGATTTGTGATTAACTCTTGTCTCTTTGAAATCAGGCACATGAGACAAGATGCACTCTCAACACAATTAGGTGTGTTGGGGTGAACAATAATTTGTCCACCAAGTAATCCCTGTATGGAATTCTCTGTACCCTTTTTCGTAGATCGTTTAGACCTTGTTCTTTTCTGTAAAGGTCTATCTTTTTCTTTAGAAATTAACTTCTTCGGAGATGAGTTGAATTTATATACCTAATATGAATTCGATTTCTGAACAAATTTGAGCTTGTTTGCTAATCGATTTGCTCTCATTTAAAGTTTGTTGACATATATTATTTTATGTTTGTACTTGAAACAATTAGAGAGTTCATGGCCCTTAAAAGTACAATAAGAACATGTCAATGTGGAGGACGGTTCAGACACCATAGCTGAGCATGCTGCCAAACAACTTGAGGTACCTGAAACATGTGAGATATAATTTTCAGTGGATAGGAAAAAATTCATTTTATCCTCCAAAGTGGTTGAAGAAGTTTCTCCAGGAAGAATATCAAAATTGATGTACGTATTGCTACAATTATCAAAATCGGTATTTTCACCAAGGAGTGCAACACTTGACTTTTCATCTTCATTTGAATCATAGTGATCAGACATTTCATCAAGAGTTGCAGCAAGACCTTTGTTCCCAGTGTATTTTCTACGATTTGGACACTCATTAACAAAATGACCAAAACCTTTACACTTGACGCACTGTGGCATATCCTCCTCATCGGTATCGATGGTGTCCTTGTTTTTAGAAGGGGCGCGGTTATGAGGTTTGACTGATGACCTGGGTTTATCTATGATGAACCTTTTACTTCTCTGCAAAAGAAGATCTTTAAACTGTCTTGTAATCAGTGAGACTGAGTTGTCAAGATATTCATCTGATGAATTAGTCTCAATAGGATCAATTACAGAGTTGCCAACACTTTTACTTTTGTCAAGTAATTTAGTGTTCCTTTATGCTTTGAAAGCAATATCCTTTCCAGATTTGGATGTATGCTCATGATCAAAGATCTTTAACTTTCCAACAAGAGTATTTTTGGAAAGTGTATCAAGGTTATTTCCTTCAACGATGGCATGTTTCTTAGAATCGTATTCAGTTGGTAACGATCTGAGAATTTTCATCACAATGTCCTTTTCAGGAATAGTCTTACCCAGTGCAAATGATGCATTAACAATTTCAGACACTTTGTTATTAAACTCATCAAATGAATCTTCATCATCCATACGAAGGTTTTCCCAATCAGAATTTAGGTTTTGAATCCTAGCTTCCTTTTCAGAGGTATTCCCTTCAAATACGGTTTTTAAGATATCCCAAGCATCTTTAAACTGAGTGCACGTAGTCACATGGTGCTGAAGATCTGGGGTAATGTCATGTATGATAGCATTTAAGCCGTCAGAATTTTGCTTTGCAGCGAGAATCTCGTCAGGCTCATACCTACCAATATCCTTTGCAATAGTTACACCATCTACTGTAACCATTGGAGGATTATAACCATTAACAACATAAACCCATGATTGAAAATCACGTGCTTGAATAAAGGCACGCATAACAATTTTTCACCATAAGTAATTCGAGCCATCTAAGACTGGCGGTACGTTTATAGAGATATTGTTTCTGTTCATAGAGTCAGATTGCTATAAACACAGACTTATTAGGTCTTTAACGTATTTGCCTGCTCTGATACTAATTGAAAAGGCGGGGGTCTAACAACCACACCCAATATTTCGTTCAACAATCTATATGTAACTTTAATATAATTCCAAGAGAATCAACTAGACGGTCAGAATCAATCAAGGAAATATATCCAAGAGTTATATCTCTGTTTCTCAATGTAATCAGCAAATCAAACAGATAGAAATCCGTAAGCATGATTATTATGAGAAACAACTTGAACGGTACCAAAGATCAATGTTTAAGTGTCAATCAATCTCAATCAACAACCAAAGGTTGGATTTGCCAATTGATTGACCTACACACAACAAGATATAATGCGGGAAAGAAATAACACAGACACCAGAAGTTTTGTTAACGAGGAAACCGCAAATATCGAAAACCCCGGGACCTAGTCCAGATTTGAACACAAAACTGTATTAAGCCGCTACAGAAACTAGCCTACTACAAGTTAACTTCGGACTGGGATGTAGTTGAGCCCTTACCAAGTCTCACACCTGTTAGAGCACTGCTCGGTCGAACTCATAACCGTTGCTATCTCAAGCTTGTTTGTCAAGTTTTGTGATCAAAACTATAATTCTTGATTTCTAGTCTACTTATAGTAATGTCTCGGACTAGGATAGATTGTGTAGTTGAGCTTTAGACTTCACGACGTTCATCAATTGAAGACGAAGAACTACCAAGAAGAGCTTGTGGAACTTCATCGACAAAAGGTATGTGGAGACTAAAACTCATCTATCACTCAGAAAGTCTATTTTTACTCTATCTCCTTCTTGAGACAAAATTCATATTACTATATAGTATTCGATTATACACATTTGATACTTCGAGGTTAGTTTAACTCGCTTACATATTTCTTGAAATATGTGTTGGTAAGCTTTTGCTTCAACCAAGTTCATCTTATATTCTTGATGCAAGTCAAAAGATGATCATGTGAAAATCGCCAAGTAACATCTTACATGATTTGTGTGATACAATCATTTGATGTAGACTCGGAATGTTTCGTATTGATTATTTCAATAACTTGAAAATCGCTTTGATGCTAATAGTTAGTGAAAACAACTATTGTCATCCTCTAAGAATGTTTCAATGATTGAAATAGAGTTCAAAACACTTAACCGTAATTGGATTATAGACATAGTATGCGTACTTGCATATATGTTGATCCAAGACCGGTATAGTATGCATACCCGTATGCGTACTGGGAAGGTCAGGTGAAGTCCGGGAGACTTGGTATGCATACCCGTACGCGTACTTGTGATCTCAGTTTAAGTCTGAGAACTTTTGTATGCGTACGCGTACTAATTCAACTGTTGTTTTGGATGTGTGATAGTATGCATACCCGTTCGCATTCTGTCGGACACAGTCCAAATCCGGCTACTTAAGTATGCGTACCCGTTTGCATACTTGAGTGGGTTAAGTTCTAGAATCGGTTTGTGCATGAACTAATACATTTATATAATAAGGAACGCAATATTTTGCAAACCGTGGCTATAATGTTCATGACTTGATTCGAGTGAATCAAAATTGATTTTGCTTTAATTGTGTCTTGTATACTTCTATGAGAATATAAACAATTGAACAACTCTATAACTAGTTTCATTTGAGTCATTTGAACTAGTTGTTGATAAGATGAATATGGTTGATAAGAAAGTATTCATATGGCTAACTTCGGTTAACTATTGTTGAGCCAACAAGGTGTACACGTTTAGGTATTACTCATATATAAATGATGGTACATTTCATTTGTGTGTAACAAGCTAAGTTTGATCTAACGGTTGAAAGATATTAGCTTTAATCTAATCAGGTTTTCATCTAACGGTGAATATTGAATGCTTTGTTACCAAGGTAACTTAGATTGCAAACCCTGATTTGAAGACTATATAAAGGAGAACTCTAGCAACTGGGAAACCTAATCCCCACACCTCCTGTGTGATACTAGTTGCGACTAGAGTCGATTCTCCTTTAACCTTAGGTTTTTCATGAAACCCTGTAGGTTAACGGCTTGAAGACTTCATTGGGATTGTGAAGCAAGACCCAACTATTTTTTCTGTAGTTGAGTGTTCTGATCTTGCTGTTTTCTATCGTGATTGAGTACTGTCTTCTCTAAGATTTGCACGAGATTTAATCTCCGATAGGCAAGATAAAAAGTAGTCACAAACATCTTCGTCTCATCGTTTGTGATTCCACAATATCTTGTTTCGCTACCATACGATTAAGATTATTGTGAGGTGATCGATATTTCTAGGCTGTTCTTCGGGAATATAAGTCCGGTATATCAATTGGTTCATGTTCACCTTGATTTATCAAAAGACGGAACAAAACTCATAGGTTTATTTGTGGGAGACAGATTTATCTATACAATAGACTTTTCTGTGTGAGACAGATTGGTTTATCAAGTCTTCGACTTTGGGTCGTAGCAACTCTTAGTTGTGGGTGAGATCAGCTAAGGGAATCAAGTGCGCAGAATCCGGCGTGGTTCTAGAGGCGTAAGGAACACGACTGTACCTTGATCAGTGTGAGATTGGTTAGGGCTCAACTACATTCCAGTACGAAGTTAACTTGGAGTAGGTGATGTGATTTCAACTTTGTTGTAGTAAAAAGTTCGTTGAGACTTGTGAAAGCAATTGATTTTAGACTTATTTAAACTAAAAATAGAGAAAATTTAAATCCAAATTTGTTTTCAAAATTGAAAATAACCAAGACACTAGATTCCACTATTACACATGAATGAATGATGGTAAAAATTCCAAAACTCTAATTATCTTTAAAATCTCTTATTTCTTAATTCACAAATAATCAGGCATATTCTCAAACATTAATTGTATTCCTTAAGCATAGATTATCTAAACAAAGTATAACCTATCTAATTGAATCACAACTAATTAAGAAAATTATGCAAACAATTAAAATTCTGCAAAGCAGTGATTTGAGTGAATTATAAAATGCAAATTAGAGAAAAGTAAAATAATTACCAATTATTCATGCATCAATAACTTCCTCCGTGCCTTGATTACGCGAGAATTAGCTCATCATCATCATGGAAACATGCTCAAAATTCATCTTTATTAATGCTCAGAAATGGTTCACAAATGATGAAATGGGAGAAAAATTATTAAAACCGGGTTTGTAACACTTATATTTGTTACAAAATCAATTGTTACAGGAAACAATAAGAAATAACCGTCACTAGCACTGTTGAAGAACGACTGTCTTTGAGTGTCTTATGTTCTTCGTACGTTCCTCACTAGCATAAAAAATATCCTTCCTGTAACTTTGATTTTCCGTCCCTCTACTGCTCCCAATTCTCCCAGTTGCGCTCTATTACTCCTCCACACATTATATAGCCTCACATCACCAAGAATACTCCTCCATAACTCCAACAAATCTTCCATTACTCGGCAGTGAATGAATATCTTCTCGGGAATATTTTCTTCCCTTTCTTCTCTTCTCACGCTGTCAACGAGTGCTGAATCTTCCTTCACGCTTCTGCAGCGGCTAAGCTCTATCCAAACACGAGCATCACACGTAAAATCACGTTGTAATCCCGCCATTATCTCATCCGCACACGTACTCCCTGTTGTGTAGAAATTCCACGTATTCAACCCAAGTTTTTCGAATATGAAGGACTTACCAGTCCTGTGTGAGTGTAACAGGCTGGAATGAGTCGATTGGAGTGATTGAATCTCACCACAGCTCCTCCAAATTCAAAACAGAAAACTCCGCAGGTGAAAAATATTCCAACCTGCACTTTCCTCCTAACCAAACCGGGGGTGCGAATAACAGGTGCCCAACTGAGGTGCCCCTTATCCAAACTGAGAGTCCGAATAACAAATATCCTCCGGGGGTGCTCCGCATAATTTTTCGAGCCGATTTTTCCAAAAATGTTTATTTCCCAAAAATACCTACAAACACATAAAACACCATAATAAGTACAAAAATGGGTACTAACAATATACACAATAGAGATGAAAATAGACACATAAATGCGTCTATCAGTAGGCTAGTGTCTGTAGCGGCTTAATACAGTGTGGTGTTCAAATCTTGACTAGGTCATAGGGTTTTTCTGCATTTGCGGTTTCCTCGTTCACAAAATTTCTGGTGTCTGTGTTATTTCTTTTCCGCATTATATTTTGTTATATAATAGAAATATCACAGGATGTGCGTAGTTCAATCAATTAGATAATCCAACCTTTGGTTGTTGATATAAATTGATTGACACTTGAACATTGGTCTTTGGTACCGTTCAAGTTTTTTCACATAATAATCAGGCTCACGGATTTCTATCTGTTTGATTTGCTGATTACATTGTTAAACATAGATACAACTCTTGGATATATTTCCATTGATTGAGTCTGACTGTCTAGTTGATTCTCTTGGAATTATATTGGAGTAGTCCATACAGATTGCTAAGCGAAATATTGGGTGTGTTTGTTAGACCCTGTCTTTTTCAATTGGTATTAGAGCAGGCAAACACGTTTAAAACCTCATAAGTCTGTGTTTGTAAGCGATCTGACTCTATGGACAGATGTGATATCTCATTAAATGCACCACCAGATCCAGGGATTTCAGAATTCTCTTCCATGACTGATTTAGTAAACCTGTAGAAGAAATTCTATCTAAACCTCCACCAGGTTTAAATTCCCTAGAGGAATTTTCAGGGCTTGAGAAAAGGCTTGAGAGCTTGTCGCTTGATGTTGAGTTGTATCTCCAGAAAGAGCAAGAATCTCTTAATAAGCTAAATCAAGAGTTGATGAATAATTTTCTTGTTGAGGTTGATATTGATCTTCTTATCAGTAAAGGTATTCCCTCTGTCTCCTGTGTCTCAGACAAAATGGATAAAACATAAGAAGTATCTAAACCTCATTTATCAATCAGTTCCATCTCTGAACTTGACTTTGTTCATCAGTCAATCCCTGATACACCTTCTCAAGATTATGACACTTCCCTCTCTTATGAGAAAGTCAGGATGTCTCTTTTTATCAAAAGAGTTTCCCTGTGCAGTATTAAGCATTATCTGCAGAGACTGTGTTTTATAAGTTGGAAACGAAGAAATCATGAACACGAATTGTCTTGTGTTCTTTTAATGTTCTTTGAAAAACTTGTAAAAACAGTTTCTTGGGTTTCGCTCTTTACAGAGAGATGTAAGAGCTGTTGGAAAGAAACTCTCTCTTTGTGTCTTGGCGTGCAAGACATTTTTTTGTACTAGGTCATCTTGACCATACAAAAATTACTCAAGACAATTATTTGTTGAGCTGCTGCTCTATTTTTTTGTTTAAACCAAACGAGTCCTTACTTGCACACGTATGGTTCACATACTTTGAACACGGAACCCGTACACGGACGAATCTCGTTCCAGAACGTGTTCGACTTGTTCTTATTCCACCGATTGATACATAAAAAGAGGGAGAATCACTTCGTTCTCTTCACCCTCTCCTTCTTTTCTCTTCAATTCGTATACGAAAGAGAAACCCAACAGTTCACGTACCAATTCCTCTTCTCTCTTTCGTTTCTTAACCAATTCTTGTTTGGTTTGCACCATTGAATTTAGGAGAAGTGTGTACATATTGGGTCAAGAACTATTTTCGTTTTGATCATCGTTTTGGAACTCTACCATTAACGGAAGTTTGTGTACCAAGTAAGTTTCTCAACATTTTCTTGAGTGTTAGTACTTCTCTATGGCATCTAGGAAGAGAATTAGTCGTGGTGAGAGTTCGGGTACTCAAAACCGTGAAGATACTTTTTATTACTCAAGCTTGAGAATTAGGTTCGTTGACACTAAGGATCGTGATTACTATGTGGAATATAGTATTAAGAAACCTATCATTGAAAGGATGTATAAACCCTCTGAACTTAGGGTAGATGGCCTTACTAGGTTCTTTGAGAATCATGAATGGGGAATTATTCATCGTCCCATGGGAACAGCCTATATTGAGTTGACTACTCAATTTTATACTAACCTGCATGAGCCTGACACTGTCAACTGCGCCTTCAAAACTATTGTCGAAGGAAGAATTTTTCTTATGAACAGAGAAGTGATTGCTAAACTTCTGGACTTTCCTCTAACTAGTGACTTTCTATTGCCACCTCCTGAGCGTTTGAGACCTTCTCCGAATGTGCTCTCAAACTTCCTTATTGCAAAGGATGTTTCCTGGTATGAGGGTAAGATTGATGTTCATGATGCTGAACTGTTCCTCAAAGTTGTCGGAAAACTCCTGGTAGCTAACTTGATGCCCAGCATAATTGACATACAATTCTGGACCAGACCTCTTGCGGAACTGGCTTATTATGTTGTTGAAGGGAGGAACATTGACTTTTGTGGCCTTATTATTCGTCAGATGATAAGTTTCAGACAGATTTCGAAGAAGACTCCTGGTTTACTTGTCTCATCTCAAGGATTTGCAGTCAATTTGGCATCGTTGCTATTGGAACCAATCTGGGAGGACCAAAGGTCTTGTCCATGAAAAGCATTAGGAAAATGTCCAGAACTCCTGCAGCGTCTAACTCTGAACTCATCCGTCTCAAACAAGAAGTTGAGGTTTTGAAAGAATAGGTTGATTATGCCCAGACAGCTTATCCTGAACTGGGTGAGAAGTTTTATGAGATTGCTAGGGATTATTATGAGATGAGTGATTAATCTCTGTTTTTGCAATACTGTTACTTGTTTTTTCTGTTGAACTTCTTATGTTGATCTTATTAAAACTATTATCCAATGGTTGTAATAACTCTTATGGTATTTTAGCCTTGAATGATTTTATCTTTCAATTAAATTGCTAAATGTGTTAAGTCCATAAGAAGAACAGATGAAGATGCTCAAAAGTTAAGTCTATCATATGTCTTTATTGATAAAAGATAGAATGAACTTTTGACAACAAAATTTAAGCCTATTATGTCATTATGCAAATATTGAAGGAAGATAGGATGAACTTTTGTTTACAAAGATTAAGTCTATTACATGTCTCTATGCAAATATTGATGAAAAATAGAATGAATCTTTGAATATTCCGCAGTATTGGTCTTTTCCTGATCCACATCTTTGTGTATGTACTGTGTGGCTCCGTAAGTTTTCTTATGTTGAGCATTTCCGATTAAATTAATCATGGGTTCTCTTGTGGTTAATTTAATTGAGTATTTTGGATACAAATTCATGTTTCCTGATTATTTGTTAATGTCCAAAGAAATCCTTCTTTTCTTGTGAAAGTAAGGTCGCTCTTGTTGTTCTTTCGGGAATGGCATTTTATGGGGGAGAGTTTTTTTTGAACTTGTGCTTAATTGCCAAATCTTTGTGGGGAGTGCGGCTGTGGAATATTGTAGGAGTTTTCTTGTATCTTTATAAACTCCTTGATGAATACACTAGTTTCGGCTATGTGAAATCGTCGAAACAAGTTGATATGTTCTCTTTTGGTCATGAATTATCTCTATGAAAAGTTCATTAGGATCCCACTAGTTTTCGTACCGTTGCCAATTTATATTGACAAAAAGGGAGAGAATTAATATGTGGTTCACACTACAAATACATATGGTTTACGGATCATTATGTAAGGGGGAGTGGTTTTAATGTGAGATGAAGTATTGACTAAGGGGAGTGATACATATCACCATAGTATTGTTGTCAAAGTTGTGATACAATTGAAGTTTGATGTTGTGTAATAATGCTATGACACTGTATAACAATGATTGAGAGCAACTGTTTTCTCATTGTTATAGCTACGAATCTTCAACAACTATGATGCTGAGTTGAACACGTTTAGAATCATGGAGTACTTGGAAATGACGAAGATTTCGAGTAATGTTGAAGAACCAAAAAGATCAAGCATTTGGATGAGAAGCTACAAAGTTTATTTATTTTGTAATCCATATGTATTGATAGCTTTGTCACTAAAATTGACAAAAGGGGAGATTGTTAGAGCACTGCTCGGTCGAACTCGCAAGCGTTTCTATCTCAAGCTTGTTTGTCAAGTTTAGTGATCAAAACTATAAGTCTTGATTTCTAGTCTACTTATAGTAATGTCTCGGACTAGGATAGATTGTGTAGTTGAGCTTTAGACTTTACGGCGTTCATCAATTGAAGAAGAAGAACTACGAAGGAGAGCTTGCGGAACTTCATCGACAAAAGGTATGTGGAGACTGAAACTCATCTATCACTCAGAAAGTCTATTTCTACTCTATCTCCTTCTTGAGACAAAGGTCGTATTACTATATAGTATTCGATTATGATATTTCGAGCTGAGTTTAACTCGCTTACATATTTCTCGAAATATGTGTTGGTAAGCTTTTCCTTCAACCAAGTTCATCTTATATTCTTGACGCAAGTCAAAAGATGATCATGTGAAAATCGCCAAGTAACATCTTACATGATTTGTGTGATACAATCATTTGATGTAGACTCGGAATGTTTCGTATTAATTTTTTCAATAAATTGAAAATCGCTTTAATGCTAATAGTTAGTGAAAACGACTATTGTCATCCTACGAGAATGTTTCAATAATTGAAATAGAGTTCAGAACACTTAACCATACTTGGATTATAGACATAGTATGCGTACTTGCATATATGTTGATCAAGGACCGGTATAGTATGCATACCCGTATGCGTACTGGGAAGGTCAGGTGAAGTCCGGGAGCCTTGGTATGCGTACCCATATGCGTATTGGCGAACTCAGTTGAAGTCCGTGAACTTTTGTATGCGTACACGTACCCTTACTAATTCAACTGTTGTTTTGGATGTGTGATAGTATGCGTACCCGTTCGCATACTGTCGGACATAGTCCAAGTCCGGCTACTTAAGTATGCGTACCCGTTTGCATACTTGAGTGGGTTAAGTTATAGAATCGGTTTGTGCATGAACTAATACATTTATATAATAAGGAATGCAATCTTTTGCAAACCATGGCTATAATGTTCATGACTTGATTCGACTGATTCAAAATCGATTTTGCTTTAATTGTATCTTGTATACTTCTATGAGAATATAGACAATTGAACAACTCTATAACTAGTTTCATTTGAGTCATTTGAACTAGTTGTTGATAAGATGAATATGGTTGATAAGAAAGTATTCATATGGCTAACTTCGGTTAACTATTGTTGAGCCAACAAGGTGTACACGTTTAGGTACGGTTATTCATATCTAAATGAATGTACATTTTATTTGTGTGTAACAAGCTAAGTTCGATCTAACGGTTGAAAGATATTAGCTTGAATCTAATCAGGTTTTCATCTAACGGTGAATATTGAATGCTTTGTTACCAAGGTAACTTAGATTGCAAACCCTGATTTGAAGACTATATAAAGGAGAACTCTAGCAACTGGGAAACCTAATCCCCACACCTCCTATGTGATACTAGTTGCGTGTTCTGATCTTGATGTTTTCTATCGTGATTGAATACTATCTTCTGTAAGATTTGCATGAGATTTAATCTCTGATAGGCAAGATAAAAAAAGTAGTCACAAACATCTTCGTCTCATCGTTTTTGATTTCACAATATATTGTTTCGCTACTATATGATTAATATTATTGTGAGTTGATCGATATTTCTAGGTTGTTCATCGGGAATATAAGTCTGGTATATCAATTGGTTCTTGTTCACCTTGATTTATCAAAAGACGGAACAAAACTCATAGGTTTATCCGTGGGAGATAGATTTATCTATGCAATAGACTTTTCTGTGTGAGACAGATTGGTTTATCAAGTCTTCGACTTTGGATCGTAGCAGCTCTTAGTTGTGGGTGAGATCAGCTAAGGGAATCAAGTGCGCAGAATCCGGCATGGTTCTAGATGCGTAAGGAACGCGAGTGTTCCTTGATCAGTGTGAGATTGGTTAGGGCTCAACTACATTCTAGTCCGAAGTTAACTTGGAGTAGGCTAGTGTCTGTATAGGCTTAATAATGTATGGTGTTCAAATCTGGACTAGGTCCAGGGGTTTTTATGCATTTGCGGTTTCCTCGTTAACAAAATTTCTTGTGTCTGTGTTATTTCTTTTCCGCATTATATTTTGTTATATAATAGAAATATCACAGGTTGTGCGTAGTTCAATTTATTAGATAATCCAACCTTTGGTTGTTGATATAAATTGATTGACACTTGAACATTGGTCTTTGGTACCGTTTAAGATGTTTCACATAATAATCAGGCTCACGGATTTCTATCTGTTTGATTTGCTGATTACATTGTGAAACAGAGATACAACTCTTGGATATATTTCCATTGATTGAGTCTGAATGTCTAGTTGATTCTCTTGGAATTATATTGGAGTTGTCCATACAGATTGCTAAGCGAAATATTAGGTGTGTTTGTTAGACCCCCGCTTTTTCAACACCGATTAAGGTACAATCGCATTCCTTATGCTTCTGAATCCCAGAAGGACTCTACACACTTGATTCCCTTAACTAATCTCACCCACAACTAAGAGTTGCTACGACCCAAAGCCGAAGACTTTATAAACAAATCTGTCTCCCACAGAAAAGTCTATTCTGATAGATAAATCTGTCTCCCGCAGAAATACCTATGAAGTTTTTGTTCCGTCTTTTGATAAATAATGGTGAACAGGAACCAATTGATAATCCGGTCTTATATTCCCGAAGAACAGTCTAGAAATATCAATCCCCTCAAAATAACTTAACTATATGGTAGTAGAACAAGTTATTGTGGAATCACAAAGAATGAGACGAAGAGATTTGTGATTACTTTTTATATCTTACCTATCAGAGATATATCTCGAGCCAATCTTAGAGAAGATAGTACTCAATACGATAGAACAACTAAGATCAGAACACGCAACTACATAGAAAATAGTTCGGTCTGGCTTCAGAATCCCAATGAAGTCTTTTAGTCGTTAACCTGTCATGGTTTTAGGAAAAACCTAGGTTAAAGGAGAATCGAATCTAGTCGCAACTAGTATCACACAGGAGGTGTGGGGATTAGGTTTTCCAGTTGCTAGAGTTCTCCCTTATATAGTCTTCATATCAGGGTTTGATAGCTTTGATACAAAGCAATCAATATTCAACGTTAGATGAAAACCTGATTTAAGATTCAAACTAAGTTGCTTAAAACCAAAGCAATATCTCTCCACCGTTAGATGGTGTTAGCTTGTTACACACAAATGAAATATACCTTCATTTAGATATGGGTAACCGTACCTAAATGTGTATATTGAGTTCGCTCAATAACAGTTAACCGAAGTTAGCTATATGAACACTTTTTTATTAACCACATTCATCTAACACTTCTAGATCAAATGATAATCAAATGAATCTAATTGTATTACTCATAGAGTTGTTCAATTGTTAATATTCTCATATAAGTATATAAGACACAATTGAAACAAAATCGGATTTGATTCAAGAGAATCAACATTTAGTCACGGTTCGCAAAGATTGCATTCCTTAATTTATAAACGTATTTGTTCATGAGTATGAAATCATACTTAACCAATTTTAGAACTTAAACCAACTCAGTTTGCAAACGGGTACGCAAACTTAAGTTCCGGACTTTGGTCACGTCCGACGGTTCGCAAACCGGTATGCATACTGTCGTTCCGGACCTAACTCAGGTGAAACCGTTTGCATACCGGTATGCAAACTTGGTTCCCGGACTTTGATAGTTAAAACCGTTCGCATACTGGTATGCAAACTTGGTTCCCCGACGTGAATCATACCACAACAGTTTGCATATTGTGCTATATCCATACAATGGTTATTTGTTATAAACACCCATTTCAATCGTTGAAACATCCTTAGAAGAAGACAATAGCTGTCTCACACAAACTATTAGCTTATAAGTAATTTTCAAGTGATTGAATGATCAATACGAAATATTCCGAGTCTACATCAAATGACTGTCTCACACAAATCATGTAAGATGTTTCAAGGCAATTTTCACATGATCATCTTTTGACTCATTATTTCGTTTCCAACAAATAAATTGTTTCCAACGAAACTCATCAAGAATAATGATGAACGTAGCTAAAGAAAAAAGCTTCCAACACATATTTTGAGAAAGATATAAGCGAGTAAAACTCAGCTCGAAATATTAAATGTGTATAAAGTAAAAGTCTATATGGCTATACGACTTAGTCTCAATAAGATATAAAATAGAATAGACTTCTGAGTGATAGATAAGTTTTAGTCTCCACATACCTTTTGGTGATGAAGTTCCTCCAAGCTCTCCTCAGTAGATCTTCGTCTTCAATCAATGAACTTTGTGAAGTCTAAAGCTCAACTACACATTCTATCCTAATCCGGGACATAGCTATAAGTAGACTAGAAATCAAGACTTATAGTTTTGATCACCTAAACTTGACAAACAAGCTTGAGATAGCAACGCTTGCGAGTTCGATCGAGCAGTGCTCTAACAGATACGACTTGATTGATTCTTGGATATTGATTTTTGAGATCGTCTAAGAACTCTCACACGTAAATCAGGTTCACGGATTTGGTTCTGTCAACTTTCTGATTGTGGGAAAAAGAGATATAACTCCAAATATTATTCCTTGATTGAGATTCATTAAGTTGAACTCTCAGAATTGTATTTAAGTTTTTCCATACAGGTTGCCTAAGAAAAAGTTGGTGGTGTATTTTGGTACCCTCACGTTTTCAAAGATGATGGATAAGGTGAAATTATTAAAGAAGATAAAGAAGAAGTTAATGGTTAAGAAACAGGGGTTCAAGTTGAACAAGTACCACAAGATTCAAGGGAAAAAAGAAGGTTATCAATAAACCTATTGATTCCCATATGCTTTCCCCTCACTTGAAGAAGAGACAGAAAGCAGGTGAGCCACTCCTAGGGTTACCCAAAGATGGTGGACATGTTATCTTTGGATACAAACACTCATGGGCGTGTATGAAATCCTTTCTACTCGCATAAGTGATCTCAATCTCACTTTTTTGTTATTTAAGACATTTTATCTTAAATTTGCTTCAAGTGTTTTGTATTTATTTTGTAATTGTGTATTTTTGCTTTACATTATTTAGGATCACAAGAATGCCATCCGTCTTTTGAGGCGCCAAGCTTCAAATACTATGATGAAGAAATGGCCCACTTGACATGGAATGTGACACCGTGAAAGATTTTTTTTTTTTTTAGAACTTCGGGTTGTAGCCTGCATTGAAGAGTTCGGTTGTGAAGTATGAAAAAGTTGCCATATCTACATTTTGTGAGAGGTTTTATGGGACAAGGATACAATGCACTTTCCATTCAGTAAGATGGCGATAACTCCCAATGACTGTCAGCAAATTCTAGGCCTCGAGGTTGATAGCAAATCCACCAATGACGGGTACGATGATCAAATTTTTTGTGAGGATCTCTTCAAGTTGAGATTGCTTGGTTTGGATAGGAAGTAGTCAGAGTCTATGTTTGTGATGAAGGATGGTTATACAAGTAAGAAGGTGAATTTGAAGAAGTTGAGGGAAGCATACTGTGGGACCAAGGCTAATTTTGAAGAGGGAGCAAGTGTGTACGAAGTGCGAGTCAATAATATTGCGGCCTCTTATTTGCTATACGTCCTGGAAAACTGTGTCTTCCCCGAAAGTTCCGGAAACTTGGTCGATGGAAAGTATCTTCAACTATTGCATCCCTTTGATGAGACGCATAAGTGTTCATGGGGTACTGCGGTGGTTAGCTACTTGAATGCAAGTAGATAACGGCTTCAAAGGCACTCACTAAGCAAGTTAACGAGAATTGTTGATGGTGGTTTTTGGTTTAGGACGAAAACTGTAAAATTTTATTTATGTCTGCATTCTGCAAAGAATTTGAGCAACGTGTTAAAACCTAATGAGTGCCTATGCCTCTCTCCTATATGTGTGTAGATGTATTTACGAGCTTCACCCAGCTGAAGTCAGAAAATATATGTGTGCATACATAATTTGTATTTGCTGAACAACTCAGTATTTGCATATATGAAGATTATCAGAATAATATTGGTGCATGTTGCAATACTCCCAAATATTCTATATTTTTATCGAATGGAAACTCAACCTCCTAGATGAATTATTCACTAGTATCGAGTCGGGTGAGTATTTATTTAATGTTATGTTCCCAGCTGAACTCTTAATACTGACTTGACATCCATGTTTATTCTCAGCTGAATAACATGAATTTCCTGAAGTGTCTAAATTAAGATATGCATAAAAGGTACTTGACCAGAAGCACCGCAAGTTGTGCCAATAAGACTAGGCATCTATCATGCTACTTGCAAGAGTAGAGAAAAATTAGTAGTTTTGTGTTAACCCGCAAAATCCACTTAAGTTGCTCAATTTTGTGTTGACACACAAAACTCCGTTATTTGACCTAATTTTGTGTTAATGTACAAAATTTGATTTTTTTTTCCCTAAAACTGGAGCATGCATGATATCTCGATTCCTATTGGTCAAGACTAAGCCTAGGCAATCTAGGAATCAAAGTATTTTATGGTCGAAGGGTATAAAACCTTGGAAAAACCGGAAAAATTAAATAAAAAGAAAATCGTGACTGACTAGGTCTGTAACGGAAGAAGCTCGGCCGCGCCACTTGGCCGGAAAATTTAGCATGCTCCGCACCTCCCATGACCGGCCGAAGTGGGCTAGTCGAGCTCGTTAATTTTATTAAGGAATGGATCCTGACTGCCCAAGTCAGTCGCGAAGAGATACCGACCATCCAGCTTGGCCGATCAGTTAAGCTAGCTTAACTCCTTCCATACTCGACCGAGCAAACTTCATGGTGATCACCGTCCGCCCCTCTACTTTTTCAGCCAAACAGAACGCTCCTAGCCTACATGCTCCGCTCTCGATAGCTAGCCAAAGTAAGCTAGTCGAGATGCTTCAAAATACCTAGTTAGGCCAAATATATTTTCCATAACAGTCGCGGATTCATCTCGAGCGTTTGACTTCGCTATTTAAATTGACTGGTCTAGATTTAACCCTGGTCGACCAATGAGGTGTCATGACTGCTACCAGTCGTCCCTTATCCCAATGGACCAATCACGTTGTCTATATCTCACATGTGCAGCAACCAATGGTCGACCAAAGAGGATCGGTCATGCTCCTTAAAATTATATGAAAAATATTTAAGACTAATCGTGTAAGTCGCATGTGCCAAATCCCTAAACATTAATTCTAAGGGTTTACGGCGGATCCAAATTGTTTATTATCAACGGTATATCACATGTATCGATTTTTTTTTTTAAAACCTAATAATATCCAATTGAGAGCACCACGTATATTAGTGTTTCTCCTGCCAAGAGAGACATGTCTTGCCACTACCTAACTATAGCATAACTCACACGTGATTGGTCCATGCCTTACATGCACGTTCAACACCACATATTTAGTTGATTAAACAATCACGTCTTCTTATCCACCTCTCACAACTACTCTTCAGTCAAGGAGAGGTGTTAGAATAACCACGTTCTACAACTTGTCGACCTAGTCATACAGGTCAGTCTAGTCATGCATGACAAGCTAGTCATGTAAGATGGCTTCTTTCATATTTTTAGGCATCAACAATGTCACAAATGGGGGTGTTTATCAGGGTATTGGTCTGGCGACCTACAGCATGTGGTGTCCAACACACTCATTATGAGAAAGTGACAGGAAGAGCGGACACTTAACGAGTAGAGGAGAAGTGGGTGCACAATCGTCCAGTCCTACCTTCACAATAGGGACACGGTCTCTGTCACTTTCACACGATCTCCACTTCTTCACTATTCCACAACCTCTACTTCCTATGAGATCAGGGTGGACATGTATGATTACACATAAATAGGTTCTCTGATCTATTTCGGAAGAGGTAACCATAACAATCAACACAAGTGTCCAGAAAACACAGAGAACTTACAGTTTACCGTTTTTATGCAAGCAAATTCCATCTTTTGAGATAAGTCATACACAGTCACATCTTATAGAGCTTGTCTCTCTGTTCCCAACACCTTCTCTGCTTCCCTCCCAAAAATCAACCATTCTCCTTCATTTAGTGACCAAAGCAAGACTGGAACGGCCATTTCTTGGTTTAGGACAGAATGGTATAGATTGATCTCTTGAATCTGAAGTACTCCTCTACAGTATATTTGTTTAGGGTCTAGACTCGTTTCTCATCAACCTACCCACTTTTATTCTTTTCTCCAGAATCAATTTTTACCATACTACAAGAATCTAAGTCTTCTTCAGGTAATTCAATTGTTTAAACCATCTATATTTGCTAATTTTCATAGTTAGTTTTTGGTAAGATGAGATTCTTATTATACATGTTTGATAGATTTGGATATACGAGCACTTTCGATCCTTGGTGAAAACCAATCCCAATATTAGAATCAATGTTGATCCTCCAAGGAATAAGCCTAGAGGATGCAAGTACAGTTTTAAAAGTTGGCGGGATAAGGATATGCCTCAACAACTTATTAACATGCGAGTTTCCTTGGACAACATGACTGTGGATGAGGTAATTTTCGATCCGTATCGACAAGATAAAAAAGATTGGATAATTATAAGGAGAAATGATGTTGCATTTTACTACGGCCTCTTGGTTTACCCCATTGGATTTTCTATAAGCGATCCATATCGAGTAATGTGACAAGTCGGTTACGTTCAAGAAGAACCCCATCCCCATGATTGACCACTCTTTAAAGTGTTAAGGGAAGAGTACAACACGTCGCAAAAAATCTGACGTGGTTTACTTTCCAAAGCCAGAAACTTATCATTGGGACGAGAGGCGTGATCATAGAATTGATTTGACTTTTTTGGAAAAGGTGACCGAGGACATGAAATTCATGATAATTACATGTCATGGTGTACCGGTTTTGCTCATCCTAACGTGATTCTGGAAGAAATTTTTGATCAACCGACTCATAAGAAGAACACCACGAAAGACCCAACAACAAGTCTTAAGAATTTTGTAAGTATTGTGTCTCTCTTATTGTTTTAATATTTATGTAGATTATTGAATAAGTTTAATTGATCGTTTTTTGTTTAACTAAAAATAGAAGGACAATTTAAATACCCTTGTGAAGATGATGTGTTGTGACAGATATAGGAGAGCCTTTGTCGGTTGAAGAATAAACAAAGCACATTGACTTTGCTAAGAATGTTGATAATGAAGATGCCACCGAAATGTTCCGCCAGGAGAATATTGAGCTAAAGAAGTTTTATAGTCGTGGAGGTGGAAGCCAATGAGACTGTGGTTCTAAACGAGGATGGGTGGTGGTCGTGGTCGTGAATGAATTTCTAGTTGTTGTTTTTTTATGGGTTAGACAAGTATCTTAAGGTTAATGGTTGGACAAATGTTTCTTTATGGTTGGTTGGATGAATGTTTCTTTCTTTTTGGAAAAATGTTGGATGAATGACTTGCTTAGTTATTCTAAGTTTCAATAGTTTAGTCGTCAGGGTCTTAATACTTATAAAGTGATGACCAAACCAGGGTCGACACTTTTTTTTTAGTAGACGGACGACCCTGGAACCATAAATTGTGTATTTACCAGGGTCGGCATGTTAAGAATGTTACGACCTAGACGACTATATCTTAGTCGTCATCCTTTTAAACCACTATAGTGCCGACTAAATGTTGACGGATATGACCATTTCCTGAGACAAAAATTACTAATAGTCGGCATGTTAAGAACGTTACGACCTGGATGACCATGTCTTCGTCGTCATCATTTTGAACCACTACCATGTCAACTAAATTTAGATGAATATCAACTATTCCTTCGTGATAAAGTTTCATTAATCGTCAGGATAACAATATTACGACCTACACGACCATTCGTAGTCGTCATCTTTCTAAACAACAGTTGTGCCGACTAAGGGTTGCTGAGCATGACCATTTCCTATGTGCAAATATGCTATTAGTCGTCAAATAACAAAACAACTATCTTGACGACTGTAACTAGTCGGATTTGTAAGGAAAAGTAAACCTTGACGACGATTTCAAAATTTTACAGATACAATTGTATTGATTTGTTATCCCAACGGCTAGTTAGGAATTATCCTATAAATATGAATAACCCACACCTATTTTCATATACTCTACAAAGCTCATTCCACCATCTACTCTTTCTAACTCTCTTCATACCTCTACATATAACCATGGCATCGATTGAATCAAGTGAAGATTTGGCTATAATCAAAACATGGTACGCCGAAAGTTGAGTTGTAGATCTCTCCCCCGTAAGGGTAGAACTTGAAACCTTTTGGGCGAAGATATATTACCAATATAGGAGAGATCATGGGAATCCAAAGATAAGAAATCTTCAACAAATTCATGATAGGTACTGAGTTATCCAAAAAGGCATATGTGACTTTATAGCTATCCAACAACCGATCTTCAACGCTATCCATCTAATCTTGTCCCTTCAACAATTTGTAAGTATTTTAGAGTTTCTTTCACATAAGCTAAGGTGATTGATCTTCTAATTAAACAACACTAACAAAGTAAGCTTGTGTTGTGTTTTTGTAGCACGAAGTTGTAAAAGCGTGAAAAGGGGGAAGCATTCACATTTGATGAAAGCTATCATTTCATGGCATCCAAAATTCCGGAGTATGAATCCCGCGGAGATTCCTCCGATGAAGATCGATAGTTTTAGAAGTTTTTTTTGTTGATTTTGTAGGTAAATCTCTATATAAACCCTCATGAGACTATAACCCATCCACTAGGGTCGCCCAGGGGTTCAAAGGCTTGATGCACGTGCCAAGTGCATCCGTAATGCCAACAAAAGTGGTTAGATTTTATGTTTCAACGAATGTACTAACCAATATGGCATGAGTAAAGTAGATAACATCTTTTGAGATTCAGTTTTTTGTTGGGGTATATAAAAGTCGGCAAGGTTTCAACGGGCACAACTTACTGACTAATCTGGGTCGTCATTTTCTAAAATTAGAACCTTGACGACTATAGTCTAGCCGACAAGTAAAGAAATTACTACATTGCACAAATGAAGCATTTATACCACATTTCTCTGTATGCCAAAACTCATTTAGTTGGCATTATTGTTTATTATCAACATGCAGGGTATGTGTAGTCGTTATCTTCCATATTTGCGGGGTATGTGTAGTCGTTATCTTCCATATTTGTTGATCTTGCCGACTTTTCAGACTTTCGGTTCTGAAAGTGTTGATTTCTTCTATAATTTTGAGAATGAAACCATTAAACATTTTTGGGTTAAATTCTTGGCATTCATATCATTTGAATCATTTGAGTTGCATATCTTGGCAACATTAAATATTACAGTTCATATAAGTGTGAAGTTCACTCCAAATTCTAACTCTGAAAATCCATATAATATTGGATCGTTATCATTATCTGAATTTGACACTAAACCTGCTGACTTTGCAATTAGCACTAGAAAGATCTGTTGTAAGATCATTTACAGGGCTGACAATTCAACCTTCTTTGTGCAAGGAAAGTATGCTGCGAATGTACTGTCACTCGAGAAGGAACCGGTGTTAAAACACGTTGTGCCTGTGTATTCGAATGTCTTCTGTTCACTTCTGTCCCCCAACACTATCTGGAAAACCGATGCATGAAAAAAATGATCATTTGTAGTAATGCAAAATGAGGCAGAAAACTAAACACAGAGAAAAGTTGCACTGGAGAAACTAAATCTCAAATCCAATAACAAGCTTAAGTTTGAAGGTCTTTTTACTATTTCCAAATGTGTTCCTCTATGTATTAGTTTCTCCTTATGGACCCAATGATGAATAATAGAAAAGAGGATTGATGCAACTTCCTATTAATGTACGCACGGCATAGATGCACGTGATGAAACAAATGCCTTTGACATGAAAGAAACCCTTTGAAGGTGTACAGATCTAAAATGAAATTAGCGGCCTTCGATATTCATTGATGTTCAAATTATTGTAAAAATTGTGTTCATTGATGATTCTGTGCTAGACTGCTAGTTGAGTTGATATTATATTTGAGGCCTAGTACTTGATTTTGACGGGTATTGGCCCCAAATCAGGAAACAACACAAGAAATCATCAAAAAGTCTAAATCACTTAAGACGATATAAGGTTTCCTCTTCAAAGAACAAACATACTACTAAATAAACAAACTGGCAGGACCTCATAGTTTGACTGCACATGTTCAAATAATCATAGAAAGACTTAAAGAGAGGAGAGTGAATATAAGATACCGTATGTGGGGCTGGATATAGGCGGAGGCAATGATCATAATTCCAGATAATGGGTTGAACAGTGAGAGGCAGGGGACATAGATGGCTTTGGTGAGTTATGGTTGCAACAAGCTGCAATACACCGACCTATTACTTTAAGACAAGTATCTTGCTACTTTTTTATAACAAGAAAAGAAGAGAAGGAAGAAACATGGATAAAGAAAACGAGACAAAACAAAACTGTACTCAACTCACATGCTCAAAAGGATCACTGGTTTCTTCAGTTGAAGGGGGAATCAGGCAGGAACGGTGCATTTTATAAAGGAGGTCTTGACGGAAGAAGACAATTTCCTGGGTGTAAAACTTGATTCTGAGTTCACAGAGAAAAATAATAATTCATGTCAGTTTTTGTACTGCAAGCAATATGTTAATATGCAGTTTTAAAACTTAGGAAGTAGGAACTGAGAAAGTGAAGTTACTGAAACGCTTCGGCATGTAAAACCAAATTATACCATGCTATACTGCTTACAGTGCACTACTTGCAACTTTCAGGACTCATTTCCTTGCACAATCGCCATGCTTTCAAAAGATTACTACAGATTTGCTGAATTTTGACCCATCACATCAATCAATACATGTGTTATGTCCAATAATCTGTGTTACAACGACACGGACACGGTGTCGGTGTCTTGTGTCCAATACGCTACTTCGACACAATAACTTAAAAAACTAAAATACGTGGACACGGCACACACAGTATAAATATCATAGAACTTAGTAGGTTAACGTAGATATATAACTATATAAGTTAGTGAACTTGCAAGATATATGCTTACAATATGTATGATTAATCCAAAAGGCATTACATAAACTTCACTGGACAGAAGTCGGGATAAGAAAGGAGAAAGTCTATAGCAAGATCAGTGGACAAATTTAGAACTAATATTTTGTTCCTAAAGTTAAAACTTCTCATAGAATCTAGTAAAATATCTAAATTTCCTGATATTAATTAAGGTATTGATTTATCTTGGCAGCTGTTGATATCTAATAATTTAGTCAAAGTTTTCTAACTGAGTTGTACCTTGAAGTATTGGAGTATTAGTACGCGTGTCCATGTAAATACGTATTGACACGGCTGAATTTTTTTTTTAGGCGTGTCGTTGTAACACAGCCAATAATGCATGTTCCTTTTAATTAGTTTGCATCTCATCTTTGAATTTTCGCAAAGCTCTTAACTAACTAATTTTGTGGGGGTTGAAATTCATCCATCTTCACCAACAAATTTGATCCTAAAATGAAATAAAAAAATAAATGTGGCAAGTATATATTCTGTAGTTCTATACTGGTCAGTGGCCAATGAGGGAAATGATGAGATATTTTATCATTTGAAAATTCTATGGATGTATTAACTAATTTAATTGTTACAAGCAACTTTTTTCATGAAAAACTTAAATAGCTTCTACACCACGAAATAGGAATTTATATAGAATATTATAATTTATTTTCAGCATTTTATACTACTACGTGGAGTGCAGGATATGCTAAGTGACGTCAAACAATGATAACAGGCTAAATGTGGTTATGTGAAACGAATCATTAAACAGAGGTCTGACCTGCAAGGATTACTTTTAAAGATGGCGTTGGGAACATGCTTCTGAAGCTCCTCTGTCAGATACTTGGATAACGCAGGCCTGGGCAAAACTGTTGAAGGACCTGAAAACACGGAATGTGTCTAAGATGCAGCTAAATATTCGTGAACAAAATTCCAACTCCAAATCAAAATAATGTGTTTATTCAATTTACCTGCATCCTCTGGACCTGGAATAAAAAGGAACTGGCTTTGCTCCATTAAGCGGGTATGAGCCCCAATTATTTCTCCCAGCTTTCCAAATTGTGATCTGCATAACTAATTTGTTCAATTGCTTTTCCACAGGACATCTTACATCAACATTTTGGAAAGGAACCTTTACACAATAAATCCTAACCTGAGACTTGAGAAAGCATTAAAAGCCAGGTTACATGGACGAGAGCAGAAATTTCCCATAAAGACAAACAAGGAAGGAACCACCGCCTCATTCTCATAACCATTCAGTACAATGGCTAGTTTTTCCATAGTCTTCATGAAAAAAACAATGTTAGTGCCTCCAACAATAAGCTGATCTATTAATTGTAAGGTAAAATTATATACGAGCTCAATTACCTCTGCATCATCCAGCCAAATATCAGAAAAGATAACAAACATGTCATTCACAGCCTTCTTCTCCAACTCTGAAAGTCTAAGCTGTTGCCATTTTAATTGAGATGACCAAACTTATTATCAGCTACTCCAAATCAAAATTGCCGAAGTGGCTAAATATAAAGGCCTGATAAAGCATACCATTTCCTCTGTTGGGACTGCACCACAACCAAAAAAGTCTAGCCCTACAAGTAATGAGAATGATTCATCTCTGGCCTCCAATGGGGGAAACCCACATGTATTAACCTGCAATACATTTCAAAATCACAGGTTCACAGATTTGTGGAGATGTTAAAAGACGGACAGAAAAGAAGTGTGGCAGTTACGCATTTCAAAAACCAAAGCAGATAGCAATATCCAATTTTTTATTAGTATGTCGACTAAGTAAAGCTAGAAAACCAAAGTAACAGACACAAGACCCAAACTAAGCAAACACGCTGCATGTAATTATTCAATGATGCAAACAAAAACCAGGTGAGAGTCATAATCTTATTAATTACAAATATGGACATCGACTAGATTGGGAAACAATTGTAAAGTAAATCCACCATGCTCACAGTAGTTACTAGAGACATGTATAGGATAAAATTGAACCTGAAAGGTACCACTTGGGAGCAGCTCTCCTTCAGCTACAATTACAGTGTTCTCCACAAAAAAACCTGTTGTGATCTTGTGTTACATGTTAAAGAAAATGACAGTTCGCATTACAATTAAATTAGACAAACAAAAATACAAAGCTGGTTTCATGATGATGGCTTATCAAAAAGCATGGAACTTGTCAAGGATATTGCATTAGATAAGTTAACTGGTACAGCTGCAGTCATATCCTCCAAGTAGAAATGGCCATCTTCTAATTGAGAGATTACACCCATAATCCATCTCCTCCCAGTCTGCCCAATTAGAGATTGAATTGGAGAAATCTGCAACACATATATTATTGGACGTCAACCCCAATGACAACGGGACTGTCGATAAAATTATCAGTAGCGTGAATGCATATTTCTTTTATAATATCATTATCATTGCGATAACCACTTATTCGTGCTTGCAACACGTCCTTTCAGCTCTATCGAGAGACAAATCTTCTCATATACATCTAACAATGCATTCTTGCTTGGGTTGTATTAAGAACCAGACTTGGCAAGTTAGGAAAACATATCCATAAGAAATCAAAAAAGAATACACAGATTGGCTTCCTAGTCAAGTGCCTAACGAAGAATCAGTCCATCCTACAACACCACAGCTCTCAGATCCCTACTTTCCAAAAACCAACAGTCAATTTATGCCCTGCCCTTTGCTAACCGTCCGCCTATCTGGTTATTATCATCGACATACTCAACCTAATCAATCTCTTTTACATTATGAACTAGTGAAGCTAAACACCTATACCTAGCTTATGCCAACATGTGATTCCTCTAGATTCTGTCAACTGGTCTACTTTCCCCATTAAGGTATCTCAGTGGTACGAACAGCATACCATCAGGAAATTTTATATTGTACGTTCAAAGCAGATATATAAAACAAAAATTAAAAGAAAGGAGAACGCAAATAAAAGATGGGTGTTTTAATTTATACCTCACAGCTATCAGAGCGATTAAATTCAGAATCAAAAGCCGGTTTTGCAAAATGAGGATCACGAGAAAGCCTCTGAAGCAACAACTCAAACCTATCTCTATATAAAGCAGCTTTAGAGGAAGCTTCACCGTGTATTGGAAGCTTTCCAGTACGCCTAAAATCAGCATTTGAAGAAAAAAAAATTACACAATCGTAAAATAAACTTATTTTGGAAGTCTAATCAGTAAAATAAGACTTACTCGTAGAAAGTTTTCTTGATTGGATCGTAACAAAATTTAGGGATTATGAAGGAATCAACAATTCTGAAATGGGAACGATTACTAGAACTAGGGCTAGCTTCAACAGCAGATTCAGCTTCATGTAGAAGACTGATGACTCGATGAACAGAATCTCTATCGAGAACTGATGAGTTGAGAGATTCTTTATTGATTTCGTCGAGAAGGACATTGATTGCTTCATCCTCAGCGTCTTCAAATTGGGTTAAAAATGATAAAATCTCTTCTAGGGCATCTGTTTGTAAAATGTAGCCTCTTAACTTAAACTTTCGAAGTACTTTCTTCCTTGTTGCTCCCACTGCCATTTTTATTTCTCACTCTCTATCTATCTTCCTCTTCTTCTCTCGTAATTGATATTGGGCGCGAAATCGGCGGAAAAGGGGCTAAATGGACTGATAATGGGCTGGAAATGGAAGTATTCTTTACTTTAAAAAAAATGTTATCTCGTACTAACCGATATTATATGGATATTTTTTGTTTGTGGTTTTCTATCTCGTTTTTGCTCGTCCTTGGGTTAGTCTTATGATCCGGAATTCCGGATGCCACACGTCAGCTAGAATACTCATTTAAGTCTTATGGTCATTCTGATCTAGCATCTAGATGTGCTGAACCATTTCATGTGGCCGCGTTGAAAGGAACAGGGCAACCATCTCAACCGTCGGATCAAAAAAAATAAAACAACCTTGCTGAAAAATTCCGCGAAAAGTAGAATTTTGGTTGCGCTGAATGACACAGCGCAACTATCTCGCTACTAGTTGGCATTCGAGATATATATCCGGAGAGAGAAGTAGTGTTGAAGAATAGACAACGCTTTGAGAAGAAATTGCAATGCTTTTTGTCTAATCTAGAAGTCAAATCTAGCCCTCAAGACTTATAATTTCAATTGGCCAAGATTAGGCTAAGGCTCGACTCTGTTTGAGACGATCTTCGTCTCAGATGGAGTCGACCGGTCTTTCTTGAGCAGATAACAGTTAGTCCATCCCACGGCTCTAATTTTATTCCATGTAAATTCAACCATTTTTAACTCTAAAATCACGCTTTCTACATCAAAATTTCTTATAATTTCACTTCCTAACTCAAACTCTTAATCTCTAAATTAAGAAGAAGAAAATCTCAGAGAAATGATATTTCCATAACATCGACAAAATTTATCGGTCTAAATTATAGTGACTATATAATGGATGAATATAAAGTTATTTGCAGAGGTTATGTAGCATTTACGCTTAATCCTGTCAATGGTGTCCAACAACAACATAATCGCTTTGGGGGAATATTTTTAACAATTTAATCAGGAAACTAGGAATATAAGAAGTCGTGATGTTACTGGGTTGTCAGGTCGTTTTAATACAATTAGCAAAGACATGGAACAGTTGGATAGCTTTGATAAAGCGACCGGTGATACTGAAGTCGATATGGTAAGTCGCATTTAAACAAATTTAATTAATTTTTAAAACATGTTATGTTTGTTGAAAACTAATTTATAAATGTTCAAACTGCAGCAATGAAAAATCTGAGAGGAATGGCAAAGAACAAGAAATGCGGGTTTCAAGCGCGAAGCATGTTTCCACATCCTTAGAAAGCTGAACCGATATAACCCCGATCTGTTAAATGGATCTCAAAGTACCTAAGGAATCACCTTATACGAGACTACAAATATTTCTCAATAACCCGAGTCTCCTTATTATTCATCAGGAAAAAAACTCAAACCCTCAACCAAACATTAGCGGATCCCAACATGGTACTCTAATCTTAATGTTAATAGAAATTAAGAAAACATATGATGGACCGGGTGTCAAAAGAGCAAAAAGGAAGAAAGAAAAAAAAAAACTCAAGATGTCGCACGATCATCAATCTTAGAATTCAACATTCAAGAGTTTTTTGAAAAACAAGAATTCAACATTCAAGAGTTTTTTGAAAAACAAGAAAAGACCGATATCGTTAAAATAGTAGAGCGTAGGAAAATGGCTGCAGAAATGAAGAAAGACCGTAAGGCGGTTGAACATAATTTTTTTAATGTGCACATGGGAGAAATCATAGGAATGGATGGGTCAGGGATGAACTACGACTTTGGCACGATGAATTTGATGAAATTCAAGCACATAAGGCACGACAACGGTCAACAACAGTTGACATTAATTCTTATGAGTAATACACCTTAGATGAGGATAACAATAATGTAATTACACTGGTTCAAATATTAAATTCTGGATATAATAGTTAGTTTCAATTTCAATATAGTCTTTAGTTTTAAATCTAGTGTAATCCTCAGTTTGTTTGATTTTTTGTCCCAGTGCCATCATAGTTTCACACAAATCAAATTACATTAGTATAACTGAAATGATTGAAAGGATAACTAAAAAGTAAAAATAAAACTAAATCCTGTGAGGGTTTGTTTTTCCGAATTCAGTTCAATTGCACGCAGTGAGATCGTCCTTTAGTTTTAAATATAAACCTCTGCCTTGAATTCTCTCTTCTATTATTCCATACTCTCTTGTGAGCACACTATGACGGGGTTGAACTTCTTTCCTCAAATATGTATCTGCATAACTTGTCCAACTGGTATCTCGTGGATTTTATCGATTACCATATTATGCAAAATGATGCTGGTGACAATAATCACATTTTTATTGGTTTAAACGAACAACGTATGTGGTTCACAAATTATATTGAACTTCTCTTCAAAATTCCAAATGCTCGTTCGACATCCTTCCTACACCCCATATCACGGTTCTTTTCGTGTTTGGGTATCTCACTATAAGCTTGAACTAAAGTTGACCACGTTGGATAAATTTCATTTGTTATAAAATACCCTGAAAAGCGGGGGTCTAACAACCACACCCAATATTTCGTTTCGGCAATCTGTATGGACTAACTCCAATATATTTTCAAGAGAATCAACTAGACAGTCAGACTCAATCAAGGAAAATACATCCAAGAGTTATATCTTTGTTTCTCAATTTAATCAGCAAATCAAACATATAGAAATCCGCGAGTCTGATTATTATGAGAAACAACTTGAACTGTACCAAAAACCAATGTTCAAGTGTCAACCAATTTATATCAACAACCAAAGGTTGTGTTAGAGCACTGCTCGGTCGAACTCGCAAGCGTTGCTATCGCAAGCTTGTTGTCAAGTTTAGTTGCCAAAACTATAAGTCTTGATTTCTAGTCTACTTATAGCTAAGTCTCGAATTAGGATAGAAAGTGTAGTTGAACATTAGACTTCACGGCGTTCATCGATTGAAGACGAAGAACTACTAAGGGGATCTTGTGGAACTTTATCAACAAAAGGTATGTGGAGACTTGAACTCATCTATCACTCAAAAGTCTATCTACTTTATCTCCTATTTGAGACAAAAGTCGTATAGCTATATAGACTTCGATTATACACATTTGATATTTCGAGATGAGTTTAACTCACTTTCATATTTCTCGAAATATATGTTGGTAAGCTTTCGCTTTAACCTAGTTCATCTTATATTCTTAACGAAACTCAAAAGATGATCATGTGAAAATCGCCTTGTAACATCTTACATGATTTGTGTGAGACAATCATTTGATATAAACTCGGAATGTTTCGTATTGACTTGAAAATTGCTTCGAAGCTAATAGTTTGTGTGAGACAGTTATTGTCATCTTCTAAGGATGTTTCAATGATTGAAATGGGAGTTTAGAACAAATAACCATGATTGGATATAGCACAGTATGCGTACTTGTATGCTAATTGTTACAAGATATTCCAAGTCCGGGAACCATAGTATGCATACCCGTATGCGTACCGGTTGGTTTATGAAAGTCCGGGAACTCAGTATGCATACAGGTATGCGTACTGGCATGAGTTTCAATTTCCATGACTTAATTGAGTTTGGATGGTATGCGTACCAAACTTGGTCCTGCCACTTAGGTATGCGTACCCATTCGCATACTTGAGTAGGTTATGTTCTAAAATCGGTTTGTTCAGGAATTAATACATTTATATAATAAGGAATGCAATCTTTTGCAAACCATAATGTTCATGAATTGATTCGAGTGAATCAAAATCGATTTTGCTTCAATTGTGTCTTGTATACTTTTATGAGAATATAAATAATTGAACAACTCTAGAACTAGTTTCATTTGAGTCATTTGAACTAGTTATGGTTAAGATGAATAAAGTTGATATGAAAGTGTTCATATGGCTAACTTAGGTTAACTATTGTCAAGCCAACAAGGTGCACACGTTTGAGTACGGTTACTCATATCTAAATGAAGTCACTTTTCATTTGTGTGTAACAAGCTAAGTTCGATCTAACTGTTGAAAGATATTAGCTTCAGTCTAATCAGGTTTTCATCTAACTGTGAATATTGAATGCTTTGTTACCAAGATAACATTGATTGCAAACCCTGATTTGAAGACTATATAAAGGAGAACTCTAGCAACTGGAAAACCTAATCCCCACACCTCCTGTGTGATACTAGTTGCGACTAGAGTCGATTCTCCTTTAACCTTAAGTTTTCTCCAAAACCCAGTAGGTTAACAACTTAAAGACTTCATTGGGATTGTGAAGCCAGACCCAACTATTTCTCTATAGTTGCGTGTTCTGATCTTGTTGTTTTCTATCGTGATTAAGTACTATCTTCTCTAAGATTTGCTCGAGATTTAATCTCCGATAGGCAAGATAAAAATTAGTCACAAACATCTTCGTCTCCTCGTTTATGATTCCACAATATCTTGTTTCGCTACCATACAATTAAGATTATTGTGAGGTGATTGATATTACTAGGCTGTTCTTCGGGAATATAAGTATGGTGTATCAATTGGTTCATGTTCACCTTGATTTATCAAAAGACGGAACAAAACTCTTAGGTATTTCTGTGGGTGGCATATTTATCTATTCAATAGACTTTTCTGTGTCAGACAGATTGGTTTATCAATTCTTCGACTTTGGGTCGTAGCAACTCTTAGTTGTGGGTGAGATCAGCTAAGGGAATCAAATGCGCAGAGTCCTGCTGGGATTCAGAGGCGTAAGGAACGCGACTGTACCTTGATTAGTGTGAGATTGGTTAGGGCTCAACTACATTCCGGTCCGAAGTTAACTTGTAGTAGGCTAGTGTCCGTAGCGGCTTAATACAGTATGGTGTTCAAATATGGACTAGGTCCCGGGGGTTTTCTGCATTTGCGGTTTCCTCGTTAACAAAATTTCTGGTGTCTGTGTTATTTCTTTTCCGCATTATATTTGTTTATATAATTTAAATATCACAGGTTGTGCGTAAGTTCAATCAGTTTTTGAATCCGACCTTTGGATTGTTGATTAAATTGATTGACACTTGGATATTAGTTTTTAATACCATCCAAGTTATTTCTTATATTCAATCGGGCTCGCAGATTCCTATTAATTTGTTTGAATTCAAATTGAATTGAGAAATAGAGATATAACTATTTTATATACTTTTATTAAGATTTAGTCTGACTATCTAGGTTATTCTCTTAAAAGTATATTGGAGTTAGTCCATACAAATTGCTAAGCGAAATATTGGGTGTGGTTGTTAGACCCCCGCTTTTTCACCTGGTTCATCTTAATCACAACTAGTTCAAATGACTCAAATGAAACTAGTTATATTGTTGTTCAATTTTTTATATTCTCATAGAAGTATACAAGACACAATTGAAGCAAAATCGATTTTGATTCACTCGAATCAATTCATGAACATTATAGCCACTGTTTGCAAAAAATTGCATTCCTTATTATATAAATGTATTTGTTCATGAACAAACCGATTTTAGAACTTAACCAAATCAAGTATGAAATGGGTACGCATACCTAAGTAGCCAGACTTGGTATGGGTTCGCCAGTTTGCGAACGGGTACGCATACTGTCGTTCACGACCAAACTCAGTTGAATTCCCGGACTTGAACTTAAGCCGGTACACATACGGGTATGTATACTAAGTTCTCGGACTTCAACTATTAAACCAGTATGCATACGGGTATGCATACTATGGTTCCCGGACTTGGAATAACTTGCAACAGTTAGCATACAAGTCCGCATATTTTATCCAATCAATGGTTAATCGTTCTAAACTTCAAAGCCATTTTTCAAGTGATCAACAGATCAATACGAAACATTCCGAGTCGACATCAAATGACTGTCTCACACAAATCATGTAAGATGTTACCTGACGATTTTCAAATGATCATTTTTTGACTTTCTTCAAGAATAAAGATGAACTTGGTTAAAGCAAAAACTTACCAACACATATTTCGAGAAATATGTAAGCGATTTAAACTCAGCTCGAAATATCAAATGTGTATAAAGTAAAGTCTATATAGCTATACGACTTTTGTCTCAATAGGAGATAGAATAGAAATAGACTTCTGAGTGATAGATGAGTTCAAGTTTCCGCATACCTTTTATTGATGAAGTTCCACAATCTCCCCTTAGTAGTTCTTCGTCTTCAATCGATGAACGCCGTGAAGTCTAAAGCTCAACTACACTTTTTATCCTAATCCGAGACATAGCTATAAGTAGACTAGAAATCAAGACTTATAGTTTTGACAACTAAACTTGATAAACAAGCTTGAGATAGCAACGCTTGCGAGTTCGACCGAGCAACCGAGCAGTGCTCTAGCATACCCATATTGTAGTTATTGTCATAAACGGTGAAATCTCCAGTTGGAGCAGTTTCATACTTTAGTTCTTAAAACAAAACCGATTTATGCAAAATATTGATGACGTTATTTGAAGTTGGGAGTCAAAAACAAAATGGTCGCTGCTTCCAGAACAACAGTTGGTATTGAGTAGTGGCCCATATACCGGCTCTTATACTGACCTTTCTAAGCATAAGGACATTCATGCCACACTCAATGCATTCAATCATGGAAACCTAGTATTTCGGGAAATCCTCTACTAGTGGTGGTTTGAATCATCATGCGTTAGCTATCATAAAAAAAATATGGACTGAAATGGTTGACTATAGTTTCGAAAAACATATTTAGGTTCTCGTATGATGTTGTTTTTTCCATACGAATATACTCATCACATGCATCTGCTGGTAAAACATAACCTAAAATTCTTAGGGGTGTAGCGGCATTTTGTTCAAGACTAAGTTCTCGTATATTTCGTGCATCAAGTTGATAGCTGAATTTAGGGTTCACCCGACAGAGCTATCCAATAATCCTAATGGACAAATGTTGCGGCATGAAAAAACGACGTTGAAAATCTTGATCAGAGTACACACATCCGTCAATAAAATAACCACGCATCATCCGATTGTGTCCATCCTCTCGAAATCACCACGCAGGGCAGGTTCTGAAGCCCGTCAACTTGTGCTCTTGCACAAGGAGGATTTTTTTTTAAGCCACCATGGGATTATGTTTTATTGCATTGTTTTGGGTACTTCAAAATCAAAAGGAACACGGTCAGGAAAGAACTTGACGGAAACTTCGAAATTAAACACAACTTTTCGTCTACTTCTCAACCCTAAAGAATTTCAAATTGCAATTGAAGCAGAAGTAGGCGAGAGTGCTTGAGGAAACAATCACTAAATGACTAAATCATAATCCATACGATACGGTATTATTACTAAGGGTTTTTAAATTTTGCATTATTGTATTTTTAGCATAACTCCTTCTCCTTTACTAGAATTTGTGCTTACTGTGAGATCAAATCAATGTTAAATTTTTGTTTGTAGCAAGTATGTTAATTAATATGTTTCATAGAATCACAATTAAAGATTCACAATTGATATTTCACATTTGAATTTCACACTGATTATAGATAATTGATATTTAATACTTGGATTATCCATTTAGCACATACATAGATACACTATACTGATAGTTTCCCTTCGATATTATTGAATCAATCTTGTTACTTTGTTAATTGTTAGTTGTGATTTATAAACAGTGAATTGATTACAAGTGATTGCAACATCTTTTTACAGGTGACGTGGGTGCACTTTGGGTTTCTTTGATTTTTTCAAGAAGGTATCGTATAGGCATCAAGCTACACCATGATTAAGGTACAGATATTGCCTTGCCTTTTCGATCTCTAGTCATATACTTATATTGTCATCAATTATTTAAGATATTCCTCTTAAGAAGATGATACCAGCTGAAAGTGGATATGCAAGACTTAAACGGAAATAAAAAAGTGATGCATTTGTAAAGTCTCAATCCGGAGCCTGGATAAGTTTGTTGTTAAAAAGTCACAGAATTTTGTTGGAAACTCATCAGCCGAGAATGATGTAATTCGTGAGCATGCTATGGATGGAAACGTAGATATTTGTAATGATGCAGGACAAGGACACAAGGAATGTGACGTTAATTTTAACAATGGACAAGAAGAACTAGCAAGTCAATCGTTTCCTTCTACCTTGAACATTTATGACCCAAGAATTTGGGATAACCTTGACATACATTTGAGGGATATTCTTGCAGAGAAAGGTCCGTATATAAACCATGTCACAAGAAAGGCTAAATGGATTAGCTCTAATATCTATAGAGAGTGGATTTTTAGATATGATTGATCTTCAAAAACTTATAGATGAGTTTTCTAACAGAAATGCAAGGAGATCAAAGTTTAAATGATGGTTGATATAAACTCAATAAGATCAGTATCTTATACCATGATCTTTAATTATGATTTTACTTCGACTTTGTTACAATGTTATACTCCTATTTTCCTACATGTACACTGTCGCTGTTATTATAACCACGGATACGTATAGTTCATCTATGATGTACATATATACATATGCAAACCATTCTAACCTCAAGAGTGCAAGCACTTGGAATGCAAAGGCCATCAGTAGCAAAAAAAATTATTTGACTGTTCTTTCCTTTTTTGCTCTAATGCAGGTTTGTTGTATGGAACTACCTAGACCGAAAAAAAGAAATATCAAAGGTTCTAAAGTGAAGACTAATTGGCTAGTGGCTCTGTTTCAATATGTTTCTGTTTTTGGATATAGCTTAGTCCTTAAATTTTCTTCGTTAGTTATCATTGTTTTCGTTTTTAATAAAAACTAAAATACATTTCGTTTTCAATATCTTATATACTCCAATGTGCTCTATAAATCCATTCATTTCGGTGTACATTTTTTTAAGAACACAATATGTGCTAAAAAAATACTTGCATTAAAGGGCGTCTGAATTATTTCGCACAAGGTCGTCTAAATGTCAGAGACGGCCCTGTCACCACGTATATCTTCTTGTCAGTACCTCTCTTGGTTCTAGAGCTCGCGGTGTTTGCCATGTGTATAATTGTATCATGGCGTTGGTCATCGTTCTAGCATCATTGAAATCTTCCTCCATTTGATCCAACCGTTGCATAAACATTTATTGTTGCTGGAAAAATATTAACTCAACTGTATGCGTTTCCTTATTTTCCAAATTAGGATCCATAAGAAAACCAAATCTTGATTGAAACGATTGAAAATAAGTAATATATTGAATAAATTAGATGCAGTTTTATAAAAATAATAAATAAATAAAAGGTGGGTGTGTGATGTGATTGTAAAAGTGGTAAATAAGGTTGTCGTTCACTCGGACTCGTGAAAGTTTGATTTAAGACTTAAAAATAAAAATCACTAAAAATAAAGAAATATATACCAAGGATTGTCACAATATCGAGAGAATTGTGATTCAAGATTTCACCATTAATCACATTCAATTGGTTCATATATGATTCATAACAATTCTAGCTCTTTTGTTGACTTTTTTCTTTGCCAAAAGTAGATTTTGTAAAATATTAATTGTAAATCACAAGCATGGTGCATCAAAAGCTCTAAATCTAAGCATACACCATCAAACGAAATCACAATCAATTAAATCAATGCAAAAGTCATAGAGAATCGATTATAGTTACCAAACGATTATGAAATAAGGCTTCCTCCATTGTCCCAATGTTGGGGTTTAGCTCATTAGGCTCAAAACACCCTCAAAAGATAAAAACATAGCTCAAAAGTCTTGAGAAGAAGAAAAGAATCAAAAATCAATAAATTAGTGAATCTGCAAAGTTTATAAGCGTTACAAAAGTCACTGTTACAACTTGATAAGACTGTAGAAAGAACGATAGTTTGATGTTGCACAGAATCTGCGACTGTCTGTGTGCGTCCAATGTTCTTCGTCTCCTTCTTCTTCAGCAACGGCAGAGAGTTTCTCTGCAATTCTTATTATTCGTTCATGAGCCCTCTGTTGGCTCTACCAACACCCCAAAACTCTTGGCTCTCCTTCTTAAGACTCCCCCAAGCCTTTATATACACCGTAGGCCGAGTATCTTGCTTCCAAATCTTCTTTTTTCCTCTCCCATAAGTCACGGGATTTTTATTTCCTTTTTCTTCTTCTACGCAGCTGTTCTATGTCAATCCCAACTTCCTTTAACCTTATCAAATATCGCAGAGTATATTATCTTGACTAAACTCCTTGTACTTTCCAAAAATGCAGCCAAACAATCCTGTTAAAAACACTCATCCCTGTTCTAGATAATCTCGAACATGAGAAGATTGCATGCCTTTTTTGTTTCTCCCAAACACGTCAATGACTCCTATATTTAGGTAACAATCATAACCCGGTCTTGAACCCTTGCAAATCTCCGCTTAATTGCCTGTTTTAAACCATCTGCTCGATAATCTCTCTTCTCCTGGTTAATCGTAAAACCACATAGTTCTTCCCTTTTTTACGTAGATAAGATCGTTACCAACCCTGTTTTATGTTAACAGGCCAAACCCAATCCATATCGAAGACCAAATCCATTAAAATGTCATCCATAATTCTCCTAAATATCTTTGCAGGCGTGAAGAAAGTTCCCCGCCAAAACCATTGTTTTAAACGGAGAAGAAAGGACAACCCCCTAACCAAAGTAGGGGTGGCTACAACCGTGGGGTGTAATTATTAGAGAAGGTGCCCCTTATCATTTGAAGTGCCCCTTATCCATAATGAGGGTCCCTTTAGCAATTGTCCTCCGGGTGCCTTTATCAACTTTTCGAGCTGATTTCTCCGCAAAAGCTTATTTCTCCAAAAACACCTACAAAAGCATAAAACAACCAAATAAATACAAAAATGGGTACTAACAAAATAGATAATCGAGATCAAAATAGACACATAAATGCGTCTATCAGTGTGTTAATTGGTGGATGGCAGAAGATTTATATAGGTTGAAGGGAGATATAGTTATTGGATTACGAGAAAAAATGTAACCGTTTTCAACCAACCCATGGACGACCGACTCTAGTTTAACCGATGAACGACTTAAGTTGAACCGAGCATCATCTCAACTTGGGACGACCATCCAAACCATATCCGACTGTCTCAACTATAAACGATAAACTCTTTTATCACTGTGAGAAAATGAGTTTTCCCATCCACATGGACCATCAAATGAGTTATTTAGCTAATCTTCACTGGACTTGTTCTAAGCCATCATTTGACATGATTGTAAGCATGAAATTTGGGTTACAACCGTCCCAGATAGTTGGTGTAGATTGATTTGGTGAATTCTTGCATCATCCGCTCATTTTGAGGCTAGGGTATCAACAACTTGGTTGCTTTCTCTATATACATGTATGAAGGTGATGGAAAATGTACTTAGTAGAGGTTTGATTATTATATTTGTCGTGATTCTTTGTTGATGTGTAGTCTACCAGTAGTTGTGAGTATGACTCAACAATGATATAGCTCATTCCAGATTTTTGTACATAGATGCTATTAAACTTAAAATAGAATGCTTGAGTTTCTGCAACAAAAGTGTCAGTGTTCTTGTATTTCCACGTTTCCGTAATTGCAGCGCTTCGTGTTCGTGTTTCGTATGCGCATCAGTGCTTCTTAGGGATGGTAGAACTATTTAGTGAAAATTTGTTAAGCTACTCTATTTACCAAATTGATGCTTTTGACATTCTTAAAAATCTCTGTTGAAAAATGGACTCTTAAAGAAAATTTGTGGGATTTTTTTTCCTGACGCACAAGACGATGTATAACCACCAAGAAATTAGTTAATTATAAAAGAAACTTGTGCCTAGTTGTAGTAAAGATGCAAAAAAAAAACAAAGAATCTTGTATTTGAAGCACAAGCTAATAGTAAGATAAAACCCTTAAAAAACAGTCCAATAACCTTACAAAACTCTAAACAATACCTTACATAGTACCTAAAATCCCATCCCAAGTATTAATCACACCATTCATTCAAATGATAACCATAAAAAATATATATCCCCACACATACCGATTGAAAATCTGTATTATTACATTTTCGATGATGACCTTCAGCTCATTGTATCTTCCCCTGAAGTGCTTATATTTCTTTCCACCCATATTGTCCACCAAACTGCAAATAAGATTATACCTCATATATTCCTTCTAATGACATATTAGGTCCCTCCTTTCTGATCCATGAAACACCTATTGAGCTTGTATCCATCTAAAAAATGATTCCATACTGAAGTGGTAGTCTGACGATGAAAAAAAAAAGATCATTTGATTCAGAACTATTTTTGCACAACAGACAACGAAAGAGTTCTTATATGTATCCATTGTTAGGGCTACATTATAACACGGAGTCCAAACAAAGAAATCATTTTGCGGAATTTCGCATCTCGTGGGAACTAACTCTAAAAATTAGACAATCCATATGGATGATAACATGAGTTAGTTTATGATATCGGTTTTAAGAAAGGATGCACTCCAAACATCAATCACACTAGTGGCATACCTACATGGGGGTCAAGTGGGATCTGTTGACCATACTCCATCATGTGTCTAAGAGTAATATAAAGTTGTAAATGATAAGATGACCCCACTTAAACTTAGATTTTTTTTTCACACTTTGACCCAGTCAAACAAATTATCTGGGCCCACTACTAAATCACAATAAAAACACTTCATGTTGCAACACAAATAATACAATTCTAAGTCTTTTGTGCAATACAAACTAGTACAACATGATTTGAATTAAATCATGTTATCGGCGATACACTTGAGGTGGCCAAGGCTTTGGGCATAATATAAACTGAAGGACCAAGCAGGGGTTTACATCTCAACACAAAGAAAATGGAGATCTTTTAGCCTTTTATTGATCCTAGAAGCACATCTGACAGTGTATTCCCTCCTGATATTGGTAGACCTTCTAATGGTGTTAAACTTTTGGGGGGACCTATGAGTTTGGATTTGAACTTTATTAGTGATATGATGTTGAGCAGGGTGAACAAGACCGTTCAACTTATGTCTTCCATCAAAAAAACTCAAGGATCCTCAAAGCGAGATGTTATTACTTCGCAATTGCACCAGTGTTTCCAGATTATATTTTGCATTGCGAACTACCAATCCTGCAGCCCTTCAACAAGCCACTGATCTTTTTGATGACCATTTGTTCAAGTACTTGAGACTCTTAGTCACTGGAGATGACGCGGGCTTTGGGACATTATAGCAGAGATTAGCTACCTTGCCTATCAAAGATGGTGTCCTTGGCACTTATACCATGGCAGACACCCGCACCTACTGTTATCTTGCTTCCTAGAGCCAGCCTGCTTCGATGCAAAAGGTGATCCTTGGTAACTTATTCTCAACAAACAAAGGTTATGCTTATCAGTTGGCTCTTCAGAACTTTATCCAGGTATGTGGACTACCTTCTACCTATTGCGTCAATGATATCCCCCCTACATGCATTCCCTGGCAGTTACTTATTTTGATGCAGTTAAGAAGCAAATCCCAACCCAATTTACAATGTCTGCAAGAGATTCCATTTTGTGGCAGTGTAACAGTGTCAAGCACGCACAAGACTATTTATTATTCATACTAATTAGTAGGCTTAATCAATACCTCGGGCTAAGACAGTTAAGAGCTGTTCTTTGTTATCGCCTTGGCATCCCACTATTTGTTGAGAATGGTTTGTGCTCAGGTTGTAACAGATCTATGGACATCTTTGGGGACCACGTGCTTCACTGTGCTAAGGATGTTATACTTAAGTTTCGACACGACCTTGTATGTGAGTAATCGCTGACATTTGTTACAAAGATGGTGTGCCTGCACGTAAGGAAGTTGCTCTTGGGTTTCTGACTGATAATGACATAGATTTACGGCCTGCTGATATCGTTGTTCTTAATTGGGAAAATGGACAAGATGTCTGCATGGATGTCACAGGTGTCTCACCCTTCATAGGTGAAGGAACTCGTTCGTTCGTCCCAGGAAAAGCAATTTATAGTGTTGTTTCGCGTAAACGCATTAAATACTTAGAAAAATGTGTTTCACATGGTCACGGTCTGGGTGTTCTAGCTTTCTCTACTTTAGGAGAACTCGAGGAAGATACTCTATGTTTGTTTAAGCGTCTGGAAAATTGTCTAGTTAGTAATGATGCTAGCTAGTAGTGGTTTGGGTAGTTTTATTTTTTATAGACTAGGTATCGCTATTCAAAAAGGTGTTGGGGCCCAGCTTGTTGCTAGGTTACGAACCAATGTTTCGTATGATTCACCTTCTTGATATAATTTATTTTATTTTATTTTACAAGTATCTTTATAGAAGAATTTTTTTTTTTTTTTTTGATGCAAAAAGAGTTTATTGATTAAGAAACGAAGTTAGGAGGAATATCTCTCCTATCTTCTTTAAGTTGAGTACAGATAAAAGCAGGGGCATTTCCCTGCCATAAATTAGAAATATTAAACCTCCTAGAATGTTTAGCTAATGTGTCCGCTGGACCATTGCATTCCTTTATTACATGTCGAACCTTCCAGATTCGAATACTACTAAGATAAAATTGAATATCTCTAATAATGGTTAAGTTTTCCCAGCTTATGCAAGTGCTTGAACCGTTGATTGCAGCCTCTACATTTGAAGAGTTCGTCTCTAGAATGATGCACTCCAGATTTAGATTACAAGCCCAACAAACTGCCTCCAAAGCTGCCATGCACTCTGCCTCCTCAGCATCTAAATATCCATTTCTGAATATGCACCTGGAGAGTTGGTGTTCACCTGCAAAATTTCTTAATATTAGTTCTATGCCACAATCCTTATATAGTAATTTATAGGAAGCATCATAATTTATTGTAACAAAAGGATATTCTGGAGGTCTCCATCTTCTATTCCTATCGACAGCACTAACAATACTGGAATTGTTAACCCTATTGTTGCCTGTTGTTACCAAATACTGCAAGTTTTGAGCTTTTCGTATAACAGTTATTAGATTAGGCTTAGTTCCTTCAAAAACTGTTTTGCACCTCTCCTTCCAGACTTCCCAAACAACACAATCAACCTTAATAATCCAATCCTCACTGACTGTAGATTGATTACTAAACCAACTGATAATCCAAGACTGAACACTGGTGTGATTGTGCAGAGAACTGAGACCCCCTTCAATTGAATTAATAACATATTTAGTGAAGGTACAACAAAGAAGAATGTGGCTTGTAGTTTCCCAGTCTTGCTCACAGAAGGGGCATTTACTAACTTCACCACCAATATGCCTTAAAATCCTTTCACTGGTAGGTACATTATCAGTCATGCATTTCCAGAGAAAGAGTTTTATCTTTGAGACAGTTTTTATACCCCAGAGAGCTTTCCATATACTGCCACCAACAACCATCTAGTTATGAGCACCATAAGCTTATGCACTAAGTTTTAATTCCACCAGCTTGTAGTAAGCTGATTTGACAGTGAATAACCCATTGTTTGTTAGAGTCCAAATCAGGTTATCTTCAGCATTCCTAAGGATCCTTATTTGAATGATTTTATCTGCAGTTTCTCTATCCAAAAGAGAATCAATTATATCAACCTTCAATGTCAGGGAGTCAGAATCTATCAGGTCAGAGACATAGATGTAAGACTGCATGGCATGCTCACTGTTATTAGTAGGAACTGGAGGTGATTCCAACCCTGGAATCCATAAATCAAACCATATTCTTATCTTTTTACCATTACCCACCTGCCATAGACAATACCTCTTGATGAAATCAATACTGCCATACATAATTTTCCAAGCCCATGAAGAATTTTTCTTGTTTGAAGCATGTAATAAAGAGTTTTGTGGGAAGTATATTGATTTGAGACACACTGCCAAAAAATGATCAGAATTCTTACACACCCTCCATGCAGATCTAGCTAACAAATCCTGATTAAAACATTTCAAGTTTCTAAACCCCAAGCCACCTTCATCTTTATCTTTACATAAATTCTGCCAAAAAATAGTATAAACACCTTTACCATTCTTCTTTTTCCACCAGAATTGTCTTTGAACCTTCTCTAAATCATCAATGGTGCTATCTGGGAGTTTGAAAGTGCTCATCTGATGTAGGGGCATAGCATTAAGAACATGTTTAACAAGAGTTGTTCTTCCTGACTGATTTACAAACTTTCCCCTCCATCTAGAAAGCCTGCATTTCATATTTTTGACCATATTAGAAAAGGAACAAGTCTTTCTTCTATTCAGAAACAAAGGAATTCCCAAATACTTCTCATCCATATTCATACTCTGAACTTTTATCTTCTAGAGAGGATTCTGCAATATCTTGGATGCATATTTTTAGAATAATAGACAGCTGATTTTTGGAAATTTATCTGCTGCCCTGAGCTCTCACTAAATTCCTTGATGACATCCAATAAATTGTTTATGTTATGGAGATTTGCCTTAGTAAAAATAAAGCAATCATCTGCAAAAAGAAGATGTGTTACTTAAGGGGCAGCCCTACAAATCTTTATACCCTGTATTTTACCTGCATTCTCAACATCAGCCATAGCTCTTGTGAAGACCTCCATAGTAAGAAGAAATAAATATGGTGAGAAGGGGTCACCCTGTCTAAGTCCCCTTGTGGGTTTAAATGAAGTACAAAGAGCACCATTCAGCTTAATATTGATTTCTGTAGTACTGATTCATTCTTCTACCATGTTGCACCAATTTGAATTGAAGCCCATTTGAAGCATAATCTTTTTCAGAAAAACCCATTCAACTCTGTCAAATGCCTTTGACATGTCCAACTTTAAAGCCATATAACCTTGTTTCCCTTTCTTCATTTTCATGCAATGAATCAGTTCTTGAGCCAAGAAAACATTATCTGAGATTTGTCTTCCTGAAACGTAAGTAGACTGCATAGTAGAGATAATCTTGTCGATATGAATCTTCATTCTTGTAGCAAGAATTTTTGAGATTATCTTATAAGTTGTATTGCATAATGCAATTGGCCTGTAATCAGCTGGCTTTTGAGGTAGATTGACTTTAGGGATTAGAGAGATATTTGTCTTATTCATACTCTTAAGAAGCTTTCCTGTTGTAAAAAATCTTTGCACTATTTTAATGACATCTTCACCAACAATGTCCTACTGAGATTGGAAGAATCCAGGTGGAAAACCATCTGGACCTGGAGATTTCCATGGCTTCATTGATTTAAGAGTAGAATATATCTCATCTGCATCAGGTATCTTTGTGAGTAACATGTTGTCAGCTTCTATAATTTGAGGTGGAATCAAATTGATTAAGCTTTCACTAACAATTGGTGAAGTTGTTGTGCTGATCTGGATGAAATGCTGGTTAAGTAAAACTTCCATATCTGATCTTCCAGAACACCAGTTGTCATTGTTGTCTTTAAGAGCTTCAATTCTATTTCTTGATCTTCTGTAATTGGCCATCATATGGAAATGCTTGGTATTATTATCCATATCTGTAATATGATCTCCAGATTTTTGTCTCCAAAATTGTCTTTCCCTTGTTTGCCATTCCTCTATCTACAACTCTAGTTGTTGTACCTCAGAAGTATTATTGTCATCTGTATCATTGCCTTGCATAAGATTCATTTGTTGTTGCATAGAATGAATAGTATTTTGGATATTCCCAAAACAATTCTTGTTCCATCTTGAAAGATTGCTTCTTTCATAACTCAGTTTCTTCTCTAGGATGAAAGAAGAAGAACCTCTAACATCTGAACTCCAAGCCAGAATAACTTGGTCTTTGCAGGTGTCATCTCTCAGCCACATTTCATAAAATTTCCATGTTTTGTTTCCATTAGAAGTATTAGCAGATAAATTAAGAAGTATTGGTCAATGATCTGAGCCCATTTGTGGTAAATGAATAAGATGAGAATCAGGATAATATAGTAACCATTCAGCATTAACCAAAGCCCTGTCTAATCTAGATTTTATTCTACCTGTACCATGCTTATTACTTGTCCAAGTAAATGGGTTTCCATGAAAACCTAGATCATTCAAACCTGCATTATCAATATGCTGAACAATACCAGAGGACATAGAAGAGGAAGCACTGTTGGTGTTTCTATCATCTAAATTTAAAGTAATATTCAGATCACCAAGAACAATCCATGGTAAGTTAGGATTATCCTTCCCTATACTTTCAATAAAGCTCCATTGGGCATCCCTTAGGTTAGGATAGGGAGTGCCATACATACATGTAAGAAGCCACTCAGGTTTTGAAGGATCACTAACTATTAGGCAATGAATCATGTTACTATCATGTGCTACTATTTCTAGATTGAACCATCTTTTCATAAAAGAGCCAAACCTCCAGCTCTCCCTATGCTACGAACATAAAAGAAATTTGGAAAATTTAAAGGTCTCACATAATTCAGGATTTTGTCAGAATCTATTTTGGTTTCTGATAAAAAGATGATATCTGGATTATGAATTGGTTCAAGTCCTTGATATGATTCCTAGTATTCTTATTTGCAAACCCATTACAGTTCCATCTAATGATTTTCATGCTTAGAAAATAGATATAGACAAATGCTAGTTCAAAATTATGATTATTTGGATTCATGTTTGAGATAATTTGGATTTTTTACACACTTTGACCCAATCAAACAAATTATCTGGGTCCACTACTGAATCACACTAAAAGCACTTCATGTTGCAACACAAATAATACAATTCTAAGTCTTTTGTGCAATATAAACTATTAAGGATGCCGTACAACATGATTTGAATTTAAAAAAATAAAATAATATTGATTCATGTTTGAAATAATTTGATATGCATACAAAATATTTTTCTATTTTCTAAAATTAAGTATACATGGGTAAAGATCCGATGACACGATTAAAATGACATTATCATAACATGGTGACACCATTTCTTTTACGAAATCCAAACAACGATGAATTTCAAGCTAATATTTTGGTGTCATGTTTCTCGTCTAAAGCTCTACATTTCTACCAAAAATAAGAATATTCTTAAATACAAAACTTCACGATCCACAAATTTTAATTTCATTTGAACCGTTGAAGAACGATCCACAAATTTTAATTTCATTTCAACCGTTTATCTTCAACGGCTGATATCCAAAATGGTAGATTGTAATCTTATACGTCTCAGAATGAACTGAGTATTGACTGAAGTGCAGTTTATCTTGATTTATCATTTAAAGTAGCAAAACATTTAGTTTTATTTTTACCATAAAACGAAGTCATCTGCAAAGGGCAAAGGTGGGATGGAAGGAGCTCCTCTTGCAATTTAAACTCCGTCCATCTTCCAAAGTTATCTCTTCCCAAGTTATTAGCATGGGATCACCCTAATTCAATCCCTTGGAAGGTTTGAAACTATCACAAGGTAAGTTATTAGAGAGGTAAAAAAATCATTAGTATTGCTCACATTGTTCATTTCATCCTATAAAAGTGACTTCTACCTTTACTGACAGGAGAGTGAATCCTAATCGCCCAAATGAATTTGGGGAGGCCATGATGATTTTCTTTAGTAAAACTTAAATTTCTATATATTGTGCACACAAACCAGAGACAAATCCTGTTATTCAAAGAAAAATCACATACATACACATACACTCAGAGCTTGATCATGTAGATACTTCTTTCCATTAACAGACTCCACTGGTCTTCTTTTCAGCATCCACCAGCCTTCTCCAATACCTAGCGACTCCCTCTTGAGTCTCTTTGACGCTCTTCTTCTTATGCACTGCATCTTGTCCTCCCTTTACTTCATCCACCATAGCTGTAACATGAACCACTTTATTAGAAACCCTACTAGGAAGTTCTTCAATCTCCTTCATAACTTTCTCAAAATCGCTTAGAAGACGCTCAGCCAAACTACGACTAAAATCCTCCCTGATAACAACTCGAAGAACTGCAACTTCTTGGGCATCCGGTGGCATTGTATATGCTGGAATAATCCATCCAAACCTTCTTAAGCTCTCGGATATCTCAAACACTGTGTGTTTACTGCTATCTTTGAGAGCGAAGGCCACCAACGGTACTCCTACGTCCTTTGACAGGATTTCAAAACAACCCATCTTTTCTAAACCTTTGCTCAACATTTGTGCATTCTCCATGCAGTTTCCAATGATGTTTTTGTACCCCTACATCAAAAATAATAAAAAGTAGAAATTAAAACTAAAACTAAAATTTACATCAGCATACACTTTTGCATGCATTCAGCACCTTTTAATACTTCGGAAATTAAACGTTGGGTAAATAACCGTAAGGTTCAATATCCCAGTAAGTATCTCAACACATACATTTGCATGCATAAAGAGGCAATCTACTAAAAAAAACATTTCCAAGCCCATAGCATGTGAAACCTTCTTAAGTATAATAATGAAATGTGAACTTCATCGTTGTATCTGTTTGAGAAATGATTCAAGAATAGTTCCCATGGAAAGACAAGTACACGCAAACAGTTCGAAATGCACAAGCTTGTAAAAATTTACCTCAAAACCAAGACGAATGAACTGGTAATACTGAGCGATTATTTGACTGGAGCCTGCAAGTTAACCGTAAAATGAGATTAATGATTGTTGTTCCAGGTGGCTGACTATACCATGTAACAGAACCAATGGTATTAACAATTGAATTGAAATACTCAATTCTTAACCCATGCCATTAATAGTCATACTTTTGTTATAAACACTGATCAGACGTCAACTAATGATGCATAATTTATGGATTAGGGAACCAGTTTCATGATCAACAGAACCTGATAAACTAAAGTTTATCCAAGTGACAGATGAATAAACTTGAGCAGTATGCTCAATTGATTAGGCAAGAGGGAATTGGGTAGTTTCAGTAAGCTAGGCTTTCCCTTGTTTATTTTATATGTAAAAAAATCCTAGAAAATCTATGTTTTAATAAGAAAATAACTACCTTTAGAAAAATTCAGGGTAAATGTAGGTTGGTCTGCTCCGAGATAGTTAATATGGAAGATCAACTCTTCAGGCAAGTCTTGTTTACTCCTCCATACAACCCAGCCAACACCAGCATAAACAAGACCATATTTATGGCCACTGACATTGATACTCTTAACCAATGGAAGACGGAAATCCCACTCAAGCTCTGGGTATAAAAAAGGGGCAATAAATCCACCACTGGCAGCATCAACGTGGATCGGTGTTTCATATCCCGCCTCTTTGTTTTTTGCAGCGAGGAGATCATTTAAGGTCTTGACATCCTCAAATTCCCCAGTTAAGGTAGAACCTAAGATAGCAGCTACACATATTGTATTCTCATCCACCATTTCCACCGCTTTTACAGGGTCCATCACATAATATCCCTCCCTGAGCTTTACCTCCTTCAGTTCAACCTCAAAATACCTAGCAAATTTCTCCCAGCACACCTGAAAAATAAAGATGAGGCCACAACTGTGATTAGCCCTTGTATAATGGCCTTTCTTTCTTGAAGCAGAAAGGTTGAGGCCTTTATTAAAGAAAAATTGACCAATTAAATTAACGTTCACCCTTTAAAACACCATCCCAGTGATCCTACCTATACTGCTATACAATATGTAGTGACCTTAAAATATGTGGATCACAGATGGGAGATAAGCCTCCTAACAAATGCAGTACATAACATCAACTGCCGCCATGATGTCGGCAAGGGCATGTTCAGACTAGAGTTTGACTTACATCAAAGGTTTGAGCAATAATGACTCCCAATATAAGCATATAGAAACCTGAGAAGTTATGATTGTATCGCCATAATAAACCCTCAGTATTTAGAGGGCAGTGACATGGTTCAATTTAATATGATTTCCAAATTGGGACAAAAGCGAAGTAATTAAAAACTTATGTTGAAGGTATTATGCACATATACTTAAAAATATGGTGTAAAAGCCATGATAGAACCAAGCCCTCATGTTTAGCCTATTTTGTAGAAGACCTGGAATTCTGAATCTCAATTCTCCTCTACTTGCACAAAGAAGCTTTTGTGTGAGTAAATGACATTCTTAATTTCTTAGCTAGGCTTTCAAAATCTAAGATTATCTAATGAGTAAAAAAGAAATGTAAATCAAGAAAGTTATCGATTAAGGATATAGCTAATAATGTGAATCAGTAACAGGCCTTTCCAGGTTTAAACGAGGACTCGTAAGCTACTATATATTAGGTCAGGTTATACATCAATATGGACATAGATGATTATTATACAATACCTGAACATTTGCACCAGTGACAATGTTAGGCTTGTCAAAAGCTTTGCCTTCAGCCTTTCTTTTGTTCTGCCACTTCCTCTTAAATGCTAGTCCAGCTAGCATTATGGCCTCAGAGGAACCTACTGTCCCGACTCCAACTGCTGTTTCATCTTCCCAAACTGGTGCATTGAAGAGATGCGCAATCATATTAACACACCGGTTCTGCCAAATTCAAAAATACACGTTATCTCTATACAAACTGTACAGCGTAAGTGAAAATTAGATTGCTTCATTAGAAATCACCAGTACTATATGATCACAAGAATAAGTGGATTACCTGAAGTTCAGTAGTAACAGGATACTCATCCATATCAACATAATTCTTGTTAACAGAAGCCATCATGAGTTTATCACACTCAGGTTCCATCCAAGTAGTAACAAATGAAGCAAGATTGAGTCTAGGGTTACCATCCAACATCAACTCATCACTAATGATCTGATATGCTGCATCTTTAGGTATTGAATTTTCCGCCATTCTAAACTTTGGTAGAGAAGCTCTTACATACCTTGACGCAAATGTACTGTTTACTGATTCTTCAGCATGTGAAATCGTCGTTGTGGAGATCACCATTGTTAAGTTTCAACCGTTTTCTGAACTCTACTGTAGAGGGAGAAAGTGAGTGTAGTTAAAGTGTTCGTGTTGCTTCTTTTTAAAAGCACTTATGAGGAGGAACGGAGAAGGTGAAGCAGTAATGTTGGGGCACGTAGCGGGTATGAATTGACACGACGCAGGAGAGGAGTAAAGTCGCTCGTTAACCGACAACTGACTCGATGATGTGCAGCAGGAATAAGAAAAGCTTACTCCATGGAGTACGTACAACTCAGCTAAAGTCGTGGTGGGGTGTGGAGGTAGACCTTAAAAAGATGACACGTAGTATTTCTAGTCAGAGATCGTTTGACTTCTTTGTTTTTGTGCATTAAGTGCACGTCCAAACGTGGCATAGGCTAAACTACCATCCCACGTTTATTAAAGTTTTTGGGAACTGGTGGAATTTTCACAACCATCCTGAAGCACCTCAATCTCAGAAATCTAAGAACTCATATGGGAAGCTCCTCCAGCCAAGCTTATTAAAGTTAAAAATCAGGCAATGAAGCAGAATCACAGATCAGCCATCTTTTCGACGTTGTATAGCTGATGAGGCTAATTCAACCTTAATGGCAGTGAAGCTTGCAGTCAACTTGGGGTTCTACAAATGCATCATAAAAGGAGACGAGACTGTCAAGTGATCATCAATAAATGAAATGTCAAAAGAGAACATCATATCATGCATGTACTGTCCCCGAAGAAGATAGTACAAACATTCAACAATGTGTAACAGTACCTACAATGTTCAAACCTTATTTGCACTTGTTCGATAAAAATAAATCATATTTAGGCCAACTATCACTATCACTCATCAAAGAGGGGTTTTATTCAAGGAAAATCTGTCCTAAGTTGCTTGTTGCTTGCTGTGTTTCTCTGTTTAGAACATTTTCCCAATACCGTCTGTACGAGGAACACTTTCACCAATAGCCATTTGACGCCAATTCCCCATAGTCTGCACCATTTGTTCTGCTTTATCATACAAACCAAGGAGCCCGCCTGTGTGTATAAACAGAATCTTTCTCCCTTCCCACTTTCCTGGATTCTCAGCAATGTCCTTTAACATACGAATTACAGCCTTCCCACTACAGAAAGAGAGGAGATTCGGTTACACTGATATTACCTGTATTTTATGATCTCTTATTTAAATAAACAACTCTATCAAATAAGCCTGTGGAACTATACCATACTAGCCACTGGTGATTGGATCTTAAAAATCTAGTAGAACCATCCCAGTAGCACAACGACAGACGGAAGCCCAAAGGAAAGAATGGAAAACCGTTTCAAGAGAATATAAGTTTATCTCACCTGTAAACCGGATCAAGGATAATCCCTGTTGCGGCAGCAATTTGTTTGATAAGAATAAGCTCCTCGGAGGTGCTTATGGCATAACCCAAGCCTTTGGCCTGTGAAGATATAACTTACATTAGATATGCTCTGTTGAGAACTCCGCTATTCAATTTCATCTAAAGTCAAGGGAACATACTCTTGTAGAAACGTGATTGATGACAAAAATATATATATTGAATGCCTGATACATGCTATCAGAACTATATATTGAACTATTTGAGTTGGTAATTGATAGTTATGAACAATCAAGGTTTCACAAAAAAAAACTACATGTAGGCATGAAAATTATTAATATTTTCAAATTCTACCAGATGGCATATATATTGTAAGAAATCAGAAGAGGAATTGACATATTGGAAGATCAGTGTGCAAATCCGGTCTCCAATCAGCTGCATCCTAACGAGTATCTTCAGAATACAGATGCAACTCAAGATCTAGGGTTTGTTTGGGCATAAGTTAGCATATGCATGCTATATTGCTGATACAAAATTATATTGCAATAATAGAAAGCAGTAATCACTCTTCAAACTCTTCTACACACCACAAACACAGAATCCAAAAATAAATAACACCGCTGATATTCAGAAAGTTATAGGGAAACTAAGTCGAACCACTAGTTAGGTCAGCTTGTAGAAGTAAATATGCTATGCATAAGCACTGCATTGGAAGGAAAAAGGTCGGGAAACACCCATGTAAGTCTAGATAGTGGCACTAAAGGAACTTGGCTTACCTAACCCACCTAAAATAGAGTTTACTTGCTCCTTTAATTTCGTTTAGATGTGTAACAGAAAAAGGAGTTACTTTTTATCTGTTAAACTGGTCTGAAGCAAAGCTAAGCGTAGGAAGTGATTGACTAGACTAGTAATCCATATATCTATTCAAGTACGGTATCAACAGAAACAAACTGACAAACTATTCAAGTATGACCAGAGTAGACTATCCACTAACAGTAATCTTGAAAACCGAACATACAATGAAAAATAAATCTGATGAGCAAACTTGGAAGAAATAAAAATGCTCACATCTTGAATGTTGACTATATCGCGTGAGTTAACTCCAGCATCCAGTCCATCAAGATGGCTTTGAACATTGTCGTAGAAGTAACTTGGGGTGTCACAAACAGCAAAAGAATGAATCTGCAAGAAGAAGAGACCATTAATAGAGTTCAAAACTGAAATAAGCAGCATAGACCAATTATAATCACTTACTTTTGCCTTCAAAGTACTCAACATAGATCCCAATGACAGACCAGCGGTAGTACCCCCACTAGCATAAATAAGAGAAACAAAAATTGTAAAGCTAATTAGTTAAACGGTCCCCAACTTTCCTAAACAGGCATTTCAAATGAAACTGAACGTTTGGTTTTGAAAGCAGATGATTATAATTTTATCTTTTCGAAAAAGAAGTTCAGTCTAAAAATTAAGGTTTCCATTAACATCAAATATGAATCCGTATATTGAGCATATATATGCCCCTAAATTAAGGTTTCCAGCAACATCAAATTAAGAAACCACATATTGTGCATATTCCTACTTTTCATCATATTAATTCTATTCAATATGACACCCCTTTCTCAGTGAAAGCCAAAAATTTATGCATGCAGTTGCCAAAAGAAATCTAAACGAAAAGTGCTCGTATGAGCTGAAGAGCTTGGAAGTTTAAAACAAGAGAAAAGAGAAAGACCTGCCACAAGCAACAACAATGTCGTCGAAATTCATTTTCCCCCGACCAATATGAAGTTGATCTTCGATCTCCCTAACTGCTTCGATATAAGCCCTGAGACATGACAAAACAGAAGTATCAGATATATATTCATTTAACACTGAGACATGAGAGCTTCTTTCTTCTTTTTTTTTTCGTGTTGGTACGCAAAAGGATCCCAGGGATTAGATATGTCGTACACTTGAAAGAAATTGAACGGCATTGTCATTCAATTATTTAAAAAAAAAAACTTACAGTACGAATGTAGTTCGAGCAAGGTAAACCGAACACATAACAATAAATTACACGAGATAAGTAATAAGCGCATATAAAACTTATATGCCTGATAATATATATCTTCCAGACTATAAAGAGAAACCTTTATGATACAACACAAGAGTATCCTCGATTCTTTTTTTGGTTCTCACAATAGAAGCATACTGACTCCAAGATATCTTACTGGAAAAACATTGATGAGCCAAATATAAAGGAAAAAACGACTAAACTGCCAGTTGTGCAGTTTGCAAAACTTGCCTAACCTTTTGTTCCCAAGAGATAACAAGCATGAATATACTTTTTTTGATTCCAGAATTAATGACCCCCACAGTTTAAATATTAGATTAACCGGTAAAAGAAAACAAAATTGTATGAAAACGAGAGAGATGCTGCTTCTGGAAGAGAAGGCAGAAATGTAATGTAATACCATACACATTAGAACAATGTTAAGAAAAAGTGGGAATAAGATATCTGCAACAATTTCCCACCAGGTTCCCAGGGAGTTGGATCCACCAACTGGAATTACATAAGGCCTCCTCCCTTCATTTATCAATCTCTCCTTGAGCAATTCAGTAAGAGCCTAGGGCATAAAAAGGACGGCACAATCTCATTAGAAAGTAAACGAACAACAGCCTAGCAAGTTAGTCTACAATGTGGCAGTGCTGTTTATTTTGACAGCACAAGACACACATTTGGTAAGTTATATGGGGCAACAAATACGTTTTTTTTTTAACCTACTAAATATCTGAACAAATAAGTGGCAATACAACAACCATACTTCATACAGTAAAATTGTCCACTCACTATCTTGTAATAATTATTTCAGTATCCTGTAACAAATGCTGCATTCGCATGATTTTGGCAATACGGATACCAAATTAGTTTTCATATATCTACTAATTGAAAGTGAGCAATTAGTTGAGAAGACAAACCACACTTCCAACTCTGGAATATTCTTCCTTTGAGACAAGTTCAACATTGGCTCCAACTAACCGTTCAACAAGAAGGTTTCCAACCAATCCGGGATCTTTGTCCACTATAGCCTATAAGAATTTCAAGGCAAATTAAACAAAACAACTTACCAAAAAACAATTGACAATCAACGCAAATAGAAAAGTGACTAACCTGAGAGGTACGTAGTATAAGATGGCAATCCAGATTCAAATACCTAGCAGCCACAGCAGTCGCACGACAGTGATTACTTTGTATGCCTCCAATGGTTATAATGCAGTCTGCACCCTGTGCTACGGCATCTGCCATTAAGAATTCCAGCTTCCTGACTTTGTTACCACTCAACTGCATTCCCGAAAGATCGTCTCTCTGAATAATTTGAGATATTTCTATTAGATCAGTTAAATTGAAAAGAACGATAAATTAGATGACCGTGCTCGGTGGGAGGCCGACGAAACGATAAACCTATGCAAATTTACTTCCCGGGCATTGATTTGAATGGATTAGATAGAAAAAAAATCAATATTTTAACAGTCGTGTGACCTGTATAAAAGTTGTGTTTAGATTGCTCTCAAAAAATCTCTTAAATAATGCTCAATTGTTATAAGTTGTCACAGTGGGAGGCCGAGGAGAGTTCTAAAATTCTAAAAGGTTGTTATTGTTGTTTAGGACCTCACCAATTCTTTCAAATTAGAAATTATGCAGTTCGATGGTTTAATGGAAATTTGAATATATAGTAATTTAACCGTCACCAATGGATAATGCTCAATTGTTATAAGTTGTCACGGTGGGAGGCCGAGGAGAGTTCTAAACCTCTAAAAGGTTGTGCTGAAACTTAGGACGTCACCAATTCTTCAAATTATTTTCTAATTTGAAAAAAAATTGCAATGGAAAATTATGCAGTTCGATGGTTTAATGGAAATTTGAATATATAGTAATTGATTATCAGTGTATTAAGAAAAACTTGGAAGAATCTCCAACAAGTATGATCAAATTTAATAAAATTGATTTTTTTTATTTTATTATTTTTTTTGAAACAGAGGCGATATGTGAAATAAGTTGAAGTTGAGATTGATCAAATTCGTTGCATTTTATTGAAAATAAAGCAGAATCCGATTACCTTTATCCATACTTCAACATCTTTGGGCAGATTGGGAAGATTCCATCTGTGGATAGGAGTAGGGGTCTGATAATAATAATAAGATGAACAAACTGTTAAAATCCCATTGTGTTCAATGAACTTTGAGAGGAGTGAACTAAAAAACATAACAGCAAATTAAAATCACAGAGAGGAAGAGATTACATGAGCAAGAGAGTAGACATGAGAAGGGAGTGGGTTAAGATGAAGAGCCCATGAAGGAGGATCATAAGGTTTCTTGCTAAGAAAACCGAAATTTTGTTTGGATTCATCACCCTCCATTATACAACGAACTGTGTTTGGAGAAGTTTGAGCTTGAAGTTTAACCGAATTTTTAGGGCAGAATATTGCAGAGGAAGCACAACCTAAGAGCATTATAGTACTAGGTGGCTTTCTACTCTTCCTAAACTTTCTCAGAATCTAAAAACTTTTCAGAATCTAAAAACTATTGAAATACATTGTATTTCATCTCTTCTAAAAGACCAAAAACAAAATTCAGGCGAGTTTAATTATAATTATAAAATCTCGTCAAAGAAAAACGGTCGATATCATCAGGGGCCTATTAATTAGAGAATATTAAAATCTTTGGATTAATTGCAGAGTCAAAACAGAAAAGGAGATTCTCCCAAATCAGTAGGGGTTTGAATATTCTTATCCCTTCAGATAAACATGACTAAACTTAATTTTGCGGATCTAACATGTAAAACTCACGAGTAAATTTTTTGAGGTAGGTCATTCGTTTGATGTGAGGATGTAAAAACCTTGAGTTGTGAGGAAATTTTGAGGTAAGTTCGAGGTAAGTCCGGTATTTTCTCTTAGAAAAGGAATCTCTAAAAGAAGAAATTGTTCTTGCAATATTAGTGTATCAACCATATTCCAAACTGACATAGCAGACTTAGCAGTAGAGGAAGTAGTACTCAAAATTGTAAAGGAAAATGCCATCCCACACGACTTTGCGGGATGGTTTCCCCGAACAGTCGGCTTCTTTACCGTTGGATGATCAAATCAACGGTTAGATTTACATTCAGGAAAGGACCCATCATTTTCAGGAAAGGACCCACCATTTCCCCTAAAGGGTTCAAGTCTGTTAGATATGGGTTTTAGCATGATCTAACGGTAAAGAAGCCGCCTTTGCAGGAAGCTATCCCACAAAGTCGTGTGGGATAACACTATCTGACTCTCGCAAGCATTCGGATGTTAAAAAACAAATTTCCATTAAAATAAAAAAATGTAATAATTTTTAAAGCTTTTGAAATGTAACCTATTATAGGGTAGAAGATTCCATTAGAGAGACTGACTCATGATAATAAAGTCCACCAAATTGGTTAGGGCGTGTCCTAATATCATGTTAAAGGTCTAGATTACCCTTCCATCTTTAAAGGACTAAATTATCCTCACCCCCATCCCTTAAAAAGATTATATTACCCTACAGTGTATTTAAACCTAATCAATAAAAAATAAAAAATAAAAATCAGTTTTTTTTTCATCTTTTCTCTTCTCCTTCGGTATTAAATCTCAATTAATTTTCTTTTCAAACCCTTAAACCATTGGATAGATTAACGAACATGAGTTATGTAAGGTAGGAGTTGTTTTTTTCTGTGTTCGAATTAGGTTAGATGCATTCAAATTTAAGTTAAATTAGGGTTGCATTTGGGGTTACGGTTGGTAATTGAAGAATAACCAACCGTAAACTCAATTTTTAAAGGTGTTACGGTTGGTGATTGAAGAACTACCAAACGTAAATCTTAAAAAACTATTTGAGATATCCAGTTACGGTTCATTTTGTAACCGTAAAATTATTTACGGTTGGTTTCGATTTTAACAGTACTAACCGTAAAAATTCCTAAGCAAAATATTTTAAGTTTTGAGTTTGATTACGGTTGGCTTTGACTTAAACGTTATCAACCGTAAATAGTTACAGTTAGATACTAGCAACAGACAAATGAACCGTAACTTACGGCCGGCTTTGACTTAAATGGTGTCAACCGTAAACGGTTACGGTTGGATACTAGCCATCGAAAAATGAACCGTAACTTATTTATGGTTCGTCTCGCAGGACAACAATCCAACCGTAACTGGTTTGTGATCGGGTTTTCCCAATTTTAACCAGTTACGGTTGGATGTTCTTCAGATACTAACCATAAATGGCCCCTACGGTTGGCTTCTATGGCTAATTGCAACCGTAAATGATCCCTACGGTTGGCTTCTATGGTTAATTCCAACCGTAAATTGCCCTGAAATGGACATTTGAGCTAAGAGATCAACCATGGTAGGATCTCCATCGTGGGATATCTGTAACATATGGTTTTTCTATCATATAGAGATTCATCCATCTCCAATTTGCCACTGAAATCACTCATTTTGGTTGAATAAATCAAAATATAGGTTTTTGAAATAAATCTTAAAAAAAAAAAAAAAAAAAACTCTATTTTATCTCTCCACCAAAACTAACTCTTAATCTGATTTAATTTTTCACTAAGTATACAAAAAGTTCATTAATCTAATGATTAGCTAATTCAATTAACAACACTAACTAAATAAGGGTTTTTTAGCCATTATGAAAAATATATAGATAAGGGGTTTTTGAAATTACTAATAGGTGACCCTTTTTGTCCTATTATATCAGCCCCTATGACAGGTTATTTTGAAATTCCAGTTCGGCGCATTATCTTCACCCTCACCTCAACCACCCTAGCCAACTTGCCACTTCATCTACAACCCGAATAGGTCACATTAAGAAACATCAACAGCTTAAGACGTTTCAAGTGCTTTTATAGACATCAAAGTTTGTGATGCCCAAGGTTTTTACTTTTCATGTGTTTTATTCCTCTACTTGAATGTCGGACCTGCAAAAATAAAATAAAAAATAGTCATTTACTTCATGGCCTTGCAATGAAAAAAAGCAGAAGTTGCACTTCAAAAGATAAGGTGGAAGATTTGTCAATAATCTGGAACTATTACAACTGCTGATGATTGGCAAATTTGTTCGTACATAGACTAACTACACAATGTATGATCTTATTCTTAATAGAATTGAACATCACAATCGACGTATATTCCAAATATCGTAAAGTCTACATCCTTAAGATCCTAAAATCTACTTTCTTAAGCTTATCCTACTTACGCAAGTGGATGACCAATCAGTTTGTTAATTAGCTGGTAAAAAAAAAACTACTTGGTGGCGATCCACTGACCCTCAAACATGCTCATCTTACAGTTGACCTCTCCCAATCTATCTTACTGTTCGAGCAACACATCCCAAATTCAATATATTGTATTTGAGGAAATCGATACGGATATGTAATGAATCAACTGATAGTGACAGAACCAAAGATATATATTCACCTGAGCCAAACATAATTTTCGACATTAACTTCTATATTAATTTTGGAAATTTAGTTACAAAATTCCCAACTAAACAGTAATTTGTGGAAACTTGGGTGTCTTACAACAAACATTAGTGTAGCCATAGTTCCGTCTCTGTATGTGATCAAAACCAATAGGAGACTACAATGTAACGGATCAATAATATTTATCGTCTCTTCTATTGATAATAATGTAATAGGTTGTGCGCACATTATATAATAATCAAACTATAAAAAAGGATGTTACGGTAGTACGACCATACCTTGCACGACCAGGAGAAATTTTGGGTGATTAGGGTATGCAACAAAGTTTCTATACATTTCAAAGCGATTGTTGGGCTGAATCAGATGAAGCAGCTACTCATCCTTCATTCATCTCTCTTTTGATGATGATGATTCTGTAAGAGACCATTAATAAATCACATACTAAGTTGGTGATACATATGTTTATTCTATAAAAATATCTTTTGATTCAGCTTATCGAGGATTAGTATTTGATAGTTTTCAGTCTTCGATCAATATCTTGTAGAGTATTCACATAGGAAATAAAACCAAATGGATAAAATCTTATACAAAATATTTAAAATAATAATAAAATTATTATTGAACCACTGGACTACTCTGAAAGAGGTGAGATTATTACCATGTTTAATCAAGTTACACATGTAGTGCTCCAGGCATTGGCGTTATACTCATCTATAGTGGCTGAATTATCAGAGTTCTTTCCAGATCTGCTAATTTATTTGAAGATGATGGGTGCAGAATGACTGCCATGTATCAAGTATGCAAACTTGATACCAAACTCAAACTGCATATCATCCCCTGCTGGATAACTCCTCCATCAAATCTTAACCTCATAACAAAAATAAAAATAAAGAAAGTGAGAGAACTACACTTTATTATTGATAAAAACGATAACCTAAGACATGTTATTACAAAGCTTTTAATACTAATCATACAGGCACAATCTGTAAGAATAATCAAGTCAATAGTTGACCTGACACAAACGCATTTCACACAGATGCATATACTTGTGACACACAGACAGTTCACACAAGTACATACAAGTATATTATCTAATACACCCCCTTCAATATGATATTGGCAAACACATTATCAGATTGATAAACAGAAAACACAAATAACAATCAAAAAATTCATAACTAATATTCCTATGAAGTAATCGGAATTGTAGAAGAAGATAATGAAGCAGTAGAAGTAACATCCAGCAATTGTTTAAGCAATCTTGAGAATGTTGGATAACACAATCCTTTAGTGAAAAAATCTGCAAGTTGATCTTCAGAAGCAATATGTTGCAACTCCAAAAAAACTTCATCACTAACTCTCTGACTATATGATATTGAATTTCTATATGCTTTGTCCTGGCATGAAAAACAGGATTAGAAGCCAAAGACACTTGTATTTCACAAAGAAGCAATGCAGGAACATCAAGTTTAATATGCGAATCAGCTAAAAGATAAGAAAGCCATTTTAACTCAGCAGAAGCAACAGACAAGCATTTGTATTCAGCTTCTGCAAATGATTTTGAAACTGTGGGATGCTTTTTAGAAGACCATGACACAAGATTAGGACCCAAAAATACTGCAAACCCTGTTGTAGATCTCCTAGTATCTGGACAACCAACCTTGATGTAGTTCACACAAGTACATACAAGTATATTATCTAATAGAAAGATTGATTCAGAAGAAGCAAAAACTGTACAACAATACAGAAGGAAGAATTGCATAGTAAAAGAGAAGGAAAGGAAGAGTATGTACATCACCAACACTAAATCAAAAGGAATGGTGTACAGTACCATCACTGATTATAAGGTTGAGTCAACTGTATAACATATCAATTTCATTGTGTTGTGTTTTGTAGTGTGTATCATGTATGATGATCATAGGATGTTGTATTACCATTTCAGTAAGTCTACTCTTTTGGACTGTTGGCAGGTGCTTGACTGTAGCAAGACATTGAATACCATATGGAAGAAAACAGACAAAAAGAGTAGCCTGTAAGGTTTAAAAGACAATATTGAACCAATCTGTGAGATGTTGGACTTGTCGTCCACAATGTGACACATTTGGAGGATGTGGCTGTCTACAGTTTTAACAACCCCGAAAGAAGGTTTGACGTATACGTTGTTTGTTCTTCCTATCGTTTAGGTCCCAAACTGGTCAGAAGACATTGTTTCCAATTGCTGAAAGGAAAGCTTACATATCAGCAAACAATGATGCAGATAGATTTATACATACCATAAGTCTTTTCACCTCGCAAGTTATATTTAGACTTATGTTGTCAAGCACCCAGATGATCTTAAAATCATTGTCAATAAATGCAATACTGTATCCGATTTCGGGAAACTTTAGAAATCCTCCATCCACTCTAAATAGTGCCATATTCGGATCCGGGGAATTGAAAATTTGAAACTCCCTTTTGATTTCTTATCCATCTTGCAGCAAGTAATATGCATTTGTATCAGTGACATGATCTTAGGATACATTAGATGGCTTAAGATAAGAACTCAAACCAGTTGTCAGTATGTTGAGAGCTAGATTCTTTGAATGATGGCACGCTTCCAATCACCTATCTGTCGAACCATTATCACAAAGAGATTGATATGGTCAGTGGTGGGACTGGGAATTTGAAAGCTTCAATGCAAGAACTAGCAAAGAATTGAACTTAACAGAATATGAATATTATCATACAACTAAATCTAAATTCATACCTAAATCTATAGGATGCAACAACTTCTACGTAAAACATGCTGACAATTAACAAATATTCGATTCTCAAAACAGAATTGAAAATGCTCAATGATTGGAAATTTGGATTACAAACACTACTGATAAATTAGGAATCTAGCATGCAATTCATAACGGCTTTCTCTCTTGACGGATTGACTTTCGAGGACATAAGCTAAGCTAACAATTTCGAAGCAACATGCAATTGAGCATCTAACACAGGCAATGAAATATGATTACATTTTTGCAACATCTCATATTATGAGAGCAAAGATTAGAAGTGGCAGTATTTGTAATCCAAAAGGTATCTCTATTCAATATAAACATCAGTGGATGATTGAACAAATGAACAAAGAATTGATGTCTAAAATCATAATATAAATCAAAATTTTGGAATAGCCGTAAGAAATCTAAAAATTAGAAAAATCAAAACAATCCAGTTATTTAATAGAAAAAGGTGGAATCTTCAATTGAAGCCTTCCATGTCAACTAACTTGCACGGTTAACCTCCAGTTCTTTTCAAGCAAGGTATAGGTTTCGACATCCGTAGCCCCTTCCATCATGAAGATATTGGGTTGGTGTGGTTGCACGCTGAAAATATATATTTTGATCCGGAAAACAATAATTTGAAGAAGATTTTTTTAATTCCGATTTAATTGATAGATAGAAGAATCTTTATTGTAAATCTTAAGATTAACTCACCATTTTAGTTTTTTATTGATTGTTTCATTCTCGAGTAATGATCAAATGACACTTTTTGAAACCACATGAGAATCTAAGATATTTGTGGCATAAACAATGAGTAAAATAAAGACTTAGTTTGCTTACCTCTGGTAGGCCTTTATAAAATTCTACAGTTGCCGATAAAAAAAAAAAGGTAAAATAAAGACTTATGTGTAGTAAAAAGAAAGAGAAAAAAATAATTCCTGCATATAACCTATGTGTAGTAAAAAGAGAGGAAAAAAATACTACATAGAGGTGTCATTTAGCTTAGTTTGGTATTGTTGCGACTTTTGTAAAAGCACTTTTCTGTTGTGCTGTGCTGTGCTATGAGAAAAAAGTAGTTAGACATTTGGTAAAATATTAATTAAAGTTAAAGCTGATTAAAAAGGAAACCAAAGTGTGTTTGGTAAAATATCAGATTCAACTATTATTGTTGTAGAAAATCTGCAAATGAGAAAAACATATCTCTGATAGTTTTATTCAATTTTATTGGGTTTAAAAATAATTAATAAATATAAATATATATAATATTAAATTTATGATTAAGGAGAATCACGGGTGAAGAAAGAAGATGTAGAGATAAGAAGTAGGATATCTTATTAGAGAGATTAGTGGTTGTAATACATAGGTTTCTTTATATACATATAAAGGTGAAACTAGATGGACCGCACATCCATGGGCCGTAAGCCCTATAACACTCCCCCTTGTGCAGTTCAATAACAAAACTTTATACATAGTGCTTCATATATAGTTCTTCAAATGTCGTCCTCTCCTTGATAACTTATGCCGAAATCAATTGCCTTACTAAAACTTTGACCCAAAAAAACCCAGTTGGATAAAACATTGGTACAACTCTTCACATGTAGTACTTCACATGTGTCTCGTAATTTACATGTTGTTCATCACATGCAATATGATCTTCAAAGACCGACGGGTCTAAGTTAATTTCCTCGTAAAACTTCGTCAGGAAAACCCAGAGGGACAAAACCTTAACTAAAGAAAAAGAGTACAATATTAACTAAACCTAGAACATAGTTGGACTCGAATATGTTGCCTCATTAAAACCTTGACAAGGAAAACCCAGTGGAACAAAACCTTGACGTAGGGAAAAGAGTACAACGTGACAGATGCAAGTAAAGGTAATCCGTTGCAGATGATCACTTTGATCCATTGAAGCTGATTAGTTGCTTCACAACTCCTAAGGAAGAAAATCCTTGTGGGAAATAGAATAGCCTTAGTTGGGAAATTACTTCCCGGTGTTTATTGTTGTCTCATTAAAAACCTTGCCGAGTAACAAAACCCTGTGGGAAAAAGTAACCTCGATGAAGGAAAAAAGTACAACACAACTTCAATTTCGAAGTAAAATATGTCGACATCATATCCTTGGATCCTCCCCCTGATTACTTTCAGAGTTGTTCCAGATAGTCTCTTTACTCATGTACTTTTCGAAACTGAATATCGGTAATGACTTAGAAAATAGTCTACCATATCTCCCCCTGATTACTTTTGTTGGAGAAGATATTATTGTTCCTTCATAATCAACAGCCTTTGGATTGCAGTTCCTTTAGCATTTTTTTTTTTTGTCTTTGCAGGGATAAAACAAACTCATGTCAATGGTTACTTTTAAGTATATGATTACGTTCATCATACCATTCCAATGATGTTGCGTTGGCGCTGAGCAATATCTAGCTCACAAGTTTACTGAGGATGTAACATTTGGTCGAGGACATTACGCTAAATACAATAATGCGTCCATCTCCCGACACATCTTCGTGATTTTCCTTTAGAAGAATTTGTCATTTACTTACATTTGAACCTCGACTAACCATGGGAGTGCTAGCAGAATGCATATCCTTGTTAAATTGCCAGACAATGGACATATGCAAACTGGTGGAATAATATACCACAAGCTCGGTCATCTAGTTCAGAACATATATAAGATCGAGATTTCCCAGGATTTTCATCTCAAATTCAGATTTTGAATAGCTTGTGAGATCTCTTATTCCATTAAGAGTACTTATCATGTCCATACCGTCGACATAAATAGCTATAATTCTAAATCATAAACTTATTTAATACGCATGGTACAAAACCTTACTTTTTATCCCTTCTCAATCAAATAGTCACTTAGACGGGTATACCACATCCGCCTGATTGTTTAAATTAATAAGTGAGTGTTCCAGTGTAACTGCAAACACACTCCGTGGTTTAGAGTCATTCGACTTGGGAAGGAAAAGGCCATCATGCACTTTTGCAAATATCTTGAGTCTAAATCTCCAGAGATATAACCACATCTACATTGTTTCAAGTTCTTTTGAAACTACCAAGCAAACTAATTAACTGAACATTATGATGTTCAAAAGAGTAAGCGATCCAGGGGTTTGTGAGAAAAACCTTGTGCCACAAGGTGAACCTCATTCTTCTCATTACACTTTGTGAAAAATAACCACATATGTCCCACAGGATTTACACTTGGTTGGTTAGCACTACCACACCAAATACCCGTATATTTGTCAAAGAACTAAGTTCTACCTGGATTGCGTAGGCCAAACATGCTCTTTATTTGAAATTAATAAAAATAAAGCATGGTTCGATCTTATTGTGCTCTACTTATGGAGCAACTATTTATGGATTATATCATCACTGTGCACGCATGATCCTTCCATTGACTCATGTGCATTCTTATAATCCTTCGGGATTCCATTGTTCTCTAGAATCATTTAAAACTTTGGAGCGTCCTCCTTTTTGATTCATGGACATATTTAGAGACAATTTTATGAGATGATTTCAGATGATATAATTAGGTTGTGCCTAACTCACCTATTTCCTTTCTAGGTGAGCACTAATCGAACCTAGTGGTTTCTCCATCTTCGTTTATGGAGCCACGACCTCAACCACACTTCCACTAAGTGAAGTTGTAACACCTTAGTTTATGGTACATATCCTTTAATAAGGATTTTTTTACCTTACAAGCACGTTTGCAGTTGGTATGTGTGATCTCGTCAGTTTAGCGATATCAGTGTACATCCCGAAAATCGATAATCCATTGTTCACTTCACATTTCCATTTGTGGAGTATAAGAGTCTATATGAGACAAAATGGGAACACACCATGATATTCCATGTCGTTTCCTCGGAAAATAATTTTTCCTGTCTCCCCCTAACGACGGGAAGACTATCCCATTAGAGTGACTATCCGCAAATCAGTGGTTGACAGATCGCCTGTCAAAAGGTTTAAAAATGCGGATAATTGTTGAAAATTCTTGTCCAACATAGTCACTTAATCATTTTCATGACCCATCATAGTACGATGTGGAGTCGTAAGGGCACATATATAGTGCAACCAAAAATGCATAAGAATACAAAATGTCAGGCTTATATCCAGTTACCAACTGGTACGCAAAGAATGGTTGACAAATTGTGGGTCTAAAACGAATAAGTGAATTTGCGTGTAATATTGCATATTCGCCAAGCAGTTAAAGGTAGGTTTGTACGCATAACCATGCCTTAGGCACCATCTGTAACCTTTGATGATAGCCTTTGTGAGACCATGGGGTATAAGATGTTCTACATTGATCCTATTAAACATGCAATAACCATCAAGTCCTTTTGATGTATACTCTCTAGCATTTACAAGGGGTGGTGAGTCCTTACATGTATAATATGAGCTAGTAGTTTTCCAAACGAAATTTTTTTTTGGGAACTATAACTAGTCCAAAATTTCAAAACATCCACCAGAGCCATAAGTCACTTTAATGGCCGCATTCTGCATGGATATTTTTCTAAATATCACCTTGTTTTCTTTGTAATATGTATTGTTTTCCATTTGCATCTTAGGATGGTCTCGATCCTGTTTTGCTGGAGACTTTGTAAAATGAGTGATATGCTTTCTTACTTAAAAGCAGAATGATAATGGTGGGTTGTGCATCTAGTTTTTTAGAAAACACTTATTGAGAGATATTTCGTCACTTCGCATTCTGCCAATCTTTTTCCCGTTGTCTCCTTCACTAAAATAAATAGATGTGCGTATGAGTTCTTTCAAAACGATCATCATGTCACAACCAAAATTATGGTTATGCCAAAGTCTGTATGAGTCAATACCCAATATTTCATTATTAGGGTCAATATGGATTCAACAATCCAAATATTAGTGATTTACATTTCACCAAATTGACTCATAAATTTCTCTAAGAATATGCTTCCTTCCACATTCACTAAAGGTTATAAAAGATGCAATCAGTTACATTCTCAACACTGTGAGTTTCCATATGATATCCACTTGCATGGGTTTCTTTGGAATTTAACAAGGTGTGATTAGCCCTTAATACGTATAGAGTTTATGTGACTTTTAGTCTTTGTTCCATCTCGGCAAAAAAATTTGAGCTGCTTCTCTCGATGATCAAATCCTCGTAGTCACATTATAAGGAAATAGTTCAACAACTAGTTTATACTCCTTAAGTTGGTGGGAGGGAAACCACTATCTGTTAGACATTGAGTCTTAAGATATTAAATAAGTGGTGTGGTCTTATTAGTAACAAAATTGAGATTCAACTCAAGTTCCTTAAAGTGAATATATGTTACGTTTCAGGGGGGTGATATATTTTTCATCCAGATATATCTCAAGTGCTTTAGAGAATTTATGGCTCGTGGGAATGATGTACTTTTCATTTCAAAAGCGCAGACATTGGATCTAGTTCAATTAAATAGTCAATTGTCAGGCAAAATTCTTCTTGTCATTAAAGTTGATGTCTAAAGTATGACCTTCCCATGGAAATTTGTTGCTACTATGGTACCTGCATTGCATTGCTTGTACCAATACTGGTAAGAAGATTCATTCCCAACTCTATGGTGAGAGCTAGAATTACAGCTTAGCTTCATCCCATATTCAGTTGATACCTGTACTTTGGTGTCATTACTACCGCGGGAAAAAATACATCTTTGTCTCTTGATATATATGTCCCTTTTCACATGCTTTATATGAGTCGATACGTCTAACCCACATTACTTCTGGGTTCTTTCCATTTTCAATTTTGCTACATTTAGCTTAATTTGAGAAATTTCTGTATCTCAACAGGCTTAGAGAATCTCACTACACATGTCAACCAATTACTTTAGGTTGAATAGATTACTAAAGATAGTTCTCTTGTTGTCATACTTCAACATATACAGGTTCGTTAGTATCATGGATGAAGTACAGAAATGGAAATTTTCTGACTCATCACCTTTTGTGAGTTCTTCCACAAAAATTGGAATACATGTGATTTTATTTGCAACGTATCTTTTGAAACTACCGACTCTTTAATAGTCGAGTAAGTGGATTACATTCCACGGAACATTCAAATTTGGGGAGACAATATCAAGTACGCAATAATGGTCCAAGTACTTCTGAACCCCAAATAAATACATTGGAATCGAGTTGGTACAACCAATTGAACAAAAGACACCATTCAACTATAGCCAATATCATATTCAAGAGAACAAAATACCATTAAGACCAAAATTCTTAATGATCGAGATCAGCAATCATAATTTAAATTGACCGGTTATATATTGTAGACTTATCTTAAGACAAAAATAAACAAAACTAGGCATGTTCTAAAAACAAATAAATAAGTTTAGCAAGTACTCAATGTAAAAACCCACATTATAATTACATACCTCGGTTTGGTTCCCGCTGTATATACACAGAACCAGAACAGTTTTGGTCGCGCACATCCCAAAACCATAACACAAAACAGGATGGGACACATCTGGAACATGCCGGACCGGACTGGGTTGAATTGGAATGGGCCTGACCGGACCGGGTTGAACTGGAATGGGCCGGACCGGACCGGGTTGAACTGGACCGGACCAGACCGATTGGACCGGGTAGGAGATATTTCCTCACGAACAGAATTTTTTCGTTCACGGAATTACTTTCTCCTCCGCCAACAGAATGTTTTCGTTCAAGATAGAAGTTTTTTTTTTTTTTGTCTCACGAATTCTTCATTCTCCGCGAATAGACAACAACATCCCAATAGACGAGATCACGAGGAAATAAACATTTTCTTCAAAGGATTTTTCACCGACCTAACTAGAAACAAAATCTAGATCCGCAAATCCCAGATTCAATTAGTGGTGCAACTTCTTTCAGCGTTTTTATTAAAGACCAAAGAAAAAAAATCGGCCATAGCTAGGGTTGAGTTCGTGTTGATAACGTGATTAAGGAGAATCACAGGTGAATAAAGGAGATGTAGAGACAAGAAGGAGGATATCTTATTAGAGAAATTAGTGGTTGTATACATAGGTTTCTTTATATACATATAAAGGGGAAACTAGATGGACCGCACATCCATGGGCCGTAGGCCCTATAGCAATTTACTAATTATTACTATTATTATTATTGTTAAAAAAATATTTTACTTACCACTTTTTAATATATATATAATTTTCAAACAAAAAATCAAACTAAAGTTAAGTAATTTTTTTAATATTGACAAATTAAATAAAATGATAATAATATTTAAAGCATAAAACATAAGAAATAAAAAATTAATTGTATATAAATTTAAGGGTAATTTTTGTCATTCATAAAATAAAATAGATATAAAAAAGATAAATCAAGCATTAAATTTGGGTGGGCCCAAAGCTTATGTTTTTGTAGCTTTTAAAAGCTTCTCCTCCCCATCTTTTAAAAGTTAAGGAATTTGGGAAGTGGTTTGGATAGACAACACTTTATTTTATTTTTACCAAACACTAATTTCAAAAATTATTGACATATATAGGTTTGTTATTGGAAAAATAAAATAAAAAAAACATTACCAAACCCAGTCTTAGACATTTATTTATGAAAGTTTATACGGTTTTTCTTATGCGAAAAAAGAAGAAGATTTATTACTTAAATGGCTCTCAGAGCAGTATCCATAGACAGTTGAGATTCAAAAACACTAGGTGGCTTACTATACCATAAAGTTGATATGTTATGTCCACAACTAAATTTAGCTAGCTTATCCACCACTTTATTATATATTCTGGGAATGAGATTGTATTTCCATTGAATATCTTCATTCAAAAGACTCAAACCATCGAGCAAAAAATGTTCATTTTCCCAAATAATCGACAAATTATTGATATATTGCGCACTAATTTGAGATCAGTCTCAATGATTACATGTGTTAGCTGCAGTTCCTTACTCCACTTTGCTGCTTCGAAGAATGCTGCACATTCTGTCTGCTCCGAGTCTCCCATCCTTGTTATGCATCTGGTACTTCTCCCCTTATATCGACCTGTAGAATCATGGAGAATTAGTCATATACCAGAAGTAGTAGGACTTGAATGAAAAGAGGCATCACAGTTTATTGTGCATTAAGGATCAGATGGTGGTTGCCACAAGGGTTCTAATCTATCGGAAATTGCAATATTGTTAATATCGCAATCATTATGATGCATTTCTGCAGTATAGAGACATGCATCGAAATTAATGGCTTGGTTGTTATAGCCTTTGAGTATGTTGTAATGTTTTGAAAGACGTGATCATATCTTGTCTTCCAAATACTCCAAGCCACCATCGTAACTGTATTCATCCATTCCACATTCCCTTGTATTTGTTTATCTTGTGAAACCCACTTCTCAAATCTGGTTTGAAAACTGCTATTGTGACTCTGCAATACTCGTCTTCCGCTTGGAATTATCATCCGGATTGCTCTTGAGAAAGAGAAAATCAAAAAGAATATGGCAGATATCTTCATCATACGGCTTGCATAATGGACATAACTGGTTGATGTAGGTGCATACTCTGGCAAGCCTTTCCCTGGTTATAAAAATGTCAAATAAACATTTCCACACGAAGTGTTTTACCCTAGGCCATGCATATAGACCCCAGAATTCCTTCCATTTTATACCCGTATTGTTGATTGTAGTAGAGACATGTAAATTTCCCAGGCTCATATCATACAGTCTATTGTACATGTTTTGAGTGTAAACCCTAAGATTTATGGGTTATTATAACTAATTAAAAACCAAACTTTTTGTTTTGGTTTATTTTAATTTTAAACAATTATTAAAATAAAATTGAATAGTTTTTTGTAATGAAACCAGGTACAACACGTCAAATGCATTCACGAGTTTGGGATGCACACTAAAACCACGGAAACTCAAGGGAACATGTATTTTTGATTCTATACATGTATCATTAGATGATTTACCAATAGCTGAGCAAACGTATGAAGTTTGAGTTTGGTTTATGTATGAATAAATGATTTATTTGTCTAGCAGAAGGAATAGTATGAACTTAAAGTTAGAAATGCCAATGGTTGTTAGTAACTTCCAAAGTTACCTGCAAAGTACACAAAATTGTAAAATTCGGTGATTTCCTTTTGACAATCTCACAACGTCTAAGCATACATAATAAAAGTTCAAAACCAATGAATGCATTTGACAACTGTGACATAATACACACTACAACAACCTCCATAATTTGCTAAAGCACTTATAAGTCTTGAAACAGATCCACCGTTTTTTTTCTGCGACAATTTACATAATACAAAGGTCATTCTCCCAGTAAATCATTCCTCAAATTCTTTTCATGACTCTGCAAATGCAGGTATCGTTATATTTTATTTTGATATGAGCTAAAAATGTCAAAAGTTTCAAAGTTTTTGATTGTTGTTCATTTTTATGATTGGGCTAAAATTTGTTTGGTCTTTTACTTCTGCAGATAGAAATGATAGCCAGACAAGTGATATTGTTCCACCAAAAGAGTCAGATTTTATTTTAGTTTACTTATTCAGTGGATGCTAATGTATATAGTTTGTTTTGATGTTATTCACTCACTCATTTGCTTTGAGATGTTATTTGTTCTTTTTATTCCCCAGTAAATGTATCACTTTGGAGTTTGGACTGAACTCTATCTTTAATGTGTTGAAACAGGCCTGTCGTTGTTACTATTCATGGTTAGCTAAGGCATAGAACCGGAACACTCTTGCCTGAAAATCAGCAAAGTGGCACATACTCACAGTTGTACGTTTACAATCCTAAAGTTGCAGTATCAAAATGCCTTGAGCTAAACCCAAGGTTACACATTACGGTGCTTGAGACCATACAACAGGTTCTATCTGCGAACAACGCCTTTGTGAAGAAATATAGTCAGGTGATAGACGCATTTATGTGTCTATTTTCATCTCTATTGTATATATTTTTAGTACCCATTTTTGTACTTATTATGGTGTTTTATGTCTTTGTAGGTATTTTTAGAGAAATAAGCTCTTGCGACGGAATTGGCTCGTTAAGTGGTGTTTTACACCCCAGGATGAAGTACTAAAGGCACCCCAGAAATGCACCGGAAGCACCCGAGTTTTGGATTCAGGGCACTTCACCTTCATCATTTGAAAATGGATTTTTGGCGGGAATTTTTTTTATTTCACTGGCAGTTGGTTCGATCGATTTTTGATGATGTTATGAAGAGATTAAAGGGCTGATTTCTTATGGGTAGTTGTTATATGACCTAATAAACATGTTTTGGGCTTTAGGTTCGACCGAATTTGGCTGAATAATCCGCAAGAAGAAAACAGGGAGAAACGAGTATTTCACGTGTTGAGAAGATTTTGTGGAGATTAGAACGAGTTTAACACATTTTCAGCGTGCAAGAAGTGTGTGGAGATCAAACAGATGCGTGGAGGAGCTAAACAGAGAATGAAAATCTTGATTATTCCCGTACATGAATAAAAGATATTGTGAATATTTTGGAATTAATGGAGGAGATTCAACGCCTGTTTTTGGTATAAATAGAGTCCCTGGGAGACTTAGAGAGGGTGTGGAGAGTTTGGGGAGCTGAGAAGAACCAGAGAGTCGAGAAATCAAGTTACAGGAAAATTCCATTTTCTGCTGCTGCTGCTGCTGCTGATAAACGCGAAGAACATTAGACGCAAGATAACCGTCGTTCTTCAACAGTGACAGCGACACAAGGATGAGGGTCGTAATGCGACAGTGTTAACAACACTTCATTTTTATCGTTCTCTGTAACAGCTCAGTTTGTAACAAACAGAAGTGTTACAAACCCGGTTTTTGTCAATTTTCTCCTATTTCATCATTTGTGAACCATTTTTGAGCAATAATAAAGATGAATTTTGAGCATATTTCCATGATAATGATGAGCTAATTCTCGCGTAACCAAGGCATGGAGGAAGCTATTGTTGCATGAATAATTGGTAATTATTTTACTTTTCTCTAATTTTGCAATTTATAATTCACTCAAATTACTGCTTTGCAGAATTTTAATTATTTGCATAATTTTTCCTAATTAGTTGTGATTCAATTAGATAGGTTATGCTTTGGTTAGATAATCTATGCTTAAGGGATACAATTAATGTTTGAGAATATGCTTGATAATTTGTGAGTTAAGAAAAAGATATTTTAAAAATAATTAGAGTTTTGGAATTCTTATCATCATTTATTCATGTGTAATAGTGGAATCTAGTGTCTTGGTTATTTTCACTCTAAAAATTAAATCCTTAGTCCCAGTACCTCTTGCACCAATTGTACTATTTTTGTATATAATTTTTATTGATTTTAAAAAACTCGAATCTTCACAAATCTGAACGAACCCATTCTTACCACTATTTAAAATTACATCATCAGGCTTTTGAATTACTAAAAAGAAATGAGTAGAGGAGCAATGACGTCCATGTTTCTCTCCAATACGAAAAAGGATCAGATCAGAGACGTCATAACCTACCCACAGCAGATGAGATAGCCATTATATTGCCTGAAGATGGACAAACCATCAATCCTGAAGATGTTATAACCTACCCACATCTCGAGACATTATACTTCATCTAAAAGGAAGTCATTCTTTACAGAGAATCAATGAGTGTCATCCAGCGTATTTGCCTCTGCATTACGTGCTTTTGTTCCTTTATGGTGAATTGGAATGGGAACCTGGGATGGTACACTGGGATGTCGATCTAGAGAAGGCTACAGATACGCGGCTCATGCAAATAGAATATTACATCTACATATTTTTTCAGAGGAGAGGTGAGTACTCAGGGCGGGTATGCTCTTTCAGGAATTCATAGTGGATGCTTGGGAAACAACTGAACAGAATCTCCTTCGGTGGATTAAGAAAAATCAACCCAAGTTGAGAGTTCAGAACTATAAAGGGCTTGCTGACCTTTGGGTTTCAGGAAACAAAGCGGCGGAATGTGGTCAACCAGTCATACTCCCATCCACATTTATAGGCGGTCCTCGGAACATGTACGATATATATCAAGACTCAATGGTCATCACCAGGTACAACCAAACTTGTGCTAATATGTATTCTCGGCCATGATAGTATTATCTGAGTCATTTACCTTATGTTGAAAGAAAAATATGTTGATAGATTAAATGCCTAAAGTCCTGATTTGGAAATGCATGACGAACCTTTTCTCTCTCTGAAACATAGTCCAGTAATTAGAAACTAATTCAGAAATGCATACCAAGTCTGACATACCCCATCAATAATGTGTGTCAGAATCTAATCATCCTTCCACTAAAGTTTAAGGAAGTAATTAACTTCCAAATTTTGTTGAGATTGGTCTTTTATTTCATATTCCTCGCAGAAAAGATGGATTATTGCTGCTAATTCTTTTGTTCATTAGGTTGTTAGATTTTGTATTTTGCTACTTGCACATGATAGTGTTCACAATTGTGAGAGGACATACATGAGACAATGTGCGACACTTTCATACTTGCATGTAATAACTACAGATTTTGTCCGTGTGTATGCTGGCATTTCTGTCGAGGCTTACCTTTAATCTTCTATTCTCAGTAATTAGATGTACGTGCTGGCTGCATGTCACGTTTTTGTGGATTGGATTTGTTTTACTCCAGGCATATGAATATCTCTTTTACATGACAGACCTCACATATCAGAAGTTGATTGGATTCTAATCAATTGAATGTTAAAAATTGCTAATATATTTTGTTACTTTCTAAAAGGTATAACCATCATCCAGATATATTTCATACCATGAAGGAAAATCCACAATGGGAACAAATTACAAGTGCTCTGTTAGAGAACCAACAACCGCACAATAGACCTGATTTGGTGGCACGTGTGTTTGAGCTCAAGCATAAGACGCTAATAAAAGAAATAGAAGATAAGAAAGTATTTGGCAGGGTAGTTGGATATGTTTACACAATAGAGTTTCAGAAGAGGGGTTTGCCGCATATGCACATGTTGATTTTTCTGGACAAAGCAGACAAAATACATACTCTGGAGCAAGTGGATAACATGGTATGTGCCGAATTCCCAGATGAAAAAAAGGATCCAGAACTTTTTCAGACAATACAAAGATGCATGGTACATGGACCGTGTGGTGCTAGGAAACAAAGTGCAAGTTGCATGGATGGCGGCAGGTGCACCAAAGACTATCCGAAACAATATGCAGAATCAACTTCAATTAGTGAGAACGGGTATCCAGTCTACCGCCGACGCAATGATGACCGGGTTTTCTAGTATCGCAACCAGTCATACACTAATATGGATGTGGTCCCTTACAATCCACATCTTACCAGAATATTTGACTGCCATATCAATGTTGAGGTCTGCTCCACCGTCCAAGCCGTGAAGTACATACACAAGTATATCTACAAGGGATATGACTTGACGATTATGGTTGCTGGTGATGGACCCAACGAGATTCTTTAATATCTGAATGCAAGGTATATCGGAGTACCTGAGGCAGCTTGGCGATTACTTGGAAATCATTTACACAAAGAGACACCCAAAGTACAGCGGCTAGTGGTACATCTTCCGGGCTAGCATCGAGTTATTTACGATCCAGATGATTCCGTCGAAGTAATTCAGGACAAGGCAAAAAATGTAGTAACCACCTTGATGGGGTATTTTGACTACAATAGGTTAGTGCCTATTCCAACTTTTTCCTGATTTTTGCATCATTTTCTCTCCGTTGCCTCTGCATCTTGCACCATCTTATCTCCGTTGTGTTTCAGTTCTTGCACAAAGTGCTCATTGTAGTAGAATTAACTTTAATCAAATTAATGGCTCTTCGGAAAATACTTGCAACCTAATGGTGATTATCTCTTTTGGTTTTAAGTAACAATAACAGACATAATTTCTGAATACTACGGGTTAAATCCAGAAGCAAGGGAATATACCTACCATGACTTCCTACAGAAGTTTGTATTGTCAGGTAAGATGCGGTCCTCAGTCTACATGTTCATTTCCTTCTTCAGTTTACATAGCTATTAGTCAAACTATTAGTTACAGAGATGATCATGGTAATAGTCTGATTGCGGTAGTAGTTACTGAAATTGTCGTTGTTACTGTGCTTATTTACATGTTTTTGAATATCCATTTGAATTACTTTACTGAAATTAAACATGTTTCTGGGTATCATGTCATGATGTCAGATAAGAAATGGTCTCCTCGAAAGAAAGGATTTGCTATTGGGAGAATGTATTTTGTCGCCCCAAACAGTGGTGAATTGTATTATCTGAGATTGTTGCTTACAGTAGTAGCGGGGGCAGGGTCGTTTAAGCACCTGAGAACTACAATTAAGAGTGGTGTTCAAGAGGTCTATCGAACTTTCAAGTCTGCCTGTATTACACTAAATTTGTTGGAAGATGATGGGGAATGTGATAAATGCTTGAAAGAATCCTTCGTAATCAAAACTGGGCATCAACTGCGACAATTATTTGGTATAATATTAACCAAATGCAGTCTTACACGACCAGAAATTCTATGGGAAAGGTATGGAAAGGATATATGTGATGACTTTCCATTCAAGATCAAAAGACTATATGAAATTGAAAATCCAACGGAGGAGCAGGTTCTTGATTATGGTTTGTATCTCATGGAGAAGATAGTTCAGGAGGAAGGAAAGGAAATGAAAGATTTTGGAATGCCTCAACACACCGGTGACTGGAGCCGAATTGTTGGGAATCGATTAATATGGGAGCAAAGACAACTTCAATTTGACATCCAACAACCAGTGGTGGATTCAATTGTGGGGAAACTCAATGCTGAACAAAGATTTGCATTTGAGACAATAACAGATTCTGTAGTGAATAATCTTGGTAAGACATTCTGTTTAAATGGTTATGCCGGGACAAGGAAGACTTTTGTGTACAACACGTAGAAGCAAGGGTGACGTTGTTTTAACTCTTCTTACAACGTCTCTACATTGTTTCTAACTGGTGGAAGGAAAGCACATTCAACCTTTAAGATACATTTCGATCCACAATTTGATTCCAGGTGTAATGCCGATTTTGATTCGATCGAGGCGGAATTATTTCGAGCTACCAAGTTGATCATATGGGATGAGGTGGCAATGCAACACCTATTTTGTATAGAAGCGGTAGATCGTACTCTAAGAGATGTGAGATCAAGTAACGAACCATTTTAAGGGATCACTGTTGTGCTTCGAGGAGACTTTAAGGAAACTTTACCAGTGGTACAAAAGGGTCGTGGAGAAAAATCATAACGCCTCGATTAGAAGCTCTGTTTTGTGGAGAGACGTGAATATGCTTAAGCTCACACAAAACATGAGGCTTGAGATTCAAGATCCTGATAGCATTGCCTTCGCTGAGTATTTACTTCAGGTATGTTGTCTTCTATTGCCATTATCCATTGCTATTCTGAATTTTTGCTTATGAAACAAAGTGCATTATTTCTGTATTCATGTTTCCGAACTCATGATTCTGAGTTTGTGTAATCCTTTTGTGTATAGGTATGTATATCAAGAGGTAGTACAATATTGTAATCAGTTCTACTTTTCTGTAGAATTAATAGACGAGGCTTTAGGTACATTGTATAGTTTCCTCTTTAGAGCTGCCAAACTACACATCCTAAAGGAAGTTGAAACTGTGTGTCAGCTACAAGGCATCTTAGAGGAAGTGAAGACTGTGTGTTAGCTGCAAGACAGCCCATTATGCCACATACAGTCAGTTTGTGTAACATTTATGCAATGTATCTTGCATTTGAACATCAATTTTTTTTAACTATCATGTTTATTGTTTGGAATATCAAGTTCAGTGGTACTTAAGGTGATTACTTGATTGATAGAAAAAACTTCATAGAACTGGATAATTACATAACGGGAAGCTAAGACTCACAGCTTATCAAGCTTTTTGTGGAGTCTGCTTACGGGCGTTTGGTTATATTGAATGGTTCAAGTTATTGATAACATCAGTGATTTAGTTTGACTAAGTTCAAATAGTATCACTGTTGATCATATACCAATTGATTCTATTAGTAGTTTTTTTGAATTATGTTTCTGAATTATGGTTTACGATATTAATTCCTCCGATATACTCATGTCTTTTGCAGGTGGTGGAAAATCCAGATCCAAAAGTTAACTTGCTATCTGCTATGTAAAAATATGTCGGTCTACATGAGTTAATTTCAAAAATATATCCGGGAATTGAAGAAATGAGCAAGCCCACTGCAGAATATATGACCGAGAGAACAATATTGTCTCCTAAGAACGCCGAGGTTTCAGAAATTAATAAAATTGTGTTGGAGATGTACAATGGTGAATCTCATACGTTTCTCGCAGCATACAAACAAGAGAAGGTTAATGGTGAATCATCAATAGGTACAACCTATACTAGTGAGGCATTGAATCAACAAAATCCGTCAGGATTACCACCATTCAGATTAGATCTCAAAGTCGGTTGTCCAATTATGTTGTTACGTAATCTAGCTCCTAGAAGTGGACTATGCAATGGTACTAGGTATGTGCTTTCTCCGGATTATCACATGTCATTTGATTCAGCTCATCTGTTCTCATCATGCTGTTTATATCTAGAACCCTAGACTTGCATCAATGATTGTTTAATAGTGGCATGATCGGTTGTGTTATTAGGTTGAGGGTAGAGATCTACGAACAACATGTCATTGTGGCAACAATTTTAACAGGAGATAAAGCTGGGGAAGTGGTTTTTATTCCCCGCATATCACTAACACCATCTTCATCGCATGTCCTCATTCGAATGACAAGAAGACAGTTCTTTATTAGGTTGGCTTATGCGATGGCCATAAACAAATCTCAAGGTCAATCGCTGAAATACATGGGGGTATACTTGAGGAGCCATGTATTCAGTCATGGACAGCTCTATGTTGCAATGTCCAGATGCACGAGCGCCGGGAGGATCCATGTGTTACTCCCAAAGAACAGTTCTAGACACGAAACAACAAATGTTGTGTATCCAGAAGTCCTGTCATAAATTTGTTTTAAAATTTTGATTTTATTGCTCTTATCAACAGTGTCTATTCTTGGCTAATTTGGTTCTCAATTTGATGTTTAATTTGTGTTAATTGTAATGTTGAATGGAACACTTGGAACTGACAGGATTATTATTTTTATTTGCCAATGGTAGATTACATTGGAGAAAAATTATAGACCAATTTAAAAAAGTGTACAAATAGATTGAGTAACATAAAGAATACAAGTACCAATCTCCCTTTACAAATAAACTTAGTTTTCAAACTATATTAGTTCGTTCTTATCGACTATCTGCTATGAAATTTGGTAGTTGGCCTTGATGCAATTTACATAAAGTCAACATCGAAATTTTTCAAAACCAATTAAATCCAAAATAAACAAAATTGTATGTTATGAAAGATATTCATCACAAACCATTAGATCATCAACACCCTTTCCGCCCCCATGCCATGAAATCCACTAGTTATAACTAATTAAAAACTAAACTTTTTTTTTTTTTGGTTTATTTTAATTTTAAAAAATTATTAAAATAAAATTGATGACATGGGGACATGATTATCATTTTTGACCAAATTGAGAAATCGGGGAGTTTACCTTTTAATAAGAATGATAGTTTACACTATAAAAACATCTTAGATTCTGCTAGTATTATAGATATGGGTTTCTCTGGTTATGACTTCACATGGAATAACCATAGAAAAGGTTCAACCAACATTCAGGAAAGACTAGATAGAGTTGTTTCAAACCCTGAGTGGAATTTACAATTTCCACAAGCTTCTTTAGCTCACTTAGTGGCAGTTGGTTCAGATCACTGTCCAATTGCCCTGACTTTGAATAACAATTTTGAAAAACCTGAATGAACTTTTAAATTTTATGACACTTGGCAAAAGGAAGCCTCCTGTGTACAAATTATATGAGAATCTTGGAATCACACAATTAAGGATAACCCTGATAGTACCTTAGCAAACAATCTAGCTCAACTAGGAATCCAATTATTAGATTGGAAAAAAATAATATTTTGGTCTTCCTTTCAAACAAATAAAAAAACTACTCAGACAAATTGAAAATCTTAACTCAACAAATTTTACCCATAAAAAAGAAACCCTGATCCAAAATAAATTAGCCAATCCAGAAAAACTTTACGACACTCAGGATGTTATAGCCAAACAACAACTAGAGACAAAAAAACACTAAATATTTTTCATACCGTACCCCTTAAAAGAAGGAAGTGGAACACAATAGAATGCTTCATAAAAAATAATAACGATGTTACCTTCGATAGACTAGAAATACATCACACTCTAACTGATTATTTTAAGAATCTATTTCATGAAACTATGTCAGCTGATAACTTCATTGATGATATTTTCAATAACATCCCTGTCTCTATCTCTGAAGAGGAGAATGATAACTTGTTAATAATCCCCTCTAGCGAAGAAATTCTTAATGTTTTAAAAAATATGAAACCAAACAAGGCTCCAGGCTCGGATAGTTTCCCGGCTAGTTTTTTCAAGCAAAATTGGGACACAGTAGGAAAACAAGTTATTCAAACCATTCAACAATTTTTCAGAACAGGCATCCTTAACCCGAAATTTAACAAAACCTTTCTCTTTCTTATCCCTAAAGCTAGACATCCTAAGGACCCAAGTCAATTCAGGCCAATAGGTCTATGTAACACTGTTTATAAAATTATTGCTAAACTATTAGTAAATAGAATGATACCTTTAATGGAAAACTTCATCTCCCCTTTTCAAGCCGCCTTTCTATCTAAGAGACAGGTTTCAGATAATATAGTAATAGCTCATGAAATAATCCACTCTTTCAAGAAAAAAAAGCTAGAACTGGTGGTCTAGGAATTAAAATAGATATGTCTAAGGCCTTCGACAGAGTAAATTGAGACTTCTTACTTAAGGCTTTACAGTCATTTGGTTTTAGTGCTTCTTTTTGTAACCTAATAAAACAATGCATCTCCTCTTCCTCTAAAGTCGTCCTTCTAAATGGAAACCCAGGAGACATTTTTAAACATACTAGAGGCCTTAGATAGGGAGATCCCTTATCTCCCTATCTTTTCATAATTTGTATGGAGATTTTCTCTAGATTGCTCATTTCTAAAGAAAATGAGAAACTCATTCACGGGGTTAAAATAACACCCAAAAATAGCCCAATTTCTCACATTTTCTTTGCGGACAATTGGCTCATCTTTGTCAGAGATGACTTAAGAGAATGCCAGAATATCATGCACATAATTGAAACCTTTAGTAAAGCCTCTGGGCAGGTAATAAACTTTGAAAAATCGGGTGTTTTCTTTAGTAAGAAAGTCCATCCAATACATCAAAGAATTATGTTTAAACTTCTGAAAATTAAGAGAATAGACCTCAAAGATTCTTATTTAGGTGCTCCCCTTTTCATTAATAACTCAAAAATTAAAGTCTTTGAAAACATAGTCGGAAAAAATGGAACATATTTAGGTGCTCCCCTTTTCATTAATAACTCAAAAATTAAAGTCTTTGAAAACATTGTCGGGAAAAATGGAACATAAATCTCAAGGATGGAAAGGAAAAACTATAAATCAACCAAGTAAAATGGTTTTGAACAAATCAATTTTGGCTAGTATGGCAAACTATCAAATGGGCTGCTTCATACTTCCTAAGAAGATAACTAACAAGATAGATGCTATCCAAAGGGATTTTTGGTGGGGAAAAAAAAACTAACTCTAAAGGCTACTATCCTAAGTCTTATTCCTGTTTATGTAAACCCTTAAGGAAAGGCGGCTTGGGATTCAGAAAGGCACAAAAAATGAATATAGCACTTATAGCTAAATTATCCTGGAGACTCCTCACTTACCCAAACTCTCTCTGGGCATCCCAACTCAAACCAAAATACTTTAAAAGATGCTCAGCTTTTAGAACTAAAACTTCTGCCTCTAGTTCCTGGATATGGAAGTGTCTAAGTAAAGGTCTCAAAGTAGTTGAACAATACAACATATGGGGAGTAGGGGATGGATCATCCATAAACATTTGGGAAGACAACTGGATACCAGAGCTAGGAGTCAACCTTAGCATAATTAAGAACACTAACAACAAACATCTAACACTTGTGATGGATCTCATAGACCCAATCACCAAAAAGTGGAACAATCTTTAATTTTCTATTCTTTTCATTCTATTATTGCAGAAAAAATATGTAGAATTAGACTTACTCAACATGTACACCATAAACCTGACAAGTTGAGATGGCTTCTTACTCCTTCTGGAGAATTCTCTGTCAAATATTTATATAGGAAATTGAATGAACCTACATAAAATGCTAATAACCTTAATATGTCTGATTCAACATCACATCACCAGATACCCCCCATGATGTTTCCATTTCCCATGATTCAATTCAGGGGAGTTCGGACGATCAACCAATAATTGGAGGGCTACCAGGGTGCACTTTGTCCATATTAAATTTCCTGAGTATCTTTTGGACATGTGCAGACTGATAGATTAATATACCACAGCTTGGTGTTATAGTTCAATTCCTAGACAAATTGAGTTTTCCCGAGATCTTAAATTCAAATTTCAAATAGCTCGTGGTTTCTCTTATCTTATTATTAAGAGTACCTATTATGTTCATATCATCAAATAAACAACTATAATTGCAAATCCGGAATTTGTTTTCATTATTAATATGTAGGGGCATAATTCAATATTTGTATATCCATTCCCAATAAAATAATCAATTAAACAGGTGTTAATGGTGGTTTTTAGTTCAGGGCTAAAATTGTAAAACCCTATATTTAATGAGACATCGCTCTGCAAAGAGGTTGAGCCATTTAAAAGTGATGAGTGCTCAAACCTCTCAACTTACATATGTATTGAGCAATTCAGTATATTCAATGCGCCATCGCTCTGAAAAGAGGTTGAGCCATTTAAAAGTGATGAGTGCTCAAACCTCTCAACTTACATATGTATTGCGTAATTCAGTACATTTATATGAAATTTATCCAGAATGGTGTGTGTAGCAGCAATCCCAAATATTCTGTGAATTTTATTTCCACCGGCATTATTCACTAATGCATTGACCTTCCTGGTATTTTCCTATGCTATGTTCCCAGCCGAACTCTCAATATTGGCATGACATGACGATTAATGTTCACTCGCAGCGGAGTAGCATGAATCTCCCGAAGTGTCAGTATTGAGACCTGCAAGAAAAACACTCACGTAGGCTACACCACTCTCTGATAAAGAGATCAGCGTGTTTACACACTTTTTTAATTAAAAGTTAGCGCGATCGAACGCGTTTAAATTCCTTAAGGAAAATCTAGACTGTCCATATCAGTCTTAAAAAACGATCACGGCCACATGATTTGGCCACAAAATTCAACAAGCCTTTCCTACTCCTAGCGGAACTAGGCGATAACCATGATGACCACCGGCGGGCCCACTAACATCCCGACCGATCAGATTCCATCTAGTACACCCGCAACATCTTTGAACGCTAACCCTAACATGGGTGATCGCGCTGTTGAAAGATGAGATCAAACGAGCTAAGACCGGCAAAAACGGTCTCAAAAATATCACGACCGCCCAACTTAGCTAGCCGAGTTGGACGGCTTAGATACTCATTCGAATGATCAAAGAGGTGCTGACGCGTTCATCGTCGACTCAGCTCCATACCTGGCTGATCGAACTACACATAGCAATCCAAGAGCGCGTCAAACCGTTTGCCAAAAGTAGGGCGACCGCGCGCTCTTTAAACCCTAAATTGAGTCAGCGGAATTACACAACTGCCGCAAATCAATCATGGCCGCCCATCTTCGCCAGCCTAGTAGGACGACCTAGATCAAATTTCAGGAGGCCAACGAGATGCTTGCACACTCACCAACAACCCATTTGTGCATACACCTAATCGGCATGTCAAAATCAGTGGCAAACGCCACAAATCGTTTGGCTCAATGGTAGGGTGGTCGCACGGCTTCAAACCCTAAAATACAATCAACGGCAGCATACAACTGCCGCAAATCATCTCGTCCGTCCAACTTCGCTAGCTTGGTCGGAGGGTTTAGATCGGATTCTAGATAGCTAACAGGGTGACGCCGTGATAACCGGCCACCCCTCCTCCACAGGGAACGATCGGCCAAGTCATGACTCGTTCATAGGATCCGCAAACGATCACTCAAAGGTGGCATTTCACGCTACTTGTATGATTCAACAGCAGTCATTAACTGCCGCAAATCGTCTCAGCCACTCAACTTGGCTAGCCGATTTAAGCGGTCCAGATCCAACCTGGATCAACCGATAGGATTTTAGAATGACTACCAGTCGCCACTCTCTTATAGGAACTGATCGGCCACTCCCTGGGATGCGAGCATAGCTCCTACCAACTCCCCGAAATAGGGTGGTCACGCTCCTTTTAAGACATTCAACTCGCGACTAATTTGGACGAGCTCTAAAACAACGATGCTTCCTACACATCGGTTATTTTTAGCTGCTTGTTTAAAAGCGATGCTTTATATACATCGATTATAAACAATATTTTATAAATATTTATTTCACAAATAATTTTATTATTTGACCTAAAAGCACCATGTGCTGCTTTTAGCGGTGAGTCTCACGACTTGACCCATTTACTCGAGACATCAAACATGTCACAAACTGGGGGATGATTATTGGGGTATTGGTCTGGCGGTTTACAGCATGCGGCGTGCCCATTACGAGAAAGTGTCAGGAAAGAACGAACGGTTAACAACAATGAGAGTAGTGGGTGAAAGTGTGACCAGTTTTCCCTCATAATGGAAACGTGGTGATCACCACTTTTTACACAACCCCACCTCTCCACTGCTTAATCTCCTCCACTTCCTACGAGATCAGGGTGTGCTCGAACATGACTTGTATAAATAGGATTTCAACCTATTTCAAACACAACACAAGTGTTATCAACACAAGTATCCAGAAAACACCAAGAATTGGTAGCTTACGTTCTGCAAGCCAGTTCCACATTCTGATACAAGTCATAAAACAGCCACACCTTCATAATTCAACATTCTGATCTCAACTCTTCCCTCCCTAAGATCAACCCTTCTCCTTCACTTTGTGACCGAATTGAATCTGGAATGGCCATTTCTTGGTTTAGGCCAGAGTCTTATAGATTGATCTCTCGAATCTAAAAGTACTCATGTGCAGTACATTTGTTTAGGGTTTGAATTCGTTTCTCATCAACACACCCAAATTTACCAAAAACAGCAGAATCAGTTTTTACCCCAACACAACTGGCGACCACAATGGGAGATTAATCTCTCGGTTGCAAGATCAATTTTCAATTTGATTTCCAATTTCCCAAATTTCTCAAGATGGTTGATCTTAGGAATGGTTCAGAAACCCTTAATCCCAATTTCACTTCTCCTAGCACTGACAATACCCCACATGTTATTCCTGAATCCGTTCTTTCATTCAAAACCCTTGTCAAGGCCATGGAGTCTCGATATGTGACAACTATTCACGATTTGATGAAAATCCTGAATGATATTGTCAGGAATCAAGCTACTATTGTCAAGACACAGGATGAAGTATTTACGCTTTTGAAAGTCCTCACGGATCAACTATCAAAGGAACAATTACGTATTCATTATGGAGGAAACGCCACCAACAATTCATTTTGGATCAATACTGATGGTAGTAGTCCTTCTTCCAAGATTCATATTACTACTCCTGGTGAGGAAGATGAAGCCTATGGTCACGTTGAATGGAAAGGTAGCCACCAACCTAACTTGTCTGCTCATGAAGGTCGAGAGATGTTTCCTCAAGCTCAGAAAGAAGACTCGTGGGATTTATCATGTTCTCATCAGAGTCCTCGCAATGAAAAGATGATTTCATTATGTGCGTCCTTCCTGGAAAATATCAATTCCCATATTGCATCAGAAGCTGCTAAGAGATCCGCTGCTACTTTACTCAGTCGATCCGAACCGTTCCATAATGAAGAAGCTCGTAAAGATGTTCAGGAAAGCAAGCGTCCTTCCAATAAAAGATCCAACCTCAAAACAATATCTAGTGAGGGTGGAAAGAGAATGCATCTGGGGAACGGTTATCAACAACCCAAACGTGCGTCACTAGCGCAACATACAACTCAAACCCGGAAAGCTACAACTAAGACGCCTGCACAGCAATAAGAAACTGGAGATGCTGCTCCAAACTTCTCGTTCCTGATCGAGGAAGTAATTGAACTCCTGGAAATATGGATTCAAGATGATGCCATCAAATTACCTCCTATCAGGCGCCCACCAACTGAGGAAGAAATGGTAAATCCTAAATATTGCCATTACCACAGGTTCGTCAGTCATCCAACCAATGAATGCAACAAATTGAAGCGCATTTTCAAAGAAAAGGTAGATGCATGGAAACTTCAATTACGCACTGAAAGAGTTCGCAGAGACCCTCTTCCCGTCAGGAGATGCATGATTTCTGGGGACTCCGTCCACAAAACCGTACAGTCTATGATGAAACATTTATATGAAATTCTGTATTTCTCCAAAGCGCAACGTCAAGACATATTTGCATCCCTCAACCGTATTGTATCAGGCAAGCGTCTGTTTCCAGTCATGGAAGCTGATAGACGCATTTATGTGTCTATTTTTATCTCTATTGTGTATATTTTTAGTACCCATTTTTGTACTAATGTTGGTATTTTATCCCTTTGTAGGTATTTTTGGGGAATAAACATTTTTGGGAAAATCGGCTCGAAAAGTTGTCTAAAGGCTCCTGGGAGGACACTTGCTATTCGGACTCTCATTTTGGATAAGGAGTAACCCATTTCCAAGCAGCTGCTAAGCACAGACCGGCACAGGATAAGGGGAGGTCACATTTCTTATCAAATTTTCAAAACAAAAAATGGCGGGAAAATTATTTTCTTTCACTAGCAGTTGGGTCGATCAAATTTGGATGATTTTTAAGGCGATTCAAGGGCTGATTTTCGTTGGATTAACCCTGTTAAGGATAAACAAGTATGGTATGAGCTGTAGAATCAATTAAACAAGGATAGAAATCCGTGTTGGAGCAAAACAGGGAGAATTCACGTTTTGAGTTGTTTTCGGTTTACAAAAGAGTTTGTGAAGATTTTACGGCAAGATTGGAGTGTATGGAGTCCTTATTCAGTCCTGAGAGAGTTTAAGAGAGTTTGGAAACCAAGTTGACGCGTAAAGAGGGAAGAAAGATCCCGTAACTTGAGGAGAAAAAAAACCGAGAATATGTATGGATTAACTCGAGAAATTTTGTGTTTAGTGGCTATATATAGGTTGATTCGAGTCATATTTAGGAGTACGAACAATTTGGGGGAGTTTGGAGAAGTTTAGAGCTATAGAGAAGCGAGAAAAAAATCAACAGAGTCGAGTTCAGAAACTTTCCTGCTGCTGCTGCTGCGAAGAAGACGAAGAACATTAGACCCTCAGAGTCAGTCGCAGAGGCAGACTTATTTTGAGTGACAACGAGGTACGGTCGCATCTTCCTGCAGTCACAGAAGCTCTTCAGCAACAACTCGGACTTCTGTTTTAGACCTTCAGCAACTACAGAATCCGCTGCTTAGCACTTTTCACTCTTTTAATCAACTTTTGAACACCAAATATGTATTTTGAGCAAGTGGTTAATATGAGGAGCTAAATCCCCTTAGCCGAGGCGACGGAGGAAGCCATTGTTCCATGAAAAGTGGTATAGTTCTATTTTAATTATTTATTGCAATTATTTTACATGATTATTTGCATAGAACTTAAAAGAAAAATTGGTTTTTATTGAGTAGTTGTGAAGTGTTTTGATGGGACATGCTTGGTTTTAATACTTTTGATGTTTCATGCTTCGTGCTTACAATTATTACTTCAAAAATCTATTAAAGGCAAATACTAGAATCACTTTAAAGAAAAATATTGCATGAATATTGTTTAGAGTTTATCACTTAATTGGTCAATGGTGGAATCCAGAGTCTCGGTTTTTTCTTATTATTGTTAAAACAACTCTATTTAATTTTCGAAAATCCTTCACAAGTTCGAGCAACGAACCTTTTTACCACTACAACTATAAAACGACATCAGAAGCCGCTCCCAAACCCCAATCTTTCCTGGAAAGCGCGACCGATAGATGTAACTGGGGACTCCTAACCACCGCTCACTTGAAGGATGTCAAGTTTGACAGCACATTGATTGACGCGGAATCTGATTTCAATATTGTCACCATCAAGACGCTGAGAGCTGCAAAGATTTCAAAAGAGGAAGCTGTCCATTGCCCAACCATAATCAAAAACTCAAAAGGAGAACATAGAGACGCTTACGGGTACATCAATCTCGAAATCAAGGTGGGAGATGCTCTAACACATGCCAAATTTCATGTGGTTAAAGAGTACCCGAATTATGATATGATCCTGGGGCGCTCATGGATACACGATAACAAAGCAAAGCTAGGAGTATGCCCTTTGCCAGTGTCTATACCTGAAAGGGTCTCCAACAGGCCGTTCAATCCCGAAGTCTATTTGTTACCTTATCAACAACTTGCGAATGTGACATAGCTGCCTGGAGAGAGCGCATCATCATTTGTTAGCAGATTCCGGACACAAGTAAGTCATATTGAACAACCCTTTTTGTAACCAGTCACTCCTCCTTCCGCCAAGGCTTGGGGACTCGATCCGATTATCAACCCAGCCGTCACTAGGAGATGTGAATGGGATGCAGGTCCTTTCAAATGTTTTATCAAGAGTTTAGAAGCTGTCACGATTAAGGATGAGGAATCTAGGAAAGTAATGACGCAACGCCCAAACCCATTTCAAATTGGAGATATGGTAGTGAGAGTTGCTTCCCAACCTGCTCCGATTGATTCCACAGAAGGGAAAGGCGAGCCATACCTAGTGGTATAAGTTATTTTGGGAGGTTACTGCAAGCTCATCAATGCAGACAAACTAGAAGGCGTGGTAATGCACACCCGGTGGCTCAAACCCTTCAATACCTAAGATGCCATACCACCCTTTCGCCCAACGTCCCATTTAATATTTCCTCTAGCAATTTCCCTTTTAATGCAACATTTGTAATTCCTCCAAAATGATTGCACTGCTTGCATTCATCATTAGGATTTCAGTTTATCAGTTGATTGAAGTATTATTTCTTCTCATTTCCCTTGAATCATTTCAAAACAAAACCTCAAATAAACTCAAAACCCTCAAACAAAAACACAATTACCTACCAGCTCAAAGCCAAACTACAGAGGAAGCATCTCTTATCTTCCAGAACATACTCAAAGAGGGAATAGGCAAAGGAAAAAGTAGGGACAAAATATTCAAGGGAAATTTTCCAGCAGCAGTACACCTTTTTTAGAGAAGACGTATTTCATGCCCTGAAGAGCATCCTCTTTCGGATCCAAGCCTTGAGACAGTCTCGAGGAATCCGTAGAAGGAACTTTGTTCTTTTCAGTCTACGAATTTCGTATTTTGGAACCCCTTCACAAAACTGGAAAGAAGCGCACAACTGCTTCTTCAGAAACGACATCCATGCTCATACATACCTAGTTGGCGTGCCACAAATCCTCAATAAACATGTAATTTGCAAGGGAAAATTAAATAGAAGAAGCGGTATTCTTTTCCATGGGGAGAAAACACGACTTGCCGACCATCACTATTGGTGTGCCGTCTTCCCATCTATCATATCGTATCGCCTCAGAAGAATGGGAAGAACTCGTTTTTCGAAATCAAGGGTTAATGGCGCCCTCACTGGAGTTCTCTCCAGAAGCCGCTTCAATGTCCTCTTCAGAAGCCTAAGCCGCTTCAACGCCTCAGCAGATCTATCAAATACGACTCCCGCTCATTGATCAAAAAATGACAAATCCAAAAGATTGCCGCCTTCATCAATTCGTCAACCACCTTACCAGCAAATGCAATAGAAGTACATCTTCAGGAGAAAATGGGCTCAGGATAATTACACTTGGGGACTGCCAGCACGGGATGTCTTCACGTCCCTCCACCAGGTTAGTTTTGATATCAGTATCACCACTGTCAAAGCTTTACAAGCTGCAGTAATTCCTCAACATGAAGCTGTAAACGTGCATAAAAGACTCCAAAAGTACGCCGCAAAGATATTTTCACATATCTGGCCACGCCATCGGATCTAGCACGCATCTACAACCCATTATGTACTACGATCCAAGATTCATAAGATAGTTCAAAAGGTGTATACGTAGTCCTTGAAGACTTGGTAGCAGCACGTCGGAAGCGGAACGCATCTTAGCTGGTCTACTCCACCCAATGGCTCTGGAAGATTTTGCCTATACAAGCATCCCAAGCATATCGTTATCAGAAAGGAAAGAACGAGCCTATGAGATAAAGAATCAGAATGAACCCAATTTCATTCCAGTCAATACTCAGGAGTTTAAAGAATATTTTATTTGCGACTCAGTGGTACAGACACCAAACAACTTAAAGTCAAGGCCTCTTGCAATTGGCCGCAATGGAGTTTAGCAAATTTCGAAATCTACCTGGAGGCAATTGACGTATGATAGGAGGACGATCACTGCGTGCTTTGATACTTCGTTAAACATGTCTTGCTCAAATACCTAGCCGACCTCTATCCTAGTAACATCTGTCTACCTTGCCTCATAAGTTTAATCTTTATTTGTCACCATCTAGTGTTTACCCCGCAACAATGTCACTGTTACGTACTAAGTAGGGGACTTAATGTTGATGGTGGTTTTTAGTTCAGGGATAAAATTGTAAAACCCTGTATTTAATGCGTCATCGCTCTGCAAAGAGGTTGAGCCATTTAAAAGTGATGAGTGCTCAAACCTCTCAACTTACATATGTATTGAGCAATTCAGTATATTCAATGCGCCATCGCTCTGAAAAGAGGTTGAGCCATTTAAAAGTGGTGAGTGCTCAAACCTCTATACTTACATATGTATTGAGAAATTCAGTACATTTATTTGAAATTTATCCAGAATGATGCGTGTAGCAGCAATCCCAAATATTCTGTGAATTTTATTCCCACCGGCATTATTCACTAATGCATTGACCTGCCTGGTATTTTCCTATGCTATGTTCCCAGCCGAACTCTCAATATTGGCATGACATGACGATTAATGTTTACACGCAGCGGAGTAGCATGCATCTCCCGAAATGTCAGTATTGAGACCTGCATGAAAAACACTCACGTAGGCTACACCACTCTCTGATAAAGAGATCAGCGTGTTTACACACTTTTTTAATTAAAAGTTAGAGCGATCGAACGCGTTTAAATTCCTTAAGGAAAATCTAGACTGTCCATATCAGTCTTACAAAACGATCACGGCCACACGATTTGGCCACACAATTCAACAGGCCTGGCCTACTCCTAGCGAAACTGAGTGATCATCATGATGACCACCGGCGGGCCCACTAACATCCCGACCGATCGGATTCCATCTAGTACACCCGCAACGCATTTGAACGATAACCCTAACATGGGTGATAGCGCTGTTGAAAGATGAGCTCAAATGAGCTAAGACCGGTAAAAACGGTTTCAAAAATATCACGACCGCCCAACTTAGCTAGCCTAGTTGGATGGCTTAGATACTCCTTCGAATGATCAAAGAGGTGTTGACGCGTTCACCATCGACCCAGCTCCATACCTGGTTGATCGAACTACACATAGCAATCAAAGAGCGCGTCAAACCGTTTGCCCAAAGTAGGGCGATCACACGATCTTTAAACCCTAAATTGAGTCAACGGCATTACACAACTGCCGCTAATCAATCATGGACGCCCATCTTCGCCATCCTAGTCGGACAACCTAGATCCAATTTCAGGAGGCCAACGAGATGCTTGCACGCTCACCAGCAACCCATCTGTGCATACACCTAATCGGCTTGTCCAAATCAGTGGCAAACGCCACAAATCGTTTGGCTCAATGGTAGGGTGGTCGCACGGCTTCAAACCCTAAAATACAATCAAAGGCAGCATACAACTGCCGCAATCTCGTCCGTCCAACTTCGCTAGCTTGGTCGGACGGTTTAGATCGGATTCTAGATGGTCAACAGGGTGACGCCGTGATCACCGGCCACCGCTCCTTCACAGGGAACGATCGGCCAAGTCATGACTCGTTCATAGGATCCCCAAACGATCACTCAAAGGTGGCCATTCACGCTACTTGTATGATTCAATAGCAGTCATTAACTGCCGCAAATCGTCTCAGCCACTCAACTTGGCTAGCCGATTTAAGCGGTCCAGATCCAACCTGGATCAACCGATAGGATTTTAGAATGACTACCAGTCGCCACTCTCCTATAGAAACTGATCGGCCACTCCCTGGGATGCGATCATAGCTCTTACCAACTCCCTGAAAGAGGGTGGTCACGCTCCTTTTAAGACATTCAACTCGCGACTAATTTGGACGAGCTCTAAAACAACGATGCTTCCTGCACATTGGTTATTTTTAGCTGCTTGTTTAAAAGCGATTCTTTATATACATCGATTATAAACAATATTTTATAAATATTGATTTCACAAATAATTTTATTATTTGACCTAAAAGCACCATGTGCTGCTTTTAGCGGCGAGTCTCACGACTTGACCCATTTACTCGAGACATCAAACATGTCACAAACTGGGGGATGCTCATTGGGGTATTGGTTTGGCGGTTTACAGCGTGCAATGCGCCCATTACGAGAAAATGTCAGGAAAGAACGGACGGTTAACAACAATGAGAGTAGTGGGTGAAAGTGTGACCAGTTTTCCCACATAATGGAAACGTGGTGATCACCACTTTTTACACAACCCCACCTCTCCACTGCTTAATCACCTCCGCTTCCTACGAGATCAGAGTGTGCTCGAACATGACTTGTATAAATAGGATTTCAACCTATTTCAAACACAATACAAGTGTTATCAACACAAGTATCCAGAAAACACCAAAAACTGATAGCTTACGTTCTGCAAGCCAGTTCCACATTCTGATACAAGTCATAAAACAACCACACCTTAATAATTCAACATTCTGATCTCAAATACCTTCTTCGCTTCCCTCCCTAAGATTAACCCTTCTCCTTCACTTTGTGACCGAATTGAATCTGGAACGGCCATTTCTTGGTTTAGGCCAGAGTCTTACAGATTGATCTCTCGAATCTAAAAGTACTCCTGTGCAGTACATTTGTTTAGGGTTTGAATTCGTTTCTCATCAACACACCCAAATTTACCAAAAACAGCAGAATTAGTTTTTACCCCCAAAACAACAAGTATACATATTCGTCCTGATTTCTTTAGTCCGTAAAGTGAGCATTTCAAGTTAACTACAAATGCACTGTTGCTTAGAGTTACTTGAATTGGGTAATGAAAGTTCAACGAGAATATTGATGTATATCTATGAATCAAGATTCCCATAAAGATGTCCTTCTGAAACTTCCAAAATAACTAAGTAGCGAAAAGTTATGATATCCATTACCGGAGAATACGTTTGTCTATAATCAACTTATGGTCGTTGTTAGAAACCTTGCGCCACAAGTCGAGCCTTATACCTTAAGACTTCATTTTCCTCATCACGCCTTAACTAAATAGTAGCCTTTTCAGTTTAGGGGGACATATAAATATGAAATCCACACAAAAACCAAAACTAACAGTTTAATTTCATCAAATTACAATACATAGGATCATAAATTTATATATGATAATTAGTAAAAAAAAAATTTTACACTTACACATACATTATAAAAACTATGAAGACTAAGGAGAATGATATTTTTGCTTCGATATGAATCGAAGCTTCTTTGTGTGGAGAACACTAGTTATATGAGACGAAAAATTATAATTCGTCCTCGATATCATTTTTCATCCACGTCTTGGGGATTTTCATCATCATCAGCTAAGGAAGGGTCAAGAATAATATATGTGGATGAACCAAAAACCCTAATTCGGTGAAAAAAATAACGAATAATATAATCTCATTTGTAGTAACTCAAAGTAGTATTTAATATATATTTTTTACAACTTCGCTGTGGAAAAAGGCGAGAACTAAACATCCGATTAAATATACTTCACAACCTTGCTGACTATGAGATTAGGCTGGGAGAAGGTTAAAGGCGAGTTTGTTATTACTGTAAGTTTTACAAAATCGTTTTTTCTATTGTCATATGCTGTAAAAATAAAGTAGTTAGTCGTTTAGTACTTATAATATGTAAAATGCTGCGAAACCAATAAAATTTTGTTTGGTAAATTGTTATGTTGAAGTGCTTTTGATATGGCTATGAAAGAAATAGACATTTTTTAAAAATTATTATTAAAAATTATGAGTGACACGGTGTTGAGCAGGGTGAACAAGACCATTCAGCTAATGTCCGCCATCAAAAAACTCAAGGACCCTCAAAGTGAGATGTTGTTACTTCGCAACTGCGTCGGTGTGTGCAGATTATATTTTGCAATGCGCACCACCAATCCTGCAGCTCTACAACAGGCTACTGACCTCTTTGATGACCATTCACTCAAGTATCTGAGACTTTTAATCACGGGAGATGGAGCTGGTTTTGGGCCTTTGCGACAGAGACTGGCTACCCTGCCTATCAAAGATGGTGGCCTTGGTATATACACTATGGCAGACACTCGCACCTACTGTTATCTTGCCTCTTAGAGTCAGACTACTTCGGTGCGGAAGGTAATACTTGGTAGCTTATACTCAACAGATAATGGTTCTGCTTATCAGTTGGCTCTTCAGAACTTCATTCAGGTTTGTGGTTTGCCTATAACTTATTTTGATGCAGTTAAGAAGCAAATCCCTGTCCAATTTTTGTTATATGCAAGAGACTCCATTTTGTGGCAATGTAACCGGATCAAACATGCACAAGATTACCTTTTGGATGTTCCCATTAGTAGGATAGATCAATGCCTTGGGCCCAGACAGTTCAGAGCGGTAGTTTGGTATCCCCTTGTTTGTTGAAGATGGTTTGTACTCTTTTTGTAATAGACCTATGGATATTTTTGGTGATCATGCACTCCATTGTGCTAAAGACGTTTGACTTAAGTTTCACCATGACTTGGTTCGTGATGTAATTGCGGATATTTGCTACAAAGCTGGTATACCTGCGTGCAAAGAAGTTGTTTTGGGATTTTTGTCAGATAATAACAAGGATTTACGTCCAACAGACATCCTTGTTCTCAACTGGGAAAACAGACAAGACGTGTGTATGGATGTCACATGTGTCTCACCCTTCACTGGTGAGGGGTTTCGTTCTTTCATTCCAGGCCAGGCCATTTCGAAAGCAATTTTGCGTAAACGTACTAAATACTTGGATGAATGTGTTTCGCATGGCTATGGTTTGGGTGTTTTAGCTTTCACTACTTTGGGGGAGCTTAGTGAGGATACTGTATATTTTTTTAAGTGTTTGAAGAATTGTTTAGTTAGTAATGATGTTGGTAGTGGTCTAGGCAGTTTTATTTCTCATATACTGGGTGTTGCTATTCAAAAAGGGTTGGTGCCCAGCTTGTCGCTCGGTTGCCAACTAAAGCTTTATACGAATCCTGATGAGGTTTTCCTCTTCTATATATTATATAAAATGAGATAATAAATATATTTTTTATTTTGAATATTGTTTAAATAAATATAAAAAAATAATTTCTTATTTGTATTTTAATCATTTAATATTTTATTTTAATTTGATTTGATTTTAATTTTTATCTTTAAATTTTGGAAAATATTATTATTATTATTATTATTATTATCTAGGATTCGTACAAAGCTTTAGTTGGTAATCGAGCAACAAGCTGGGCACCAACCCCTTTTTGAATAACAACACCCAATCTATGAAAAATAAAACAGCTTAGACCACTACCAGCATCATTACTAACTAAACAATTCTTCCAACGCTTAAAAAATCAAACAATATCCTCACTAAGCTCCCCCAAAGAAGTGAAAGCTAAAACACCAAGTCCATAACCGCGTGAAACACATTCATCCAAGTATTTAGTACGTTTACGCGAAATTGCCTTCGAAATGGCATGTCCCGGAACGAAAGCACAAGCCCCCTCCCCAGTGAAAGGAGAGACACCTGTGACATCCATACACACATCTTGGCCATTTTCCCAGTTAAGGACAAGTATATCCGCTGGACGCAAATCCTTGTTATCATCTGACAAGAATCCCAAAGCAACTTCTTTACGCGCAGGTACACCAGCCTTGAAACAAATATCAACAATCACATCATGTACAAGATCGTGGCGAAACTTGAGTCCAATGTCTTTATCACAATGGAGTGCATGATCACCAAAAATATCCATGGGTCTATTACAACTAGAGCATAAACCATCTTCAACAAACAAGGGGATACCAAGGCGATAGTAAACTACCGCTCTAAATTGTCTCGACCCAAGATATTGGTCCAAACCACTAATGGGAACAACCAAAACAAAATCTTGTGCATGTTTGACCCGGTTACATTGCCACAGAATGGAGTCTCTTGCAGACAATGAAATTTGGACAGGGATTTCATTATGAAATTTGGGGGGTGGGGGTAATCGACGCAATAGGTAAAAGGAAAACCACATACCTGAATGGAATTCTGAAGAGCCAACTGATAAGCAGAACCATTATCTGTTGAGAATAAGATGCCAAGTATCACCTTTCGCGCCGAAGTAGTCTGACTCTGAGAGGCAAGATACCAGTAGGTACGAGTGTCCGCCATAGTGTAAATACCAAGGCCACCTTATTTTCTACCAAGTATCTTATTATTATTATTTTATACAAAAAAACAAATAAAATGGTAGCACGAAGTCAAATATTACAAAGAGTTGGTTGGTAGCCTAGCAACAAGCTGGGCACCAACACTGTGACAGATCAGAAAATCTGGACTTCCAGCTGACCGGATTTCAGCCCGCTTGGCAACCTCCGACTCCCTGAAACGCCACTCAAGTTAAAAAGAAAAAAATTATGTTCATTGATAAAATCCTATCTCAGTAGGTAACAATCGTTTCTTACCAAACAACAAACTTGAGATCCTGCCGAACAGAAATCTCATTGGTCTCAAGGTTAGAATTCTATGAGCATATGTCCCATACCATAATACTCATAAAATTCCACAAGAGTTCCAATTTCAAAAAGAGTCGGCCAGTTGCCAAAATAAGAGACAGCCAATTGCCGAAAATAAGAGTCGGCCAGTTGCCGAAATAACAGATGGCCGATTGCCAAAATTCACAGACGGCCGATTGCCAAAATTTCACAGACGGCCAGTTGCCAAAATTTCACAGACGGCCAATTGCCAAAATTTAACAGACGGCCAGTTGCCAAAAATTAACAAACGGCCAATTGCCAAAAATTAACATATAGCCTGTTGCCAACGTCAAGGTAGTTCTGGTTACCAGCCATCATTGGCAACTATACTTGCCAAGGTTACAATCATCTCTGAATAGATGGTATGAACTGCAAAGCAGTAACCAAGACTTTCAGATGATATGAACAACCTTGTAGAGTTGTGCTGAACCGCATAGCGGCTGTCTACATACCCTCTCCGTTGCTCGAAGGGATCAAGCACGACCGTAGTTCGTCAAAAGTTTATTTAGATAATATGAACCACTCCTAATAGTAGCAATTATCTCTCACCTCATATCAAGTAAACCATTCCACTTGCAGTTTACAGAATGAATTACGAGTGAAGTACTACTCTAAGATATGCAAAGATACCCAAAACAATCCACATTTTCCAAAAATACTCTACCCAAGAACTGAATTGCATTCAAGCTAACAGTCATCTACAAAATAGAGGTTATATACCAACAACAAGAAAAATGAATTCAAATTTAGTTTATAGACCGGGGATACCGCAGTTTTAACAAAACAGGCTATAAAGGATTCTCCAAATTGTATCCGGTCCTTATAAGGCAAAAAAAATCGCTATAGCAAAAAGAAGCTTGCAACATAATGATAAGAAATAAGCAATCAACTAGCATAATGATTATAGTGCATAATTTCAAAAGAGTGTAATGAAGCACAACAGTAAGTCAATAGGGCAATGAATCAGCCAAACAGATAAAGAAATATCGGTGATGGGTCAAAAACCTCCAAATATTATGCTCAACCCTGTAAACTTTTAAATGTGAAAGTCACGATATAATGCTACCCGAAATTGAAAATAAATGAAAAATAAAATGCTCATTTAATTTGCTTAAACCTGAAACTACTTGACGCCAAGTATAGTCGGACACGGTAAGAGAACTTATAGATGCTAAGGTTTCCAAAACAAATAACTCTGCCTAAGTATAAATAAGTAGTCGCACATGCTAGGGGGCTAAATGTACACATGACAATTTATAGCAGACTATCGTAAAGAAACCTTTTTCTAATGCACAATCCTACCAAAACCACTTCGGTGACATCCAAAAATTACTAAGATCTAAGTATCTCTATACTAAGCCGTATCAGACTAGTTGGCAACTGAATGTACACGTACATTCATACCGGAAATATAGCAACGATATTATTTAAGGCCAGCGACAAGGATATATATAAGAGATGGAATTCATTTGTCATAACTCCGCCAAGGCCGAAGAAATTCCCATATTTTGTGAATACTGGACACGACAGAATAAACACTTGTATACAGTTATACACACAAAATATGCAAAAGATCAAAAAATGAGATTCTTGTGAACCCACAGCTCATACAAATGAGATATTGTAGCATCATACCAAATTTACAAGAAATACACAATTATCAAGCATACAGCACACCTCAACAGTCAACTACCATCTATGGCACTTTCATAAAAGTTGAAATAACGGTATTTTACATATAGAATCGTTTAGACATTAAGCACATCCAAAGTTCTAGTGGGATAGAATCTTAATTTCAGTAGAGCCATGGAACAGACTTCACATGGGTTAGTATACTGCAACCCTGTACATAACCCCATGAACATCAAGTCACATAGAAATCAAAATCAAAAGAATATAAAATATTAAACCTTAGTCCACAGAAATTCAAAGATAATCCATGACTCAATCACTTGGTTTTGGAGACGGTAGGCATCTTGATTTTATTCTTCCTAGTCCACTAGTTGATTCATTTATGCCAGCTTACCATTACAAGATATGTTTATGCCAATTATTTTTTACCATGTTCACATTAAACAACAGAGATTATGATGGGAAGCTCGAGAGAGTTCAACAGTAATTAGCCATTAGCTATAAATAATGTGTGGTCTAAGTTTACTAACACCATAATCCCTCGGCCTCTGGATTGACATGCATTTACTTATCCGAATACGACCATGACGGTAAAGACGACCCAAATGAAAGTAAGTTGAGAAGTGAAGCTGCAGTAGATTTGTTCTTCTATTTAACACACGACAGGCTCTAAGCTAAGCTGAAAGGATCGAGGAAACATACTAAAGAAATGAACCCAAGAAATGAACCGATTATTTCTCACAAATTAATCAACATAAAAATAAACTTAACCCATTCTACATTTTGTCACTACAGCAATCCTATATTTCAATACACACCGGCCTACCTCGATGATAATGACAACACTGTCTATATGATACCAAACCAAAATGCATACTAAATTGATGGATGGGAGAAAGTTAGTACGTACAGGGTATATCCAAATCTAAGTTAATCCCCAAGCCAAAACTATCGAAATGGAATTTAAGGTTAAAATGCCCATTTTCTATGGCACCATTTAGTAGTACTGGTAGTAACAACGAAAATAATCACAAGAACCACAATTCAAAATCCTCATGCACTTTTTCACAAAAAGGTTGTGAGCTATAGAAGAACTCAATGGAAAACCCCATATTTCATTGCGTAGCACCTAAGGAAAATATATTTCTTTTAGGAAAAATATCAAGCAAGTGACATGTTCCGAATTCAGAAAATAGAAAGATAAGTGCTATTTGCTAGGACACAGAGAACATCAAGTGTGCCAACCAAAACTAGCCAAATATCACTTTCCTTTTAAAACCCACTCTACAAATTAAAGGGGTTTCAATAATCAAGAACAAATTAGGTCTGAATTATATTGAATTTAAACAAAAATGAGGAAAGATAAAATACCCAACTCAATATCCTCCATCCATTGCCAATTTGAACGAAAGCTACATCATCCTCTCGTCTGTTTTTTGATCTGAAACTATTTCCAAAATTATGACAAACCCATAAGACTTTCTTCTTTAATTTCTAGCTTGTTGATTCTTCCAGCCCTAAGTTGTCCAAAAATCACTCCAACTCCATTCATTCAAGCATGTATATACATACAACTTATATGGGTTGATTTGCTCTCTAAAAAAGTAAATTTCAGAGAGCAACAATCACCGGAGACACAGATGAGAAAGGGGAAGAAGTTAAATCCCCATTTTCTCTCTGTTCCTACTACTTTTATTTTCGCAATTTACAAAGGTGCCCCCGAACTTCTCTAAATGATACACGTGGGAATCATGCATACATGTCTATTTAGGCACCAAGGATTCAGATTAAGACAAACACCCTATTTAGAAATTATTATTTCCATTATGGCACCCAAAATTGTTGAAGGCACATAAATATTAAATTTTCATTTTTTTTTATTCTTAGCACACCTAGTGCAGAATGTGATTTCTAATCTTAATGGGTTAAGTTAAGCCCGAGAAAAAGGTTCGTACTGTCACAAACGCCTTTCTGAATAATAATGCCTAACTTATCCTTTCTGAATAATAATGCCTAACTTATGGAAGAGTAAACTACCTAAAAAAACAAATAAATAAAATTTGATTACTGAAATTATTATATATAAACAAATATTTATGAATTTTGTAATTTCAATATAATAACAGGGTTAAAATACAATTTTCAAGAAATGTAAACATGGACTCTTATTCTTGCCAAGGTAGATTCTAAAAACATTAGTTATAAATCGTAAGCATGGGACATCAAACATCTAAGCAAGCATGACCCATCTAATAAAATAATAACTAATTAATCAAAATCATATTTCAATTTGCCAGAGGTACCATTCACCAACACTGCCAGATTTGTAGTTGAGATACATTGGTGTATGAGATTGCACCATTTTGAGTTGAAACCCATATGAGACATGATGCATAGAAGAAAATCCCAATGAACTCTGTCAAAGGCTTTACCATGTTAAATTTTATTCCCATAGTTCCTTTATCACTTTTCTTACCAGTTCTAGTATTCATATGATGAATAAGTTCATGTGCTATAACAATGTTATCAATTAATTAAAATTGAATGGTTCCACAATGTTTGCTTTCACAACTTTTAAATCATGGGCTATTTTTAAAAGTTGTCATAAAATAGAAATGCTTTTCGAGAAAAACAATTTTTTTTTTAATCGAAACACGTTTTTTCCAAAAAATTTGTTACAAATTGATTATAAAGTTCTTTTGTTGAACAAAAGCAATCTCAAATAGGGCTCTAGTGACCAGTAGAAAGCAACTTCTACCTATCAAATTTGAAAACTATCCTTGCCAAATTTGAAAATTTAGTCCCATTAAACTTGCTCTTAAAAAGGAAAATTAATTCGTCATAATTAGCAAATCGATTACATTTCTCGATTTCATCCGATTAGTTTTTGATCTCCTTTTGACAAAAAGCATTCACCTGTCTTCATGTATCTACCTACCCAACCTACCCTAAGTGAAGTATCACCTACAACACAGCCATAAATTACGGTATCACCTTGGCCGCATCTCGCCATTCATAGAACAAAACTTACCAAAGTTTGAACAGCTGATGTGTACAACAGCATGATCAAAATGATCTAGAAGTCTTTGTTCGAGACTTTTGGCGTCTGTGACGACCTAGACTGTTGACTCATTAAACTACTCTTATAATACTGCTTCTGGTCTCTGATTCCTCAGAACAATTCTTCATAGAAATTCTGTCTTTCTGTCTGACTGAGTTACTCTTATCACCTCACTGGAACTTCAATGAGATCTTCAATCTGTTACTTCTCGATCGTTTTGGTTCCGCAGAAGTTGTCGTTGCATACATAATCGATAGGTTTGAAGAGGATTTTGAGAAAGAAAAAAAGGGTTTTTTTATTAATCTTTTAAAAATGTAAGTCCTTTAACTTATTTCTTTTGTATTTTTGTAATAATTATATGCATATCTTTTTAAATTATCTCTGCAATGAAAATTGAATTTAGGTTTTTTATTTATAATATGTGGCAGGATGGGATAGTATTTATCTCATTCAATTCTGTATACTCGTAGCTGCAGCAAATTTGTGTTTTTTGGGTTTTCTTGTGTGTAAGTTCTGTTGAACTCTTTTGTATTTTCAAGGAAAAAACTAAGATAATAATATGTTTATGGAATTCTTCGTTTAGTTTTTGGGGGCTGCAAGCTTCTGATAAATTTCTGGGTTGTTTCGTTGTTTGTGGTTGTTAATTGACAATAAAACAAACAATAGTCAATTGAAGTCTGACACAGTGGGCTTAGCAATTAATTTGTTTGAGGGAAGACAGTTTCAAGGCAACAAGTGGATTTTTGTTCTTCAAATAATGACTGAAGAACATGTAGAGATGCATTATTTTTGGATATTTTTTTTTTTTTTGTAAATATGATCATATTAATTGTGTTTGTCTTTTTTTTTTTTTTTTTTTGACTGGCAGCACTTGGGTTGCAAATTCTGCAAAGCCACCCATCAGAAATTCTGTTCATAATTATTGAATAAACCATTTTGTGTTCTTTCTTTGCAGGTCTGGGCAACACAATGCCGACAGAGATGACAAACCCATGCTATGGGATACCCAATCTACGTCATACACATCTAGGGATGTTGAATTGCCAGAGTTCACGGTCAGGACCCGAAGTGCATCAATGTCAAAGACACCTTATTCAGTTGATTCATTTGTTAATGAAAACCACCCCGTCTTTCATACTGGTCCTTTGGGAGGTGGAAGAAGAGCTCCTCCAATTGTACATATGAGTGGTCCTCTTAACCCTTATCAGAAGCCCGATAGCGTTTTCTTGCCAATGAAAAACTTGACTGGCCCCACGACACCCAACATCTTGGCGTTAGACTATTCTTCATTCAAATACACAGATGAAAAAGATTCCCCCGTTCACAGCCATTCCACCACAAATGAACATTTAATGAAGTCTGGGCAGTTAGGGATGTGTAACGATCCTTACTGCACAACATGCCCAACTTATAAGAAAGCCGCACAATGGGGAAACTCAAAGCCTCATTCCGACCTAAGGGTAATTCTCTTCCCTCCCTCAGCATAATTCACTTCCTTTTATTTTCCCATTAACAGTTGGATTCTGAAGTTTTGATTTTTCATTCGTCAAATGACACCTCTTGCCTCATTGATTTGATCTCTGACTCTTTGGCGCTCATAATTCAGTAAATGAGTTTCGCATGGAAGTAAAGTGACATTTAGCTTCACTGAAGTCACTTGACTAAATTATGTAAAACAAACTGGATGAGAAATCCAGGAGGCCTAATTACATTGGTAAATAAAGGGTGGTTAACTGATCTATATGTGACACTGACATGTTGAAGAAAATGAACTAAGAGACGTGACGGTTGGTTGTCGTCAATGGTAGAACTGTAGCTAATTCATTCCTGAAATACACTAATGGAGGAGATCCAAAAAGGCTAATACCTTTGTGCCTGTAGGTCATTTGGCCAACATTGTTATCTTTCTCCTTATTGTTTGCAATTTTTTTGTTTCTCAACATCAAAATTAAACATTTGGATGGGCTGACAAAAAATTCTCATGTGATTCTTTTTGCAGTTCCAGCGTTTTGCTCAGAGAGATCTCAAAGGCTGGGCAAGGAGATCCTATAACTTTCTTTATTCATATATTCCCGGCATAATGAATCCTCATGCTAAAGTTGTTCAACAATGGAACAAGTTTTTTGTCATATCTTGCTTGGTGGCAATTTTTGTAGACCCGTTGTTTTTCTTGTTGCTGTCTGTGCGAGAGGTATATATTAGGTTTCTTTTCTTGCTGAAAGCTTCATTTAGTTGGCATTCGTAATTTCTGGTATAGTTATTCAAGTGATGCACTATGCTTGAACTTTTCTTGCTCTGATGGGTAAAACAAGCGTTAGTGTTGCCAATCCCGGCAAGTTGATATAGTTCGGTTTGCTACAAAGAAGTTAAATACTTTTTTGTTTCCATGGACATTGTTTCAATATTTTTTCCTTCCCAAGTTAGGATGCATCAACTACCTATACTTCCACATAAAAGGGCATTGATACCATGAATGTTTTGCCTTGCTTGTTTTAAAAATGCCACAATCATTAAGTTTATTCAGCAAAAAAAAATCACTTTAGAAGTATTTTGTATCTAAGATAGAAAGGGCAAAATTTATAACTGTTCATCTTGAGCTTCTAAATTTTAATGCAAATAATGTGACGGCAACATTTTCATATTTCCACCACAATACGTAATCATTTACACATTAAATTGCTCATCAAATCCTACTGCAATGACAAGGTCACGTGACAGTCAGATAGGTTATCTGTAATGGACCTTGAGGGCAAGGTCCCATTTAAGAAGAGTGGAATGGCTATACTTTTGAATTCCCTGTAGGTCCATTCCAGAAACAACTATCTCAACTATCACATGACCTTATCATGTATGCTTTTTGTCTTGTTCATATGCATCATTTTCTTGACATATTGTCCGCTTTGTCTGTATGTGGTAGCAGGAATTCAAATGTATAGTTCTTGATTGGCGTATGGCTATAACAATTGCAGTTGTTAGGAGCGTAACTGACTTAATTTATGCAATGCACATGATTCTTCAGGTCATTTGTTTTTTTCTTGCTATGTAAGGTCATATTTCTTGCTTATTCATATGTTCAGCACCACTTGTTTCATGGAACTAGTCAGAAATTCCTTTGGTACATTGTGTTTATCTCACGGTCATAGGGAAGGTTGTGGAAATTGGGGACAGAACATAAGAGCACTCTTCATTACTTAAATTTGGTGAGAGAACGTCAAAAGTCTATTACAATTGAGAATATACTTTAGGATTTATTATCCTTATTTACACCTAAAGGAGACTACGAGAAGGTTCTCCTTTAACTATAAACAAAGCTATCTAGCATCTGAATGAAACTATGAGCTTCTGAAAATAAAGGTCTCGGTCTCTTCAGTAAGCATTCAATTTGGTTAAAGTAAAAGAAATCACTGTATTTTCTCAGCAATTGGCAATTTTAGGTTTGCAACATGCAAATGCTGCAGAATGGGTAAAATGTTATTCTGAGTAATTGGTTTTAGTTAATCGTTTTCATGAGAGTTGAGACATGATTTGTCAACAACTTGACTTTTGTCTTCATATGGAAGTTGTTTACTATCATCCTTCTTTTTGATGTTTTACAATTATCAATTTTATCTTTGTTTGTCGAATTATAGTGTTGTTTATTATTTTTCCAACTGCCAACTGCTGCTTTCATAAACTTTCCAAACACAATCTCTTTTCACCATATCTCGTTAGGCAAACAACAGTTTCAGTGTCATTATGATCCATTAATTCCAAGGAAATCAAATACTACATTATTTTATTCGTCTTATTAGCTCAGATAGATTTGATGTGGTGGTGTTAACAATTACAATGCGCATGCTGCAGTTTAGGCTGGCTTACGTTGCTCCTGAGTCTAGAGTTGTGGGTGCTGGGGATTTGGTGGATCAGCCAAAAAAAATTGCTCTCAATTACATTTGTGGTTACTTCTTTATTGATTTATTTGTTGTGTTACCTCTTCCTCAGGTATTCTCTCTCTCTCTCACACACACACATAATATTATGTAATTGGTTATCTTGGATTCCATTAACTTGTGTAAGTTTCAAGTATTGCTCATCTTAGGACTTGGCACTAAAATGCGGTAGTTATTTTTGTGAATCCCTAATGATAAATACACACAACTATTTCTTGACTTGTATTATTCTGAAATGTTTCCTTGAGTTGCATCTTATCCCCTTAAACTATAACATTTTACTTTCTTTAATGTCCTTTTTGCAGATCATGATCTTGGTTGTTTTACCAGAATACATAGGATCTTCTGCGGCAAATTATGCAAAAAATCTTTTAAGAGCGACAGTTCTTCTTCAGTATATACCAAGGATTTTCAGGTGTTTGCCATTGCTTGCTGGTCGCTCTCCAAGCGGCTTCATATTTGAGACTGCATGGGCCAACTTTGTTATTAACCTTCTCATGTTTGTACTAGCCGGGCATGTAGTTGGATCATGTTGGTACCTTTTCGGCTTACAGGTTGGTGCTCCTCTCCTGCCATCGAGTTCTATATGGGTGTACATTATTTTATTCTACATTGGAACTGATTGAAACGCTTCATTTCATTAAAAAAATGACCAGTTCATGTCAATTTGTACACATTCTGGAACTAAAATCTTTTCATTAATTTAGCTATCTGTATTCCTCGTTGATCCTGATCCTTTTGAAGAAATTCCAATTGTTGGTAGCGTTTTGTTGAATTACAGTTTAAAATACGTGTCATGTGTTGTCCCTATAGTTTTATTGATCTTGTTATCCAAAAAATGATATTCGTCATCTGTTGATATGATTGATTTGATCGATGATTTCAATCTTCTTCTCTAGTTGCACCTATCCAAAGATTCTCTCACTGCAACATTTTGAAATCATGCGCAGAGGGTTAATCAGTGTCTTCGGGATGCTTGTGTTGCTTTTAAAATCAAGGACTGCAAAGAGTTCATAGATTGTGGAAATGGAGATAAAATAAGCCACTTTGAGGTGAAAAAATCGACCTGGGAAAGCTGGCGAAACAACTCAGGTGCTATTGCCTGCCTTAACAAAGATAATCCGCATTTTAATTACGGGATCTATAAAGAAGCTGTTAAAATCACTACGGGTCGTAATAACATTGTTAGATATGTCTATTCCCTGTTTTGGGGTTTCCAGGTACATACAATCTCTACCATTTACTGTTAATGTGTGTGTTTGACTGCACTTTACTTGTGATATCTTCTATTTACACTGTAGTTTATGTTGAAATACTCTTGTATTTAATTAATTTTACCTGAATAAAGCTACAGTGATTTACAAAATCACCTTTAGTTTGAACGTGGGTGGTAATATTGCTTTATATTGACTTTATTTTTATTTTTTCCTTCTTCGAAATCTGCAAATCTAGTCTAATAAAAAGAATATAAAGTATTATTCAGAAGTTCGTCTTGCTTATTGCACTGTTATGGCTATAAGGAGCTGTGGTCTCTGAAGCGGACAAGAGATGATGTTTGGTGGTGTTGAGACCGTCTAGCTAAAAACATCCACCTTACTCTGAAATGATAACCTTATAAACGTTGAAAATAGAAGTTGCATTTAGAGTCATCCTTAAAATGATAATTTTCAACTGATACTTTCGAGAGTTGTTATATCAAGTAGGATATACCAACCTATGTAAAATTCTGATTTAAGATAATTGAATGCTATTTGTTTCTAGTTTCTCTCATTACTTTCAGCTAAGTTGTAATCAGCATTTGTGATCCTTTGTTCTTCTATAGCAAATCAGCACTCTGGCGGGAAATCTTGTTCCTAGTGACTTTGTATGGGAAGTTCTCTTCACTATGGCCATCATTGGACTTGGCTTGTTTCTGTTTGCACTGCTGATTGGAAATATGCAGAACTTTCTCATAGCACTTGGTCGAAGGTATAACGATGTTGATTATTGAATCTTGTTGTTGAAGTTCATTAGTATTTAATTATATTCTATAACCCACTTCTGGTACCGAGGTTGATTTAACAACCCTGCTGTTTAATTTTCATAAACTATTTCTTGTTTACATCTTTCCCATTTTAATACAGGAAAACACAAAATTCATACAGGGAAAAGAGTGTTGTAGACAAACATTAAAATTAAATAAAATGCACCACATCCGTCATTGCATATAAAGTTTTTATAGGAAACTTTGCTGTGGACGAATCTCAACCCAAGAACTTTTTGTTGTTAAGCATTTCTTTTATTTGTTTATCCAGGAGATTAGATATGCAACTTAGGCGCCGTGATGTTGAGCAATGGATGAATCACCGCAGACTGCCTGAAGGGGTAAAAAGGTGTGGCTGTTTTCTTGTGTATATTTTTGCCTCTTTGTCCTTTATGTATTCTACTTTATGGCGTCACTAATTTTAGGAATTAAAACAATAGGTGCATTTCATTTCTTGATAACCTGTGCTTATAAAACATTTGCTGGTACTGAAGTGAACCCATTTCCATTTTATATTGCTTTGATTCAATTGCCAGTAAACAGTGAATAGAGCAATTAAGTGAACTACACCCTGATGGTAATCATTTCTTTGTTTTTCTTTTCCAATATGTTCGAAGAGAGGGAAGTTTACTTTTATAACCATGCAAGAGGTATTATTACACCTTATCGAACAGAGTATTAGTTATTTACATATCGCTCTGCTTAATTTTCTCATAATCTAGGCGAGTCAGGCAATCAGAACGATTTAGCTGGGCTGCAACTCAAGGTATAAATGAAGAAGTTCTGCTGGGGAATCTGTCAGAGGACCTACAAATTGATGTACGCCGTCATCTTTTCAAATTTGTCAAGAAAGTAAGTCCCCCCACCCCCATCCTTCTAAGTAATGCTTCATAAAAATTGCTTGGATCCGGGGATGCCCTTTTAAGAAGTTACTATGACTGAAGGACTTTTAAAAGATTTGTGCTGGAATGCACACCAATGTAACATCAATCTCCAACACAAACTTGAACTTATACTAGAATGTATCTGCATGCCTCCAATGTGTCTTAACCATCTACCTGATATATCGAATTTAGTATCAACCTTGCCAAACTCGATGATCATTTGAAACCGTTAGTATCTTCTCTGTTACCAATTCTTATGGTTTTTGGAAGAGAATATCAAAAACCATCAAGCATCAAGCAATGTTTTGCTAGGATCCACGATGCACTCGGTTAGACTGAAGCTTGCATAATAGTGTATTTTTTACCTCTTTTTATTTTTTTCCGAAATTTCTTTTGTCCCGGGTACCAGTTTCATACTTCGTTTTATATCTCATATGTAAGAGTTGGAACATAGCTAGAATATAGTGAAACATTTTAGGGGACTGTTAATGACTGCTTTCCCGAAACATGTTGCTTTTTAGGTCCGGATCTTCGCTTTAATGGATGACCCAATCTTTGATGCCATCTGTGAAAAGTTAAAACAGAAGATATATGTAGCAGAAAGCAGAATTCTTTACTATGGAGGTCCAGTTGATAAGTTGGTTTTTATTGTAAGGGGGAAACTGGAGAGTGTTGGAGCAGATGGGAATAAAGCCGAACTGTCAGAAGGGAATGTGTTTGGTGAAGAGCTTCTTGCATTGTGTCTTGAGCAAGCTTCAGTTAACAGAGGTATTGTCTCATTCACTACCGTCATTAACCTTAGTTAGTGTATGCATGGAGATGTTAAGCATACCAAACCTTTCTTAATAGCCGAGTTGGGACCTTTTATTGTTTCCATGTCAAAATTCTTCTAGTTTGCTCCTGTTTGTCGGATGTCTTGACTATAGGTTCCCGTTGATTGATGAAAGGCTATGGAATTTATCCTTTCATAAGATAATTAACGTGGTTAATGAAAAGAAGATGGCTAGTAGCAAATGAGAAGTGTAAATAGACAAAGAATCAAGGATGTTATTTTTATTTTGTACCAAGTATCCCATATCGAAGGTACTAAGCAACCATGGATAGCTCTAATCTGAAACCTGGATACCCTAAGTAGAACCTAGAGTTTATGAATATCAGAAATAGGGAATGTGATAGGATAAACATTTTTATTGTTTATGCATATGCCTACAGTGTGGACGTCCAGGTAAGTTTCAAGGTGAGAGCAAGGCCAGATAGTAGATTTCACTTGTCATTCTATTTCCGTATTTTCCTTCACTCGTAACTCGTGGTATGATCACTTGTTAGCAACTTTTCGATCTTAGTTGTCAGTAATAATGTTAATTAACTTTTAACTAGACTATTATACGGAGTTTGAAAGGAATATTTTGTGAATAATTTTCCATGTAGATGGCAAGAAAATGAAGACCCCAGGGCACCGGGTAATTTCCAACAGGACGGTTACCTGCTTAACTAATGTTGAAGCCTTTTCTCTCAAGGTTGATGATCTCGAGGAAGTCACGGCCTTTTATGCAGCATTTCTGCGGAAGCCAATTGTTCAAGCAGCTATAAGGTTATTCACGCTCTAATCTTAATCCCAAATAAGTGATGGATATAACTGATTGCATTGGCTAGTTAACTTCCACCCCAGGTAGTACGGGCATGCGTGTTTTTTGTGCCTGATTAATGTCATGAAATTAGATAAGTCAAAAACTTATTAGCTTACTTTGATATGGTGTTTCGCTTCAGCACCCAATTTTTTTAAAGGCCTATTGTATGTTTTAAACAGCTGTAGAACAATAGACCAAAGTGGAATTTGAGCCTTTTTGGAATGATTGTTAAGATGAACTTACGGTTTTGGCATCTAGGACCTCATTTAGCCTAACTAGCTATTTCCACTCTCTTCAACCGTAATACCTCGAGAGAAACCATTTGTACTGCATTTGTGAGAACTGGGTCAGCCGTTGTGATTGATTACTATATGAAACCAATTGAGTTCAGGTGTTCGTTGAATACATCTTGGTTATATGACGATAGAAACAGCAAACACAGATTTATGGTTCACTTAAATTTAGAGATACATCTACAGAATGTCGAAGTTCCCCTATGTCTAGTGTTTGTGGAGTTGTACACTCTTCCTTGAAAATATCTAGTACCCAGAGCAATATGCGAACCTGTTGATAGTTGCACGTTACTTGAGGATTCCAAACCTTTTCTTTTATTTATTTTCTGAGCAAAGCTCTAAATTACTGTATCAAAATTTTGGTTATATCATTCCGGCTTAGGTAAAGCCTGATATATTCAGTATGGTCATCACATTATCTTTCATTGATAGGTATGAATCACCCTTTTGGAGAGGACTTGCAGCAACACGTATCCAAGTAGCATGGAGATACCGAAAGAAGCGTCTGAGCCGTGCTAACAAATCTATATCACAGTGAAATCGATCAGGGTTTTAGGTAACATTAATATTCTTTTATATGCAATTCTGGTTTAGTCAGGGATATTCCCATGAATGTAAACATCAGAAACAATGTACATATCAATATCATAGGGATCTCATCTATTGGGACAGTATTGAATCCTGACAAGAGAAGTATCATCAATAATAAATTAAACACCTTATTTAATGATTGGTTAAAAGAATACTCAGAATGTTACATTTCATCATCTTCGGGTCAAAGTTAGCTCACGATGTTAGCAACTTCGCATTGCATATGCTCCCAAGAGGATCCGCTGTATTTTATTTTTATTTATTATGGGGTCAACCGTAGAGAGGTGTTAATGACTAAGCCAGCCCTTGCTTAGACTCAGTCAGTCGAGCAAAGAACAACTCCCCTTCCCCAGTTGGTACTCAAGACTGGGTTATATTGCACCAAATTATAGCTCCTCCATGGACTTGGTATGGTTTGCCAAACTCAGTCAAACGCCTCTTCTGTCTCCTCTCTGCTCTCAGGTCAACTACATATCTCTCTCACAGACTTAATCTTGTTATAGTCTTTAAGGACAAGGAGAACATATAATGAATAGAGCTCTAGCCCAGTAATACAAAACTCATATTTAGCTTGGCTTCTATTCTTCTTCCTATACATCTTATAATCAGTTGATCTCAGATTAATGGCACCTCATCATCCTTCACTCATCAACCACCCCTGTCACCCTAAGCATCCTCTCTCTCTCCTCTCTTCTCCACCCTATCCTCAAGGCATTTTTAACTGTGATGCTTGTAATCGTCAAGACAAGGGATTCTGTTACCATTGCAAAGAGTGCAAAGTCGATCTTCACGTTCATTGCGCTGCTTTGCCTCTTTCTGTAAGCCACAATTCTCATCCCCAACACCCTCTTAAGCTGACCTTCCTTATCCCGTATCCATCCAACGACTTCTCTTGCGATATTTGCAAGAACATAGGATCAAAATGTTGGGTATATCGCTGCGATTCTTGCGGGTTCGATGTTCATTTGGATTGCGCAACGACCGTCAGTCCTACAACCATTCAGCGGGGGGTACCTGTTCAGCAACCACAGCCTATGATTCAACATCAATCTTCATTACCAGGTGCCAGTTCCTATTGTATTTCAGCTTATTCCCTTATTTACTTGCTTGTTGTATTCCATATATCCAAGACTTGTTCTTTTTTTTTTCTTTCTGAAAACTTATTATTTTCATCAAGAAAAAGTAAACACTTCATTATACTTGATGTTCTGAATAGTTGCTAAATTATTATGGGATTAATTATGACAAGTAGTTACTGGCTTACTGCAATAGGCAATTATTAATAATCCCTTGACTTCAGAAAATTTCATTGAATTTTCTGCAATAGGCAATTATAATATTCTCAAAACCATTGAATTCGTCAGTTCTAACTAATAGGGGTAAGCAATAATTTTGATGTCAGCTGCAGGTCATAAGCAGCAAACACCTCCAATATTTCAAAACCATAACTCATTTCCTCGTACGACACAGTCATATGCCAAACCTGCACCAACAGGGTACAACTTTGCGACTAATCAGCAGTACCCAAATTATTATGCCATGAATAACAATCAGCCAACTTTTGGTGCACCAGCTATGGGTGTACCAACTTCGGGTATGCAACAGCCTAATTATATTCAATATCAACCTGGTAATAATCCTTCAATGGGTGCAGCAGTCGCTCAAGGGTTTTATGCAGGCGTAGGACAACAGGCAGGGCAAGTATTCATGCAGAATATGTTGGGATCATTTTCAGCATTCGGTGGTGGGAATGTTGATCCATCAACACTAGGTGGTGGGAATGTTGATCCATCAGCATTCGGTGGTGGGAATGTTGATCCATCGTCACTAGGTGGTGGGAATTTTGATCCGTCGTCATTAGGTGGTGGGGATTTTGATCCATCATCATGCGAATTTTGAATGGGACCATAACGCGTTAATCTAACGGTGAATTTGCTCTAGGCACTCCATTACCTACCTACAGTGACGGTCTTTTCTACAAGCATCTAGGGGAAATGGGCTAAAGCTGGGCCAAAATATTTTGTGTATGCCTATATCTACTTTCTAAATGTTTTTAATTTCAAGTAACGAATCTCTGGTATTATGATTGATTTCAGAAACATAATTGCATAAGAATTTGTTTTATACTTTCGAAGTTATTGTTGAGATTATTAGTCCCACATTGTTTGGGTTATCTAAGATCCCGCGGTTTATAATCCTTTATAGCCATTCCAGACAATTAATTTTGAGTTGGATGTCCATATTCTACAAGTACTGCATTGCAATAAAATAAATAATTTTGAGTTGGATGTCCATATCCCACGGATTTATACTATTCAAATAAATTAGAATAAATTAGTTTTTGGTCCTCTGACAAGTAATAAGATACTATTACTTCTTTACTTCTTTTGTTTATTACTTGTTATGAACTAATGGTATAATTATTTTTCAATAGACCCAGCTTGTTTATTCTATGGTCCTTCTCTTCTGACATAAGACAACTCAAGTTTGCTTTAAGATTTAACTATCGCAGATCTAAGTGATTCTAGATTTGTGGAATAGAACAGTTGATCAATCAACATCAACATATGCTTCAAAAAAAAAAAGACATTAACAAACTCCGTTATGTGCGTTTGATCGATAATTTTGCAGGAGTTACTTTGAAGATTGAAGAATGAAAGATTATTATTTTGGTTCTGATCTTTATGTTACTTCTTGCGAACTTGATTCTCTAGGATCCACAAACAGTTTATCTTAATAAACATAAGACTTGTAGAAGATTGCACAAACCATATAGTTGCATTTATTTGCTTGGGCACAACTTGATTCATTATCTTGGTTTGATCTTTAGACTAAAGGAGTTTATAGATATAAACGAAAGATCATTTACTATACTTTACCACTGAACCAAAGATTGATTTGGGTGATCGATAAATGACTTGGTTACTAAAACAGATTTAGTGCAGAAGTATTCACAATGGTGAATCAACTCAACATAGTAAACTCTGTCTTGGAATTCAGGTGCGTAGGACAAATTGGTTATAAACATAGGGATACTAAAGGAACTGAGAAAATAATGAGTGTTTACTTGTTCTCACATATACAAAGTTTCTTTAATCTATTTGTATAGCGGCTTAATTCTAAGAGGTATTCAAAACTTGACTAGGTCTCGGGGTTTTTCCGCCAGACACTTTTCCTCGTTAACAAAATCTTGTGTCTATGTGTTATTTACTTTACTTCTACATTGCATCGTTTAGCTTTATAATTAGGGGATATTGTGGGGAAATGCATTTAAGAAAGTAGCCATGTTTTTTTCATTATATATTAAATGCCCATACCGTTAGCAATAACGTTAGAACCCGTCAAATTAGTAAATTGTTTTGTTCTTAGTCAATTTCTCACCTGATGGGAAGATATATTCACGTTATATAGTTACAAGGATGCTCATAACTAATCGACGGTTCAAGATAAGATTTTTTATATATGTCACGGTTAGATTCTTTAAAAATCCTAATTTCTCATTCATCTCTTCCCCATTCGTCTCTTTTCAACCACTTCACCTTCACTACTCGGAAAATCAGAGGCTCTAACGCTTCACATATTTCCGTATCTCGCTCTAATCCAACAAAAAAAAAAGTCATCACCATTAAATCATCATCGTCATCAACATCATCACCACTGCCATCAGCTTCTTCAAGTAGTATCAGGAGGGTTTCTTCAAAATAAACTAGAAAGGGTACGACAAAAACAACTGTAATTGATTCACTATCTCAAGTACTTCAATTATCTTCTGATCTCATACAAGTTATCCAACAATCTTATCTAAATTTCAATTTTCAATCGTCGGGTTTTCAAGAAGCGGCTTCAGCTGTGTTCATAGTTTTAAAGATCTTCGTCAACTTCAATTGGGTAGAACACAAATAATTAATCAGTAACAACTGGTTCAAAATTCCCTCGATTTAAGACAATGGTAACTACTGGTTCGAAATTCCCTCAATTTAAGACAATGGGTTAGTGTTAATTTGTCTTATGCATGTTTCTTAAAACTTAAATTGACCAATTAGGTTTTTGAATATTTTTTTAGAGCACTGCTCGGTCGAACTCGCAAGCGTTTCTATCTCAAGCTTGTTGTCAAGTTTAGTTGCCAAAACTATAAGTCTTGATTTCTAGTATACTTATAGCTAAGTCTCGGATTAGGATAGAAAATGTAGTTGAGCATTGGACTTCACGGCATTCATCGATTAAAGACGAAGAACTACTAAGGGGAGCTTGTGGAACTTCATCAACAAAAGGTATGCGGAGACTTGAACTCATCTATCACTCAAAAGTCTATCTACTCTATCTCCTATTTGAGACAAAAATCGTATAGCTATATAAACTTCAATTATACACATTTGATATTTCGAGCTGAGTTTAACTCGCTTACATATTTCTCGAAATATGTCTTGGTAAGCTTTCGCTTTAACCAAGTTCATCTTATATTCTTGACGAAAGTCAAAAGATGATCATGTGAAAATCGCCTTGTAACATCTTACATGATTTGTGTGAGATAGTCATTTGATGTAGACTCGGAATGTTTCGTATTGATCATTCGATCACTTGAAAATTGCTTTGAAGCTAATAGTTTGTGTGATGATGTAGTTTTAAAAGTTGTTGTAAAGTGGTAAATAAAGTATCATTCGCTCGGACTTGTGAAGACTCGATTCTAGACTTAATCTAACAAATATATACAAAAGATGGTAATAGTATTACGAGAGACTGGGACTCAGGATTTCACCATTAATTAAAATCGAGTGATGCATATATTGATTCTTAACAATTACAACTCTTTTATGGACTCTATTTCTTTGCCAAGGTAGATTTCTAAAATATTAGATGTAAATCACAAGCATGATGTATCAAAAGCTCATACCTCTAAGCATACACCATCAAACGAAATCACAACTAATTAGTGAAAATCATAAATCAATTATATTAAGTGCAAAAAGTCATAAGGAATCAAATATAGTTACCAAACCATTGTGAAATAAGGCTTCCTCCGTCGTCCCAGTGTTGGGGTTTAGCTCATCATGCTCAAAACACACTCATAAGATAGAAACATGGCTCAAAAGGTGTTTTTATTGAAGAGAAATAATAATACAGCGAATCTGCAACACTTAATGGTCGTTACAGAAGTCACCGTTACAAAGGAATAAGACTGTAGAAAGAACGATAGTTTGTTGTTGCAGCAGAATCTGCGACTGTCTATGTGCGTTAATGTTCTTCATCTCCTTCTTCTTCAGCAACAGCAGGGTACTTTCCTGTAACCCTGATATCTCCGCCTCTGCATCCTCCCTAAGCCTCCGTATCGACCCCCAACTCTCGACTCCGGTCTCGATAACCCCTTCAGAGTATAATCGATGCTTAATATATACCACAGGACCCAAAAATCCGAGAATGCTTTTCTTCTCTTTCACCGGAAGTTACAGCCTATATTCTTTCCTTCATTATCTCTTCTACGCGTCCTCCAAGTTATCTGATCTTTCCATCCTCTCCGTAGATTACTTAAGGACTCGATAAACTCAAATCTCCTCATAATATCTTCTTCCAGGCCGAGTACTTCATGCCCTGTTTTATCAAGGAACATATAACAACTTCCCTTTTTTCACGATTCTTACCCAACTATCAACCCTGTCCGGACATAACAAATCAATATCAATCCAAACTATGGAAAGTTTCCAAGTAAATCTCCACCAAATTTGTTCCAGGAATAGAAAAGAAGCCTGAATATCTCCACTTCCCCTGTTTTCTTGATAACCACGATAATCTTCCATTTTTATGAATCTGCAGCACTTATCAACCCTGTTTCAACGCCACAGGCCCATACCAACTGAAATCCATGAGAAAGTCCACGTAAAAATCGTCCAAATTCTTGTCAACAAAGTACGCAGGAGAAGAAATAATTTCCCGCCAAATTTCGTATTTGAAAAGGTAGGGGATGAGTTCCCCTTAACCACTGGTAGGGTGCGAATAGCAATATGGATGCCCCTTAGTAATTTGGGTACCCCTTATCCACTGTCGGGTTCCCTTTAGCAATTTCTCCGCAAGAGTTTATTTCTCCAAAAACACCTACAAAAACATAAAATGCCAAAATAAATACAAAAATGGGTACTAACAATATAGAAAATCGAGATCAAAATAGACACATAAATGCGTCTATCAAATACCCCCAAACTTATTATTTGCTAGTCCCGAGCAAATCTAATCTAGAAAATAAAATCCCAACTCACTGTCGCAGGCATCGCGATTGCACTTAGCGTGTGCAACAAGCCTTTAAACCCCTAGGTGGCCCTAGTGGCCGAGTTATAGTCTCGGGAGGGTTTACTAGAGATATACCCACAAAACCTTTACTCCAGACCCTAGCTATCTACGCAGAACCTTGGAATAACACTAAAGAACCTCCTTGGTTGGCATACTCTCATTGACTACAAGAGGAAGTACCCTGATGCGAAATTCCAATTGATGTACACGAGTTTGCACTCACATACTAAAATTCATATATAAGTGGCAGATCTCTACTCGGATAGTCACACTATGGACATCAATATCTGGAGTCAACAAACCACAATCACATGTGAAAAGATACGAAGATGGATATGGAGATAATAGATGGTTGCAATGATGTTGACTATGATCAACGGTGTTTCCCATATCTGTCTGAAGGACACTGCCAAGATGAACCTATCCTAATGGACTGAGATACTGGTCTGACTAATATCAACATAACTGGCATATACAAGGGAACCAGTGGTCGACAATCCTAATTCTAGATCAACTCGTTTGGCATATACAAGGGAACCAGCGGTCGATTTATTCACTGAACATTAACAATAAACCATATTTTTTTAACTACATGATTAGATCTTGCGGATCCAAGCGCATGCTTCTTGTCAGCAGATTACATGGTAATTCCCGTGGATCCTGCGTTCCACGCTTGTTTAGGCGACGGAGACAGGGAACACACACATATTGCTATCCAAGTGTTTTTTTTGTTGATTCCTTTTGGTCTAATTGGTCTAGTATTTATTTATTTATTTATATTATTTTTTTGTAACTCAATCACTCTATTTCACCCTAGCAGTGGTAACAACTCGATGTGTGGGCCCCACCAAATCACTTAGAGAAACATAAAAGTTTGCAAAAATAAAAACAGAAAGTGATATGGTTACGACTCCGAGATACGGTGAAACTATCATGTTATTTCTAACACCTGAGCTCTGTGCTTTTTTGAATAGACTCTATTTAGATGCTTCCATCTACTCAAATTGGTTCCTCAACTCCTACAACCAAGATGTTTCCATCCACTTAGATTGGTTAGTGATATCCTTAATAGGCATAAATTTCTAGGCTATGGAGTTTAATAATGCAACTAAAAAGATTCTCCCATACCCCCAAACTTAAATCTAACATTGTCCTCAATGTTCTAAAGATAAAATTAAAAGCATGAACAAGGAAAAACTGTTAACATTTGAAGCAAAAGAGTTAAGGAAAGATATTACCGTATTGCATGAGCATGGGTTACCTCCCAAGAAGTGCTAAGTTTAACGTCTTTAGCCATACATAAGAAATAATTAATCACCTCGAATCATATAGCAATAGCCGAAACAACTGTGGGTCATCTGCATAAAAAAGTGTTATCACAGACAAAAGGAAGCTGCAACAAACCAAGAATAAACATAGCACACCCTTTCCTAGTTTCATGTTTAAGACAACTACATCTAGTTGTGGTTCAGGTTCAGGTTCAATAAAGGGGTCTAAACAAAATATTTTCATGGGCTGCACCTCCTTATAAGTAAGATCCGAAATATCAGGTTCTAAGGTCTGGAAAAATTTAGAAGCACATAATAATAACCTGAATAATTGAGGATCCTCATAGTCAATCATATTTGACTCAAACAGTTGACCGTAATGAAAGTGGTGGTCATTCTTAAGCAAATGTGTCGTTTCTAACATCCTAAAGTACTTAGGATTAGTCTTAAAATTTAATAGCTGACACATTTCAAATTCAAACGTTCCCACAATTAAAAGAAAAGTTTTTGGTGGGAAAACAAAATCAATATGGGTATCATAGCCTGGGTAAACCACATCAACCATAGAATGGGTTTCTAATAACTGAACTTCTTCTTGGACATCATTAAGTTCGGGAAAACGTGTTTGAAGATGATCTTTTAAAATGGTAGAGGTACATATGTCAAGTCCCAAGTGAGGGATCTCTGTAAGAGCTAAAGGTAAGGCACATGGAGAATGATAATCACCCCCAAACTTAGAGTTTTGGGTGTCTCTAGATACACTAGCATATATGTAATCCAAGTCCGAGAACCATGGTATGCATACCCGTATGCGTACTGGTTGGTTTAGTGAAAGTCCGGGAACCTTGTACGCATACCGGTACGCGTACTGGCGTGAGGTTCAGGTCCGGGAATTTCTGCTGAGGTTGGAAGGTATGCGTACCAGTTCGCATACTGGCGAACCCAAACTCAGTCCGACCACTAAGGTATGCGTACCCGTTTGCATACCTAGTTTCATTTGAGTCATTTGAACTAGTTATGGTTAAGATGAATATGGTTGATATGAAAGTGTTCATATGGCTAACTTCGGTTAACTATTGTTGAGCCAACAAGGTGCACACGTTTATGTATGGTTACCCATATCTATATGAAGTCACTTTTCATTAGTGTATAACAAGCTAAGTTCGATCTAACGGTTGAAAGATATTAGCTTGAGTCTAATCAGGTTTTCATCTAATAGTGAATATTGAATGCTTTGTTACCAAGGTAACATTGATTGCAAACCCTGATTTGAAGACTATATAAAAGAGAACTCTAGCAACTGGGAAACCTAATCCCCACACCTCCTGTGTGATACAATTTGCGACTAGAGTCGATTCTCCTTTAACCTTAGGTTTTTCACGAAACCCTATAGGTTAACGACTTGAAGACTTCATTGGGATTGTGAAGCCGGACCCAACTATTTTCTCTGTAGTTGCGTGTTCTGATCTTGCTGTTTTCTATCGTGATTGAGTACTATCTTCTCTAAGATTTTCTCGAGATTTAATCTATGATAGGAAAGATAAAAAGTAGTCACAAACATCTTCGTCTCATCATTTGTGATTCCATAATATCTTGTTTCGCTACCATACGATTAAGATTATTGTGAGGTGATTGATATTACTAGGCTATTCTTCGGGAATATAAGTCCGGTATATAAATTGGTTCCTTTTCACCTTGATTTATCAAAAGACGGAATAAAAACTCATAGGTTTATCTATGGGAGACAAATTTATGTATACAATAGACTTTTCTGTGTGAGACATATTTTTTTATCAAGTCTTCGACTTTGGGTCGTAGCAACTCTTAGTTGTTGGTGAGATCAGCTAAGGGGATCAAGTGCGTAGAGTCCTGCTGGGATTCAGAGATGTAAGGAGCGCAACTGTACCTTGATCAGTGTGAGATTGGTTAGGGATCAACTACATTCCAGTCCGAAGTTAACTTGGAGTAGGCTAGTGTCTGTAGAGGCTTAATACAGTGTGGCGTTCAAATCTGGACTAGGTCTCGGGGTTTTTCTTCATTTGCGGTTTCCTCGTTAACAAAATTTCTGGTGTCTGTGTTATTTCTTTTCCGCATTATATTTGTTTATATAATTGAAATATCACAGGTTGTGCATAAGTTCAATCAATTGTGAATCCAACCTTTGGTTGTTAATTGAATTGATTGACACTTGGATTTTGGTTTTTGATACCGTCCAAGTTGTTTCTTATATTAATCAGGCTCACGGATTTCTATTTGTTTGATTTGCTGATTACATTAAGAAACCGAGATATAACTCTTAGATATATTTCTTGATTGAGCTCGCTTTATTAGTTGGTGCTCTCAGAATTATATTGGAGTTAGTCCAAACAGATTGCTAAGCGAAATATTGGGTGTGGTTGTTGTACCCCAACTTTTTCAATTGGTATCAGAGCAGGAAAACACGTTTAAGACCTTATAAGTCTGTATTTAGCAATCTGATTTTATGGACGAGTCTATCTCTAATAACGTACCAGTTCAGAAATTACCAGATGTTTTTCAAAGCTTGGATTCACCTGAGAGAACTGTCACATTTAGGTCAATATGTAAACATTCTCTTGATGTAAAAACTGTTGATTTCTGAGAATCACGCCTAGAAGAACAGTTGGATGAACTTTCTGATGAAGGTGATTCAGATATTGATAAAGATGTTGATGAGGAAGTCTCAGAGTATGTTAAGCTATTGGATTCGGTGGAAAATAAGAAGATGAAGACTTCTCATGCCACACCTTTTCTGACTAATCTCTGTCGTGCAAATAAGAAATCGAGAAGATGTTACGCAGGTGTTTATGTTTCGAATCGTTCTAACGAATCGATCCTCAAGGATTCTGAGGAAAACCTACATATGAAGTCACTTATCAAAAGTACTTTTCGTTGGAAGAGAAACTTGCAGAATCTGAAGAAAGGATTAACTCTCAACAAATTAGTTTTGATGACAGAGAAAGCGCTTATCTCGCTCGATAAAAATGCCTCGAGGCTGATTTAGCTGATGCTCTTGATAAAATCAAGATGTTGGAAGATGACTTGAAAATGTTCAACACTAGTTCAAGCAAATTAACCATTATGCTAGGAGCAAGTAAAAATTATCGTGATACACGAGGATTGGGCTATAAGGGAATAGATGCTCCAAGTATTAGCAAAGAGATAAAATTTGTCAAGGCTAGTGATTCTTCTCAACAAAAGGTTCCCACAGATGGCAAAAGTGAAATACCTTCACCGGCAGTTAAGTTTTGAAATAGCAAAGTATATCAACCTCCAAAGTCAGCATATACGGATCGAGGTAAGAACATTCCTTATGTTTTCCACTATTGCGAAAATAAAGGTAACTTGGAAAGGAGATGTCGTTTCCATATAAGGAATGAGAAACTTCATGATGTTCTTGTTTGGGCATCACAAGAAGTTGTGAAACCAAGATCATATGTTAAGACTAATCCCCTTAACGTTACAGGTTATAACTGTCCAACCTTTAGGCAAAGGAATCAGTGCTGTGATAAACCAAGATTTTCCTATAAACATCATACGAATCCTTTTCACAATCGTAATGATTATCAAAAGGATAACTTCGTAAAGACGAAGACAAGATCCGATGCTACTAATTGGAGAAAGACTAACTTGCAAAAGAATAGTCAATCCAATTCTCTTCCGAGAAATCTAGAAGAGAGTAATGGGAAGAAGGTTCATATTGTTCCTAAACGCACTCAGAAGTAGATACCAAAGAAAGCCAATGATGCTTTGAGTGTCAAAAGGAATGATCTCCCAGAAAATTCCATGACTATGGAGAAGGCAGTATCCATGATGTTGGAACTTAAAAGTTTCTTTGGAAAAATGGATTTGGATGTGAAAGGTTCTAAAAGTGATCTCTTTCATGATAATCCAAAAGTGAAACAGAATAAGCCAAAAACTATAGATGGTGAAAAATCCATAGTTACGAAAAAGTCTGTTTCAGTCACTTGTGGTGAGCAAGACATTGTTCACCTCAACACAACTTGATTGTGTTGTAAGTGCATCCTCACAAAGGAATTCCCTGTTAAGTATACGGTGAGGGAAGCACGGGAAATTGGGCGCACATTTTGTTTATAAAGTCTTCAACTTTGGGTCGTAGCAACTCTTTGTTGTGGGTCAGATCAGATAAGGGAATCAAGTGCGTAGAGTCCTGCTGGGATTCAGAGACCTAAAGAGCGCAACTGTACCTTGATCTGTGTGAGATTGGTTAGGGCTCAACTACATTCCAGTCCGAAGTTATCTTGGAGTAGGCTAGTGTATGTAGAGGCTTAATACAGTGTGGTGTTCAAATCTGGACTAGGTCTCGGGGTTTTTCTGCATTTGCGGTTTCCTCGTTAACAAAATTTCTGGTGTCTGTGTTATTTCTTTTCCACATTATATTTGTGTATATAATTGAAATATCACAGGTTGTGTGTAAGTTCAAGCAATTGTGAATCCAACCTTTGGTTGTTGATTGAATTGATTGACACTTGGATATTGTTTTTTTTATACCGTCCAAGTTGTTTCTTATATTAATCAGGCTCACGGATTTCTATCTGTTTGATTTGATGATTACATTAAGAAACCAAGATATAACTCTTAGATATATTTCTTGATTGAGCTCGCTTTATTAGTTGGTTCTCTCAGAATTATATTTGAGTTAGTCCATACAGATTGCTAAGCGAAATATTGGGTGTGGTTGTTGTACCCCCGCTTTTTCATATTGATTTGTGTATTTTTCTTAATTAGAGTTCTTTAGGAATTTGGGTTTTTTCTAAGAAGAAGAAGATCATTTTTGGTATACTAATTTGTTTATGATTAGATCTATATAGAAATTCTCTGGGTTCAAGTGAAAAGGAAATTAGGAAATCATATGTATGAGTTAACTGTGTGTAAGATTTAAATGTTTGGAAGAAAAGAATGTTTCTTCTTGAGATGTTAATTTATTCTAAATTGGAAAATTAATTTGAGAAATGATACAAAAGATTTCAAGATAGTACTGGAAAAAAAACTGATAACCAGTGTTGTGCTGAAGTATTTTAAGTATGTGTATGAAATTATTTTATTGTGTTGAATGATTCAATTAATTAATTTAATTTTTCGTCTCCTAATTTCCGTTTTTAGTTAATATTCTAACAGTTGTCCATTTATTCGAGTTTTATTATTTGAATAAGATTTAGCTCGGTATTGAGTTCCATATAAAATGGATATTGAATCGCTTTCCAACTTAGTTCATTAATTATGAGTTTGGCAATTTAGGGGCTTAACGTTTATCATGGCTGATTTAGTGCCACCGATACACTAACGGTTGTTAACGGTTTTTTCAATAAAACGAGATGGAAAAGGTCAAAGTATGTGAATATATATTGAAAAGAACGTGGGCATTTTATTAATTTCATTTTTCTACATGGACATATTATTAATAACCCCTTATAATTAAAGTAAAAATACACTTGTACATTAATAATCTTGGTAGCAATCTCATAGTTAGCTCGACCTGAACTTTGACTATTACCAAGAACACCTTGTTGAAATAATCTTTAGGTATTCACTATTTAGATAAGATTGTACAAGGTGTGTTTGTATAGGTTAATATCGAAAATACTGTGAGTGTACTTGGTACCCTCGTCATTTCATTTACTTTGTTTCCCCCCCTCGTTGATTCACCCAAAATATCTGTATCTTAAGACTTTTAAGATTAAATTTTCCAGTTTATTGCTATTTGTATTCATTATGTCTTAGTTTCCTAGACCAGAGCAGTGAATTTCCTAAGTAATGCCAGGGTACCGCCAATCATCGTGGTTGCTACGAAGCTTTCATTTCTGGGCGCAGAGGAAAGAATAAAATAAAATAAATCATCTCTGAACGCGGCACTTCATCACAGAGGGAACATGTAAATAAAATAAATTATCTTCGGACACGGAAGTTCATAGCGGAAGGAACATGTAAGAAAAATAAATCATCTCCGGACTCAAAACTTCATCACGGAGGGAACATGTGAGGAAAATAAATTATCTCCAGGCGCGACACTTCTCTGCAAAGGGAAACATGTGACACATCTCCGTACGCGGAACTTCATTACGGTGGGAACATGTGAGGAAAATAAATCATCTCAGGACGCTATATCATCTCCAGATGCGGCACTTCATCGCAAAGGGGACATGTGAGGAAAATAAATTATCTCCGGACGCGGCACTTCGCGCTGAGAGAACATATGAGGAAAATAAATCATCTGGAGATATTCTTTTAATCATTGAATCGAAGTTCTGATAAAAAAAAATCATTGAATCGTAATGTCAATCGATTATTTCAATCGTAATTCAAACGAGTTTCGAGGATAATTATCTCTTTTTCTTTTTGTTCTTCATGCAGTAAATTTTTCTTTTATCCATTAGCGCTACATTTTTGCGCTCTCATGTATGCCATAAACTAGTATATTCTACTTCATCCATTATGATTGCTTCAATTAACCCTTTTATGTTTGCGGCTTGCTCTGCAACATCGTCTGTCAGGTCTATCAATATGTTTATTATAATGTCAAGTTTGATACCGAATAATTGTTTTACAACTGAGTCATTCTTTTGTTGTTTGATTTTGACATCTATCGACATCCATAATTGTTTTTTTCTTCGTTCTCGCACTCTTCTTTTACCTTTCTCTTTGTTTTTCTGCAACCTTTCTTTGGTTGTGCCTCCTTATTCTTCTTTCCTATGTTATGTACGACTTTATGGTTGATCATACTTCCCAATTTCTATTATTGTGGAAAGATGTTGTACTAGGCGGATCATGACGTCTCTATTGGAGAGTTTTAAGTCTGGTCGTAGCTATTAACGAGCGGGTCCGAACACTGTAATTTATATTTCTGAGGAACTCAAAACGTTTTAGATGCTGGTGTAGCTATCGGTTAGCCAGTAAAAATAACCTGATTCAAGATAACATATAAATGGAATACTATCAAGTATCGAAATTACAAAGACTGACACTCTCAAGTATGAGGACTATGCGTGCTAAATTTTGTTTTTCAAGGTTACTCCAAGCTAATATCCGGATTGGATATGCTTTACGGATGTACCTACCCATTTTTTGAGTATTTATACTATTTTCGGACACGATACACATGTATAGAAAACGCATTTTGCTTGCATGAGTTAAATAATAACAAAACAGTTAGTAGTTTTTTGCTAGAAATCTTAACTAGCTTATCTACAAGGGTTTTAACAGCTTCGACCTTTGGATGAGTTTCCATGTATGTGTTCCTCGAGCGTAGAACTCACAAAAAAAATTCTCTTTCCTTGATTAGGTAAGTAAAACATATAACATGAGTTTAGGCTACTTTAAAAAAATTAAGCAAAGCTAAGCAAAGACAATAAGTATCGTAATGTAAATGTGCAAAGTATAGCAACAACAAAAACATGAAGGACACTAAAGGGAAGTCAAACGAAAAATACAACTAATTAACTTTTTCCCGATTACATAAAATTGAGTCTAGAACCCCTTTAGTCGGGACAAAATATAGTTTCTTAAAATATAACCACCACATACACTACACGAAATCAGGGATTTTGTAACGCCTCATTTTCTAATGGATATTTGTAGTAATGTCGTATCGACGTTGGTAACTTTGTAAAGTTGGATAATCGTTGCAATAATTGGTATCTGTTACAGAGTTTCGGGAGGGTTACGGGTAATTACCTTCCTATCCTCAACTTAAATTGCCAAGTTACATTGTTACCCTCCTTTACTACTATTAGCGCCTCTATTACTACTATCAACGCCCAATTTCTTCTCACACTCAAGGGCTACCCAACCTCCTAACGATTCTGGCTTTTTTCTCCAACATTTTTTTCCCATTATAATTTTTCATTTTAATTACCGAAAAACAAAAAACAAAATCAAAATCCGATTTTTCTTTAAAAATCATCTGAAATTAGTTTTTCATTTAATATGTCCGAAAATTAGAATAAGAATCAGTTGGGAGGTAGATAGAAAAACGGTTGAGACATTACTACATCTTATCTTCCACCTCCATTTATTTCACATCTCACCGACTTCTTGGTATATCCCTGTAGCCTCCATCGATTTCACCAGAAAATTCATCAGATTCAATTTGAGACTCAGTTGCAGGAAACTTCATCAACAAAATTGATTCAACCGATGACTCATCGATTTCATTAAAGAATTAAGCTTAATCGAGTTATCACATAAGGATTGAGTTTGATTAAGATTTCTGAATCTATCGATTCTCCTGGGTTATCTTCAGCTAATTAAGGCATTTCTTTTATTGTTTTCTTAATCGAAAGTTTTTCAACATCTGGGGTTTATTAGTTTTAGAAATTGAGGATTATAGATGTTGTTGTGAATTGTATTATACTGTAGTATGTTGATACATCTATGACATTTTTAGGTTTAGTTGATAAACTTAGGTTACTAAGACATAGTATTTTACTTGCTTGTAGGATGTCAAATTCTGTGGATAAATCTTGGATGCGTATAACAGACAATTATAGCCCAGAATACAGAGAAGGGGTTAGAAAATTCATTGATTTTGCAATGGCAAATGGTACTTGTGCAAAAACGTGTGCTTTCCCGTGTAGTAAAAAACTTATTACTAAGATAAGAACATAAGTAAAGAGGCACGCTATAGAGAGAACTTTCACTTTATTGATAGAATCTTCCAGTTGGGATCCTTAACTTTGAGGTTAAGATTACATATCCATAGGATCGAGGGGGCACCTCCTCAATAATCCGACGCTCCTCAATGGATACATTAGCTAAGTTATATACATTCTAGAGTATTCATAATATTGGATTTGGGCTTGATGCATTTACATAATACTAGACCTTTGGGCTTAAGAGGATATATGGAATCCATATTGTTGATAGTGTTCTGCCGAAGAGTTATATGCTAATACACCATTTGAATTCATCGGAACTGGTTAAAGTGAAATACCATTAGGAGAAACAGGTTGGTCTATTGTGTTATGGATATGTTCCTAGTTTTTTATAAAGACCAGTTGTAAGGAACAAGGTATTGATTGGACGATTCAAGAGTTATAAGAAGAAAAGTGCAATAATAGTGTGTGGTGTGTATTTAGGGAATAGCATACTACTAATTGAAAATATAGTGCATGATTTTTAGAGGCTATAATTTCGGCGTATCTTCCCATGAACCTTTATTATCTATTGGTTATTTAATTTTGAAATCCCGATCAGTTTGAGGCTTTCTATCGAATAGACTTACATTAATTATAATAGTGATAATATTGGAGAGTTTGCTTGTCTATTACATAATTGAAATTATGATTTGAATAATGAAGGAGCACATAGAAGATGAAGTTAGAGATTATTTTTTTGAGAAATTTAATTATTCAGCAACAATATAGTTTTTGTCATTTATTAGTTTTACATAGCATGAGAAAATAACCCAGCATCGTCTTGAATTACTTAGAGCTTGAGAGGTTTCAAAAAGTTTCAGAATATGGCTGGGTGTGATTGGGTATTTGTGTGAATGATGTATTATCAGATTTCAAAATGTTGGTGTACGTTTGCAGCAAGACTGGGAAAGGGTTATGCACAAGACAAAATACGTGGCGTTATGAATTATTCGATATTAGTCATAATTTATCAAGCCTGGAGTGTGTTGTGGTTTGACTGATACGAAGTCGAAACTGCATGCTTGCTCGTAAATTGGTAAAAGACTTAAAGGACAAATTTGTTAAAGCTCGTAAAAGTACATTATTGTCAAGGCCTGTTGAGGCTGCAAAAGTGGTGTAGAAACCATATGGTGCACTCTGGCAAACCATATGGTGCACTTTGGTTGCGTACATTTTCTTTGTGATTCAAAGCACACTTATCAAATGCTTCATGCATAATCTATATAGAGAAGTTTCGCTTACTTTGTAGTTCTATACAAGGCAATAGTTCACGACCTTAGCATTGTTCGTAAGCTACCAAGATTGTTCATCAATATAAATAAAGGACTCCCTACACAGTAGAAACTCAATCCTGACACTTCTATGTGAAAATACTGGGGGTACCAAAATACACCACCAACTTTATCGTAGGAAATTTGTATGGACAAACTCAACACTACTCCGAGAGTAGAAACTCAATCAAGGAAAGTGTCTAGAGTTATGTCTCTCTCTCTCTCTCTCTCTCTTGTTGTTAGAACGTTTACAGAACTGAACCCGTAAGCCTAACTACAAAGAGAGTTCTTGGACGGTACCAAAGACCAATATCCAAGGATCAATAAAGTCTTATCCAACAAACAAGGTTGGACCAAGCTACTGTGATTGATCAACGCACAACCTGTGATATTTCAATTATAAAGATAAACAATATAATTCCGAAAAATAAATAACACAGACACCAGAAATTTTGTTAACGAAGAAACCGCAAATGCAGAAAAACCCTGGGACCTACTCCAGATTGAACACAAAACTGTATTAAGCCACTACAGACACTAGCCTACTACCAATTAACTTTGGTCTGGAATGTAGTTGAGCCCGAACTCAGTTTCCCACTGATTTAGGTACAGTCGCGCTCCTTACGCCTCTTGAATCCTAGCAGGACTCTGTGCAATTGATACCCTTAGCTGATCTCACACACAACTAAGAGTTTCTTCAACTTAATTGAAAACTTTAAACCAAATCTGCCTCCCACAGATTAAGCCTATGATTGATTTTATGATTTACGATCTAAACGGATGATCAGATCAAATGAAAGATCCAGGTGATGGAAATCGAGAACAACTTGAAAAAAGTCTGATTATCCTTAAAATCCGGACTTATGCAACCCAAAGTGCAGCCTAGATTATTATTAACCTCACAAGTATAAAACTTGTGGAATCAACAAAGTATGAGACGAAGAGACTTTGTTGATTACTATCTATCTTGATCGTTGGAGCAAGGCTCTACAAACAATCAAGATCATGATACTCGAGTTATCAAGATAAAAGATAACTGGACCTGGCTTCATGAATCCCAATGAAGTCTTTGTAGTCGCTAAACCCTAAAAGGGTTTCTGGATAGGACGACTCTAGATACAACTAGGACACACCAAAAACTAGTGTCAGTATTCAAAGATCCCAGTTGCCAACAATTCCCCTTATATAGACTTCAAAGCCTATGTTGCTTTAGGTTTAAGCTAAGATAGCTTTGGAACCAAGCAAACAATATTCACCGTTAGATGAAAGTTTTAAATCTTAATCACATACACAAGATATGCACGTTGGTTAGGTAAACCGTAACTGAAACGTGTATAAAGACTATGTCCAACATGGTTAGCCGCAACTAGCCGATTTGAACTTTAAAAGCTTAACACTCATTTTCATGCTCACTGACACAATGATATTGAGTCACAATTATGTGACCAAATGAGTCTAATGAGAATTGATCAAATGCAAATCACTTCATAGAAATAATTTAATTACACTTGAATCATGATCAGCATAGAATTGTAAATGCACAAAGTACAAATACATGATAGTTCGTGAATCGGCTGAGTCACAATACGCGAACCGTTTTGCGAACTTATATGCAATAACCAGTTCCAGAGTTGACAGAACTTTTCAAGCTCACGTACCGGTTTGCAAACTTTGAATCAACTCAAAGTTCCGGAATCGACAGAACTTTTCAAGTTCACATACCGGTTTGCAAGCTTAAGACTTTTTTACTGGTTCCGGAGTTCACAGAACTTTTTCAGTTCACGTACCGATTTGGGTACTTAACTGGTTCTAGAACATAGAACTGTATTGGCTCGCATACTGGTTTGATTATTTTAACTCGGTTCCCTTACCACAGTTCCAAAATGGTTTGTATAAAAATACATACCTACCCAGATCACGAAACAAACATATTTTCCCATGATGTACATACGAATATGCATATCACACAAATCCGAAAGTCGATATATAGCTACTCCGCTACGTGTACGAATACATGTAATATGGTTTCATATATATAACAATTTTCCCAGTTTGTAAGACTGATAACACTGTCTTGTATTCCGAATATATTAGTTATATATTTCTCTAAATCAATTCGAAACATTCCTGACTAACATCAATGACACATGTCACTGTTCCAAGGTATTTTCAAATGATAACTTGAATCATGATTTGGTTCAGAACAATAAATTGTTCTCCACCGAATTTGATCAAGTATGAACAAATATTCATCAATCTTAGTCATTATATTTCGAGAAATTCGTAAACTAAATAAATAGTTCTCGACTCAAAATTCTTGTCTATGCAATCTAGTTTAATTAGTTATGCGACAATCGTATCAAGGATAGAAAGGTGAATATAACTTGAGAAATAGGTGGTTCAATAATCACTTACCTTTTGTTGATGAAGTTCTCCAAAAGCTTCGGTTTATCTTCTCCTTCAAACGGTAGAATGCAAATGATGACTGGCTCGTTTCTCAACTACCTCTATCCTAGACTGAGACTTAACTAATTGTAGACTAGAAAGCAAGATATAATTTTGACAACTAAATTTGATAACAATCTTGATATAGCAACACTTGTGAGTTCGACCGAGCAATTAGCTCTAACACTATGTTCTAGTTTCAAACTATAGTTGTGCTTTAAAAACCTAAGTATAGTTCTTTGAAACTAGTTTCCTTTGTGAAACTTTATTAGGCTTACGAATTGGAAGGACTTCACCAAGGGATTCGTGAATCCCGGTCAGACCTTTTGCAACTTCAGAAGATAGTCTAGAACTTAAGATGGGTCTGTTGGTACCCATTGAGGAAAGGGTGGATCTGTTGACCCAGAATCTTTTGCAACTTTAGAAGTCGACTAACCAACATTTACTAGTTTAGAACTTAAGATGGGTCAGATATGTGATGCGCTAATTGAGAGGAAAAATGGTAAGTTCCCAAGTCAGCCTCAACAAAATCCAAAAGGTGCATTTCAGGAAAGTACTTTTTGATGGAAGGAATTAGGGACTTAGCTTATGTATGTTGGATAAAAATTGATATCTAGCTTGATGTTATAATAGGATAGCGAACCATCACCCCAAAGCAATTCATTCTATTATCAAGTTTATACCAAATGTATTTACCACTTTTCTGATAATATTATCCCCGCTCGGCGAAGCTAGCACGTGAACCCAACTTTTCAGGCCTCTTTTTGTTTCCTACTTTATAAGCCCATATCCATTGTTAGTCTTTACACAAGCGACTCCTTCTAATTACTTTACGCCACTGCAACTGTACCTTTCCGTCTCCATTCAACTATAAGGGTTTTTCTTATTCATTTCCCTACAATAACACAACACAAAATTATGTCATTACAAAAAAAAATCCCCGCTAATGGATACATGAGCAAAATACAAGATTTGACATAACATGGATTAAAGCACTTGGGCTGCAATAAACACCTTTGAAATGATCTACAAATATGCATTGTTAGACACTTATCATGATTCCATAAGATAGATATTTAAATCACTTCTAATTTGATTTGTTTAGATTGTTCTTATGAGGTAGATTTGATTAGGCATCTCTATAACTTTTGAAGAGAATAAGTTCAACCTAATCTTGAGTTTGCTTGATATCTTCTTTTCTTTAAGATCCTTCATAAGCATATAGATTTCGATACCTTGATTGAATATCTTTCTGAAGGAAATCAAATAGGCTTTTGTTAGAGGCAGAATAGTCATAAAGTCTTCACTTAGGTTGAAGAAACTCATAGGCCCGTAAAGGATGTCAGATGGTAGAATCATGTTGCTAGGGTCTTGCGAGATCCAAAAGACGTAAAGGAGCGCGACCGAAGCTGAATTTCTCATAGGGTCGATTCTCAACTACATTCCAGTCCGAAATCTAATAGTAAGTTAGTGTTTGTAGCGACTTAATACAGTGTGGGGCTCAAGTTATAGACTAGGTCCCGAGTTTTTTTCGTTTTGCAGTTTTGCTCGTTAACAAAATTTCTGGTGTCTTGTGTTATTTGTTTTCCGCATTATATTATTTATTTTTATAATTGAAATATCACAAGAAGTATGTTAGAATAACCTAGACAATTTTAAGCCTACAAGACTGTATAAAATCTACAAGATTATTCTTGAGAATCATATCTTGAAAAATATTACAACACTTGTTTTTGTTGGAACTCGGTTCTGTAACAGTTCGGGTACATACTAGGTTATTTCTTGGATATTGATTTGCGAGATCGTCTAAGTGTAACTTATCTTCATACTAGGTATCAGATCCTTTGTTGATTTATGCTACTGATTCTGACAAGTTTGTCCATACATGTTTCCGAATTAAAATTTGGTGGTGTATTTGGTACACCCTCTTTTTCACAATTGCAAACAAAATATTTGATAATTGACATAATAAACAACTTGAAAAAGAAAGTCTTTGAGTGCAATTTCGTTGCTACCATCAAAACTTGCTCTATTAGAAAAAGTACAATTCATTCCCCTGTTTGCGGTTAGTAGGAAAATTACCTCTGTAACATTGTTCAATTGTTTGCTATCATATCCACACTTCCAAATGGTGTTTTTTCACATATTTTTCATTACCAGATGTGGTAATTAACAATACATTCCTTGTCTCTCATCTTTAGATTATTTTTATTCAACATCTTTAATTGCTTCACATGACCTTTGACACAATAGGCTATAGGTCATCCATTTCACAAACATTCCACTAAAAACATTACTCTAAATTTTGCAAAGTTATCTGCATTATGCTATGTTATCAGATTGCTAAAAGAGACTTTCTTTTAAGTTGGATCTTTTTTTATACTCCATTATAACTAATTCATTGTGATGTATGGGCCTGATCTTGTCACTTCTATAGAAGGTCACAGGTACTCTCTTGTGTTTGTCGATGACTTTAGCAGATTTTGCTGGATTTATCCAATAAAGCTAAAGTCTAATACCCTCTAATGTTTTACAAACTTCAAACCTTTAACTGCAAATCTTTAAATACATGATTTATAGCCTTTCAGGTTGATGGTCCTGTAGAAGTCATCAAAGGTCCACTTATATTTTTTCCTTGAGTATTGTGGTTTCCTTGTCAGAATTTCTGTCTTAAGATCCCTGAACAAAATGGTCTTGCTGAAAAGAAGCACATGCATATTACTAAGATGGGAAATACTTTACTCTTTAGTTCTTCTTGTCCAAATGATGTTGTCTTCTTAACTACGAGGTATCTTTTTAATAGAACATCTACTCATACTCTTAGTCTCAAATGTCCTTATAAGTTCTACTTCATGAGTTACATGATTGTATTATGTTCAAGGTCTTTGGTTCGATTAACTATCCTTTCTTAGGACATTATATAGTTCTTTACACAAAGACTATATTATAATCCAGTATTTAGATCGTTGCATATTTGTAGGCATGTAGTTTTTGACGAGTTGTCATCTGGCATTCCAATTTCCTAGTTACCTTCTTCTTCAGATCAAATTCCTACTCCTTGAATTATTACTAAATCTTGAATTATTACCAAATCTAAAAAGGGTATATGTAAACCCAAAAAAATTCACGATCATGTCACTATCATTAAGTTAAGCATCAATTTCTTACGGATTCACTTCCCTGTTAATTATCCCTTCTGAGCCAAAATGTTTTAAATCTTCTAAATACGCAAAATGGATATCATCTATGCAAGTGGAATATGATGGTTCAGTTAAAATGGTACTTACAAGATCAAATTAAAGTCATATGGTACATGGTATGGGGTCTAAATCTCGATCAGTGGCTAAAGGAATTAACCAACAAGATGGGTCTTACGGTTAAGTCAACTATAGTAAGAGTTACATGTTCTGAATTTGGTTGTTGCTAGTAAATGGTATATATAGTTGTTAGAATTATCCAATCTTATATGTCAACCTCAGGGTTTTATTAGTTTTGAATTTCTTTCTCATGTTTGTTATTTGAAGAAAAGGTTGTATGGTCTGAAACCAGCCCTTAGGACATAATTTGAAAGATTTAGCTCCTTTTCAGGTTTGTCAGATCAACATGTGACTAATCAATGTTCACCTACACTACTAAATATGAGATGCTTGTCACGCGCTCAGTGTCATCAAAGGAAACATTGAAGGAGTAGTACGGTATCCCTGATCATTTGCAAGAATTAGAACATGATCATGTTGCCATACAGCAACACATGAATTTGTTGTACCTAAATCTATTCCTATTGCTATCATTTGGTATGATTTCCTGAGAAAATCGGTTGGGTTTTATGCAAAGTCTGGCGTGTTTTAGAGGACAAAGTTGGGAAAATTTTTGGGATTGTTTTCTTGATTTGGGTTAGACCTAGATCTAAAGGGGAAGATTGTTTAAATACCATCTAAACGGCTTTTTTCTTGATTTGGGTTAGACCTAGATCTAAAGGAGATGATTGTTTATATACCCTTATCCAAATGCCTCTCACATTTTTGAAACCTTTGGATTTCTTTAACTAATATTACTGAAATATTCTTCTTTATCGTACACCAACACATGAATATGTTATACCCAAATCTGTTCTTATTGCTGCCATTTGGTATGATTTTCTTAGAGAATCGGTTGCGTTTTATGCAAAATATGGAAGGTTTTAAAGGAGAAAGTTTTGGAAGTTTTGGTCTTTTTTTCTTGATTTGGGTTTGACTAAGATCTAAAGGGAAGGGTTGTTTATATACCCTTATCCAAATGCCTCTCACTTTTTTGAAACCTTTAGATTTTCTTAACTAGTATTTCTGAAATACCCTTTTTTGCAACACATGAATATATTGTACTCAAATCTATTCCTATTGTTGCCATTTGGTTTGGTTTCCTGAGAGAATCGATTGGGCTTTATGCAAAGTATGGAGGGTTTTAGAGGAGAAAGTAGAGAAAATTTTGGGGGGCTTTTTTCTTGATTTGGGTTAGACCAAGATGTAAAGGGAAGGGTTGCTTATATACTTAGATCTAAAGGGGTTTTTTCTTCTTGATTTGGGTTAGACCTAGATCTAAAGGGGGGGATTTTTTATATACCATTATCCAAATGCCTCTCACTTCTTAGAAACCTTTGGATTTCCTTAACTAATATAGAGGGTTTTAGATAAGAAAGTTGAGAAAAAAAATTGATTTTTTTTCTTGATTTGAGTTAGACCTAGATCTAAAGGGAAAGGTTGTTTATATACCTAGATCTAAAGGATATTTTTATTGATTTGGGTTTGACCTAGATAATGGGGAGGATTGTTTATATACCCTTATCCAAATGCCTTTCACTTCTTAGAAACCTTTGGATTTCTTTAACTAATATTATTGAAATATCCTTCTTTGTCATACACCACATGAATATGTTGTCCCCAAATTTATTCATATTGTTGCTATTTGGTATGATTTCCTGAGAGAATCGAAGAGTTTTAGAGGAGACTTTGGGGGGTTTTTTTTTATTGATTTGGGTTAGACCTAGATCTAAGGGGAAGGGTTGTTTATATACCCAGAACTAAAAGTTTTTTTTTTTATTGATTTGGGTTAAACCTAGATCTAAAGGGGAGGGTTGTTTATATACCCTTAAACTTTTGGATTTTCTTAACTAATACTACTGAAATACCCTTCTTTGTATAGTTATTTCTGTTAAAGGGCCCATGCCCATGGATGTGCGGTCCAGAGTTGGTGTCTTTTGGTTATGTATTATATCCATGTAACTAATAGAACTCTGATCAATACAGAATCCTTCTCATTCTCTATATCTTTCTCTTTGCCTATATCTTTTATACTAAACACGTTATCATGCACGATGCTATACCAGAGAGCTAGATTGGATCGGTTGATATTATTTATTTTTCTCGCTGGAATCAAATCAATCAGCTAAGAAATTTTCGTTGGAATTAAATCAATCAAATAAGTTGAATCTACTTTCTCCTATACATTTTGATTTTTTTTTTGTTTTGATTTTGATTTTGGCATATCAAATATAATCATGAATCTCCATATACATCGATCCCCTACTGATTACGATTAAATCTCCATATACATCGATCCCATACTGATTAAATCTTCATATACATATTACTGATTACGAATCCAATTTTTATTTTAATATGTATATGCGGCGTGTTCTGTGATAATCTGAAAGGAGAAAATAAATCTCGTCGGTGGGGGAATCTCAAGGGAGAAAGTAAATCTGACGAGAAATGTTGCTGTCCGGTTCAATCCAACTCGGTTCATCTCAAACCGGTTCAATTCAACCCGGTTCATCCCAATCCGGTTCAGCCGAGTCCTATTCCGACCCAGTTCCAGTCGAGCCGGTACCGAGTTCCAGAGCCTGTCCTGTTCTATTATGTTTTTGGGTTGTGCGCGACTAAGGGCGTTCTGGTTTTGCGTATATACATATACATATACAGTGGGAACCAAAATATGAGGTATGTAACTATAACGTGAGTTTTTATATGCTAGGCTTATTTATTTGTTTTTAGAATATGCCTAGTTTTGTTTATTTTTGTCTTAAGATAAGTCCACAGCATATAAACGGTCAATTTAAATTATTTTTGTTGATCTCGATCATTAAGAATTTTGGTATTAATGCTATTTGTTCTCTTGAATATGATATTGGCTATAGTTGAATGTTGTCTTTTGTTCAATTGGTTGTACCAACCCAATTCCAATGTATTTATTTGGGGTTTAGAATTACTTGAGCACCATTATTGTGTACTTGATATTTTCTCCCCAAATTTGAATGTTCTGTGGAATGTAATCCACTTGCTTGACTATTAAAGAGTCGGTAGTTTCAAAAGATACATTGCAAATGAAATCACATGTATTCCAATTTTTGTGGAAGAACTCACAAAAGATGATATGAGTCATAAAATTTCCATTTCTCTACTTCATCCATGATACTAACGAACCAGTATATGTTGAAGTATAACAACAAGAGAACTATCTTTCGTAATATATTCAACCTAAAGTACGAGGTTGACATGTGTAGTGAGATTCTCTTGGCCTGTTGAGATAATGAATATTCTCAAATTAAGCTAAATGTAGCCAAATTGAAAATGGAAAGAACCCCGACGTGATGAAGGTTAAACGTACCGATTCATATAAAACATGTGAAAAGGGACATATATGTATCATGAGAAAAAGATGTATTTTTTCCCCTCCCAGCAGTAATGACACCAAAGTACATGTATCAATTGAACATGGGATGAAGCTAAGATGTAATTCTAGCTCTCACCAAAAAGTTGGGAATGAATCTTCTTACTGGTATTGGTATAAGCAATGCAATGCGGGTACCATAGTAGCAACCAATTTCTATAAGAAGGTCATGCTTTAGATATTAATTTTAATGACAAGAAGAACTTTGCCTTGCCAATTGACTATTTATTTGAACTAGATCCAATGTCTGCGCTTATGGAATGAAAAGTACATCATTACCACGAGACATAAATTTTCTAATGCACTTGAGATATATTTGGATGAAAAATATATCATCCACCCTGAAACGTAACATATATTCACTCTAAAGTACTTGAGTTGAATCCCACTTTTGTTACGCAATAAGGTCACACCACTTATTAAATCTCGCAAGACTCAATGTCTAACTGATATTGGTTTTTCTCCCACTAATTTAAGGAATATACACTAGTTTTTAAACTAATTCTTTATAATGTGACTACGATGATTGGATCATCGAGCGAAGCAATGCTCAAATTTTGTTTTCCAAGATGGAACAAAGATTAAAAGTCACAAAATCTCTATATGTACCGAGAGCTAATCACCTTGTTAAATTCCAAAGAGACCCATGCAAGTGGATATCATATGGAAACTCATAATGATGAGAATGTAATTGATTGCATCTTTTATAGTCTCTAATATATTTGGAAGGAAATATATCTTAGAGAAACTAATGAGTCAATCTAGTGAAATGTAAATCACTATAGTATTTGGATTATTGAATCCATATTGACTCCAATGATGAAATATTGGGAATTGACTCATACAGACTTTGGCATAACCATAAAGCCACATTGGTTGTGACGTGATGATCGTTTTGAAAGGACTCATACGTACATCACTTTATTTGAGTGAACGAGACAACGGGAAAAATATTAACATAATGCGAAGTGACGGCATATCTCTCAATAAGTGTTTTCTAAAGTACTAGATGCAAACCACCCCCTCCCCCCACCACCCCCACCACCACCACCACCACCACCACCACCACCCCCTTCCCATTGTGCTTTTAAGTAAGAAAGCATATCACTCATTTTACAAAGTCTTCAGTAAAACAGGATCGAGACCATCCTAAGATGCAAATGGAAAACAACCTATATTATAAAGAAAACAAGGTGATCTAGAAATATATCCACGCAGAATGCGGACCATTAAAGTGACTTATGGCTCTGGTGGATGCTTTCACACTTTGGACTAGTTATAGTTCCCAAGAAGTTTTGCGTTTGGAAAACTACTAGCACATATTTTACATGTAAGGGCTCACCACCCCTTGAAAATGCTAGCCAGTGCACATCAAAAAGACTTGATGGTTATTGCATATTTAATAGGATGAATGCAGAGCATCCTATACCTCATGGTCTCACAAAGGATATCATCATGGTTACAGATGATGTCTAAGGAATAAATTACGCGTACCAACCTACCTTTTATTGCTTTGAGGATATGCAATATTACACGCATCTTTACTTAATTCATTTTAGAACCCAATATTAGTCAACCTTTTATGCGTACCAGTTGGTTACTGGATTGAAGCCTGACATTCGTTTTCTTACGCATTTTTGGTTGCACTATATATGTGTCATTATGACCCCACATCGTACTATGACGGGTCTTTAAAACTGTTAAGTAGTTATGTTGGAAATGAGCTCCCAACAATTATCTGCATTTATAACCTTTTGGCAGGAGATCTCTTACCGTTAGATTTGCATATTGTCATTTTAATGAGACAGTCTTCCCGTCGTTAGGGGGAGATAAGAAAAAGTATTTTCTAAGGGAACGACAGGAATTGTCGTGGTGTGTTCCCATTGTGTCTCATATTGATTCTTGTACTCCACAAATGTAAATGTGAGGTGACAAAGAATAATCGATTTTCAGAATGTACACTGATGTCGCTAAAGTGATGAGATCACACATACCAGCTGCAAACCTACCTGCAAGGTTATGAATCCTCAATAAGGGATATACACCATAGACTAAGGTGTTGCAAATACACATAGTGGAAGTGTAGTTAAGGCCGTGGCTCCATAAAGGAAAATGGAGAGACCACCAGGTTCGATCAATGCTCACCTAGAAAGGAAGTAGGTGAGTAAGGCACAACTTATTTATATCATCAGAAATCATCTCATAATATTGTCTATAAATATGTTCATGAATCAAACTGGAGGACGCTCCGAAGTTTAATGACTCCAGAGAACAATGACATCCCTAGTGGATTATGAGAATTTGTATGAGTCAATGGAAATATCATGCAGGCATATTGATGATTAATTTCGTATACACTTGCTTAAGGAAATAGAGCAAGATAAGATCGAACCAAGCTCCTTGTTGCTTAATTTCAACGAAGAGCATATTTGGCCTATACAATCCAGGTAGAACTTGGTTCTTTGACAAATATACAGGAATTTGGTGTGGTAGTGCTAACCAACCAAGTGTAAATCCTATTGGACATACATGATTAATTTGTCACAATGCATAATGAGAAGAAAGAAGTCTTAAAGAGATTCGCCTTGTGGCCCGAGGTTTCTCAGAAAGCCCTGGAATTGTTCTCTTGTAATGAACGTTATGGCGTTCCTCTACTTAGGTAGCTTGGTAATTTCAAAAGGACTTGAAATGCAGCATATGTATGTGGTTGTTACGTATCTCTGAAAGAATCAAGAGATAGCAAATATTTACAAAAGTACTTGACAGCCTTTTGTTTCCCAAATCAAGTGACTCAAAACCACAGAGTGCGTTTACAGTTAGATATAACGCTCACTTATAGATTAAAGAAATCAGGCGGATGTGGTATACCCGTCTAAGTGACTATTTGATTCGGAGGGGATAGACAAGTAAGTTATTTTTCCTTTCGTATTCACAAGAAAGTTCCCGATTTGGAATTGTAGCTATCTATGTCGATGGTAAAGACGTGATGGGTACTCTTGATGTAATAAGAGACCTTAAAAGCTATTTGAAATCCGAATTTGAGATGAAAAATCTGGGGAAAGCTCGACCGAATACTGAGCTTGTGGTATATTATCCCACCAGTTTGCATTTGTCTAAAGTTGTCAGCCAATTTAACAAAGACATGCATCCTGATAGCACTCCCATGATTAGTCGAGGTTCAAATGTAAGTAAGTGACCATTTCGTCTAAAGGAAGATGACGAAGATGTGTTGGGAGATGAAATTTCCATATCTAAATACAATAGACGCATTGTTATACTTAGTATAATAATGTACTCGATAAAATTTTGCATCCTCAGGGAACTTGTTAGATAGATATAGCTCAGCGCTAACGCAAAGTCATTGGAATGGTACAATGAATGTAATCATGTACTTAAAAGTAACCATTGACATAGATTTGTTTTATCCCTGCAAAGACATAAAAAGGAATGCTAATGAAAGTGCAATCCAAAAGTTGTTGATTATGAAGGAACAATAATCTCTTATCCAACGAAAGTAATCGGGGGGAGATATGGTAGACTATTTTCTAAGTCATTACCAATATTCAGTTTCGAAAAGTACATGACTAAAGGAACTGTCTGGAACAACTCTGAAAGTAATCAGGGGGAGATGCCGACATCAGGGGGAGGATCCAAGGATATGATGTCGACATATTTCGCTTCGAACTTGAAGTTGTGTTGTACTCTTTTTCCCTTCGGTCGAGAATAGTTTTTCCCAAAGGGTTTTGTTACTCGACAAGGTTTTTAGCGAGACGACACATAAAGATCGCGTTGATATTATTGAAAATATCTGAATCAAAGAAATGAAACACGATAGTCCGTTAAGCAACGTAACTTCCAGAATCAACAACAGGGTCTTATAAACATTCAAGTCACCAAAGTAATGTGTGATAAACTCCTTTTGACTGCATTAGACTAATGAAAATTGTCTGACATCAGGGGGAGCATCTAATGGTTTTTTGAACTCTTTTCCTTCACCGAGGTTACTTTTTCCCACAGGGTTTTGTTGCTCGGCAAGGTTTTTAATGAGACAACAACAAACACCGGGAATTAACTTCCCAATTAAGGATATTGTCTTTTCCACAAGGATTTTCTGCCTAAGAAGTTGTGAAGCAACTAATCTGCTTCAACGAAGCAAAGTGATCATCTGCAACGGATCACCTTTACTTGCATCTGTCACGTTGTACTCTTTCCCCTTCGTCAAGGTTTTGTCCCACTGGGTTTCCTTGTCAAGGTTTTAATGAGGCAACGTATACGCATCCAACTATGCTCTAAGTTTAATTAATATTGTACTCTTTTTCTTTAGTTCAGGTTTTGTCCCTCTGGGTTTTTCCTAACGAAGTTTTAACGATGCAATTAACTTAGACTCGTCAATCTTTGAAGATCGTATTGCATGTGATGAACTACATGTAAAGTACGAGACAACATGTGAAGAGTTGTACCAAGGTTTTATCCCACTGGGTTTTTCCTTATCAAAGTTTTAATGAGGCAATGGACTTCGACACAAGTCATCAAGGAGAACAACATTTGAAGGACTATATGTGAAGCACTATGTATTAATTTTTGTTATTGAACCGCACAAGGGGGAGTGTTAAAGGGCCCGTGCCCATGGATGTGCGGTCCAGATTTTGTGTCTTTTGGTTTTCCCCTCTCCATGTATGTATATGTATTATATCCATGTAACTAATAGAACTCTGATCAATACAGAATCCTTCTCCTTCTCTATATCTTTCTCTTTGCCTATATCTTTTATACTAAAACAATTTCCCTTTTCTTTTTCTTTTTTTCTTTTTTTTTTTAAATTTAGGGCTGCCCATGGCAGGTCTTACCCAAGTCTTGCAATTATAGTAGCTAGCTTGGCTGTCCTGGGAGGCTTGCCATTATAGTAACTAGCTTGTCTGTCCTGGGAGGCTAAACTGCAATTTTGTTGTGCAGAAATCAAAATTGCTTCTGCATTGGTTATGTTATGCTAGCCTAGTTATGTCATGGGGATGAGCACGAATTTTTATACAGAAAAATGGTCTCTGTATGAAGTTAATAAGCAACGACCTGCCAAGTACATGGGGTTGCATCTGAGGAACACTATATCCCGACTCTCGAGTATCTCATGGTTTTGAGCTGGATTTTTGTGAGACGTGTGAACTCCATGCCTAGATCATGGTTAGTTTTGTATCTCACAAAGACGTCTGATATGTTCATTCACTAATGCTACCGTACTATTGCTAAAGAGGTTAGGACAAATGATATGAATGACACATTTACAAGCACGTAAACCTCGCCATTCTACAGATCCATCTTTTCTTTTTACTAGGAGCATCAGAGTTTAAGAGAGGTGTTACAGAACATCACAAAGATAAGTGCTTATTCTTAATGGTGAAAGAGGTGTTACAGAGCACGTAAGCCTTTACAGCTTTACAGACATACAAAACCAAAAATACAACATTCGATGTGGATATTGCCCATCACAACTGCAAAATGGAGAAGGCCTCATTTCTCTTAAATGTCTTCAGGGCCACTGATGGTCTGCATGCAACAAAAAGAAGGCCAAAAATAAATGAATCAAGGAAATAATAGTAGCTTTCGTTTGATACCCACCAGCACAAAAGAGTATGATACAGATACCCCAAAAAAGCATTTCAAAAGAAATTACCTTGTTTTCAAGTACAACTCCATCTGGAATTTCAAGTTTCACCCCAGGTTTCGCAGTGACTGTCACGTTCCCCTTGAAGAATAACCATCACATGAGTGAGTTAAATATATCTAACAGAAAATGCAGTTTAGTAACAAATGCAGCAAACAGCCATAAGGTCTAGCATAGTTAACGAAGTAAGATATCAACAGGAATGGATATAACTCGGTGTTTCATATTATGTTCATTATGGTAATCAGTATGTCATTCTTTTATTTTGTTTGAAAGAAGAAACATCACAAGGAGATATCTTTTCGAAAGTAAAAAAAAGACAGTATATATTAGTTATGCTGGCAGGAGCAAATTTAGTACCTTAAGAATGATATTGGCACCAAACCACACGTCACCCGACACTTTCAAGTTGTCAAGCTCAATGATGCTAGGAATGGACTTGAATCGACCAAGGAAGCTGGCAACCTGGAAATATAACAAAACAGAAACATTCAGACTCGGTTATAAACGGAAATCACCTATTCCTCATCTAACCACACTTAAGTTGGACTTTACCTTTTTAAACTCGGGTCCTAATTCAATTGATGGATTTGCAGGATTAGTTCTAACTTTATTTCGGATTACAAATCCATCAGTCAAGGTGTAAAGATCAGACTGTAGAAAAAGATTAATAGGTTAAAGATATGGACTTACAATTAGAAGTTAACATGAACAAAATTAACAATGGGTTTAGGATAACCTGGACAAGGAGCAAATCAGATGTTGCCTTCACAGGAAGGAAACGAGATCGAGGAACATTGATACCGATAGCATTTTCGAAGAACTGTTCCAAAAAAATAAAGGATTACTGGATTAGTATGCCAAACATCATGTAACAGTGTAATACATGAAGTTTCTACAGTAGAGTGCAACTTGTTGACCCACTTGCATTATTGATCAAACAAACACCATGGCGAAACTTCAATAGTCAAACCCACTCACTCATATGACGGGGTTTATTGACCCATCTTTAAAGTGGGATAATAAAAATGGATAGGGTGAAAAGAGAATCATCAGATAAGTACCCTAATTGCAGCTCCAGCTGCAGTTTCGAGCTGAAGGACTTTCACTCCATCTACTTCCTGAAAAACACCAGTTACTTACATTAGCAACTCAGATGAAGCATGTTAGTTTAGGTATGTCCAACAGTAAAAGAAATATCCACCTTAGGGTTTGGAATGATCTCCATCTTAAGTGCATCAGCTTCCACGAGCCTTTTAATAGCATTCAAATTCACCCACCTAGATCCAAAATAGGTGTTATTGTGCCATTATGGACAACAATCTAGAGGTATGATTTAATCAATCAACAAGTACAGATGTTAAACAATAACTAGTTCACGTACAAGTTGTTGGTGTTGAAAATCTTGAACTTTTCAATTGATTTGAATTCATTCACCTAGAAGTAACAGAAAGCACAGCCAGTGAAGTTTTCTTCAGCACAAGCACAATTAAAATGAAAAGCCACCTATAAGATAACTGTTAACAGAAAGGGCCTTCTCGGTCAAAGCTTACATGTTCGTCTGCAACCTGAGCAATTTCCAGGAGCTGCAATTCACAAGGGCAGGAAATAAGCAACTAAAGCCAAATAATAATATCTTACAATGCAGATGACTAAATAAATGTGATATCACGATTCCACAAAAAGAAAAATCTGACATTACTAAGATAACCCGAAAAGCAGGGACATATTAGTTACAGAACTTGAAGTTTTAAAATGTAGGTTATTACTCAAATTTTGTGTCGAAATTTATGTCCAAGTAAAATTGTAAATTGAACTATAACACTTTCCAGATCAAGATATCGTGTAAGATGAAGGAGCATCTTCTAAATGAAGTAAATCAGGAAGAATTCTGGTAACTACCACATACCTGGACCTTTCCTTCATAAGATATAAGGGTACCTCCTTTAACATCAGCCAATGTTTTGGGGGTCACCTGCAGATACACAGTACTTAGGTGTTTAGCAAGAGGACCAAGTAAAAAGCAGTCAGTCGTAATTACATACCTCCATGCAGTACTCGTTCTTGTTTTCAACCAGCTGATGCAAGATTTCTATTGTATCCAGTCAAGGAACCAATTGTTATATTGTAGCAGAAGTACAGTAGTTAATAACCTAAGGTAGCTTATATTGGTAAATCAAATCTTGCAGCAAAGGATACTTAGATCAACAATAGCGCCCAAGTTATCTGAATTTGCAACAAATACATACTCTTTACCCTGAACAACATCGAGGAAAGCATAAGGGTTTGGCAGTAAAAACGAACAACGATAATAAAACACATAATATGTAACATCTGAGAGGAAACGAAAACAAAATTGCTGCCTAAGTAAACCTTTGCCAGTAGTGCATCAAGCTTGCCGCTGTTCATCAAGGATGGGAACACATCACCATGACCAGGTGGGTACCTTTATCATTAAAACAAAGAAATATTTTTAATTTAGATAAATGGACATACAGATATTCTTTAATTTCTACAGGCATGCAAGAGAAAAATAGTTAAGGACATATGTCAACACAAAGATAGAGTAGCATTTGCCCATTGACAAGTCAAAACTAAGGCAACTTCTACATAGAATCTCAGGAAGAAAAAAAAAGGTTTCAATCTTCTATACGTTAATCAATTAAGCATGGCACCATTGCCCACATTTATTTTTCTGATTTTCTTGGAAAACTGTCCATAATTAACTATTTAAATTTACCGATAAGACAGAACAAACAGACCAAGTATACTCCAACCAAAACGTCCCTAATAATGCACGGGATACAGTGCCAGTGAAGAGCAGAACAATGCTAGTCCGAAGTTTGAATTAGATATATCCATTTGAGGCTTAACATAAATTTGACAGTACAACCTCATCAAAATAGTCCAAAACTGAATAGCAGAAAGCCTCTCTTTTTGAACTGTCTGCGAGGTCAGTGTACTGACTCAGATAATATAACACATTTATAGAGCTATAGGTGGGAGTCAATGAAAAAGAAAGAGCATACCATCCATCCTTTCCAGTCTGTCCCTTGCAAGGCAGAGGCTGAAAGTCTTCAACGACCAATCGAGGATATTGGCTCTGTAACACCAAGTTCAATTTTAATGAAAGACTTTTATGTGATAGGTTCATTAGAGACTGTAGATATTAACAATATTAAACAAGGATAAAGTTTTAGAGTTATCAACCTGGTTAAACGTGTGAATTTCGATGTTCGAGTTCGAATATTTCTCCATAATCTACATCAGACATCAAGCAACTATTTAAACAACAGTTGTGTTGACTCTGTTCCGGACTAAAGGTAAAAGAAAAAATTGAGGAAGGAAACAATATAAATAACTTGCCTTTTGTGTATCATCATGGGTGTTGAAAGAGTTCATTAGAAGCAATGGAACATTGCATCCATACTTGGTGTTGAGAGACTGCAGGAGTAAATGAAATAAGATTAAAAAAAAAAGGTAAGTTATATACAAGCAAGCACGGAGAATAGAAAACAGGAGACAGAACTTTCCAAAAATGACCTCAATTTGGATGACGATCAAGTCAAGAAATGTCAACCCATTACGAACTTCGATGACGGATCTGGAAGTGAATAGGAATCAAATCATTATGAGAAGGATTTTATGCAAGGCAGAAGATGATAGATAGATATAAATAAACACGAAAAACTAAAAGCAATTTACATAAGGGAACATAGTTTAATGCTTATTTTTGCATGGCTTTGCATGTCAGATTATAACAAGGAGATGAAGAATGACTGATAGTCAGAAGAGATAGTCTAATCAGTGAGATGTACATCATCTTCACCTAGGAACTCACAGTTCAAAAGCACTTTACTACATTAAAACCTGGATGATTCATCGGACATCCACAAATATCACTAGTTCATTGCTTAACCCAACATCTTGATGGGATCAGGATGATTTTATAAGCGGATGATCCATATTGTGAGAAGATCCTAAATTAATTCCACGACCTTGTTAACTGTGCTTCAGGCATGCGTCTCAACTTCTTAATTCAAGCTATGTACAAAAATCTCGTAAAGCACAACTAACTAACAGCAGAAATAGGATTAAGACGGATCATATCAGATTCCACAAGGTTCTACGACTATCAATCCAGAACAGATGCAACCAAAAATAAGACAAAGATAAAGAGAGTTTTTATACTTGGGACCGGTACAACCCATGGTTGTTCCCAACCCTCCATTGAGCTTTAACACAACAAGCTTGTCCAGAAGGCTCTTTGTTGCCTCGGCACCTGAAAGTAAATGATCCAAATAATCAGCACAAATGCTACATTGACAAAGCACAATCAGATTCAATAAAAATAGAAAATTTGAACTCTCACCATCAGGAGTAGGTGCTAGGGTTTCATATGGAACAACAACTTTGTCAGTTGGAGTCTGAATCTTACTCCACTCCACATGCTGAGCTTCTCCACTTCAATCCATAAAATTGACCGATAAAAAATCAGATTCAATAAAAATCCAGAAAGAAATCAAAATGTTCAAACGTAATTCGAGATTACGGATCCAAAAATGTCAATCCCCAGCTAATCAGAAGAAAGTGGAAGAACATCAAATCTGAATACCGATTCAAAAATTAATTAAAATGACCGATTTACTCTAATCTTACCTGAGATAACGAGCTACGAGATTAATAAATCCAGATTTCTCATTCTCACTGCAAAACAAATCAAAATGTTACCGAAAAAACAACAACTCAGATCTATATAATCTTAAATGCAGAATCACTAATAAATCAATAAATGAAACATTGAAATCGAAATTAGTATAATGAGATGAATAATCAAACCTGATCTGATTGAGTCCAGCAACAGATGATTTAAGATTGGTGATTTTTTCTGTTTCAGTTGCCATTTTTTCTTTACGTTTTCTATGAGAGAGAGAAACTATTAAGAAGAAGAGATGGAGAGTGAAGTGAAAAAGATAGTAGGGAATGAGAATGAGAGGAGATTCTTACAATGAGATGAGATATAAATGCAACGTCTAATTTAGAGATGGTGGCATTGCTTGTCGATCCGAAAGCAATGGCGCCTTTGTCACGCAAAGGTCTCATTTGAGACACGTGTCATCATTTCCATAGAGCCTGTAATAAAACTGCAGTGCTAATTTCAGATGCTGTTTTTAACGGAAACGGACTTCCCCTCTCAGCCTCAAGTTATCGTCAATAATCTTCTTCAAGCTAACAGTCAAGGTGTTGCTTATGCTAGGCATATTAGTTATTAGTAGAATTATGTACATTGATTTCTTACCATTAGTTAGACCGTAGTGGAAGACAAATGTAGATCTTCGAAACTACGATGTCTATTTCAGGATATTCCTTATGCCTTTTCCTGATGAATATGCCATAGCACAGACAGATTATTCCTGAATTATATATTCATTCGTTTGGTGTATATTAAAGTATCTTTGAAGCTAGTTTGACAAAAGAGTCGTGTTATGGCGTGGCATCGTGCAGCAACTTTGGAGCACCATTGTAGATTTGCTCTGTCTTTCTTTTTGCTTCGAGAAAAATAACAAAACAACAAAACCCAAACCAGAAGATGTTCCCTCTGGCAAGAGAGAAACGATACAAGGAGGAGTAGAAACGAACCACCGATTAGAAACATGGTTGGTTTGAGCATAATTAGCTAGAGTGTGTGTTATGTACCTAGACAGCCCCCATCTGTTAAATGGGGTGTCCAGTGTCCTAGCATTTCAAGTTGTTAATTAGGTTTTGCAGTTAGTTGATGGTCGTGATATGCCCACGTGTAGGGCTGTAGCTTTGGAACTCTTTAGGGTTTCTAGTCTCTAGCCATTTAAAGAACTTGATATATGAGCTGAAACCTTATCAATGAATTGAAAGAAAAGAGGCCGGCTCTGAGAAGTTCAGTGGTTACTTAAGATCTCTAACTCTGGTTCCTGTCATTAACTGTTCTTGTACTCAAATCTATTACAATTGGTATCATCCAATAATCCTTCATCATGACTGGAGGTTGTTCGATTAAAGATGTAGACGCAACAACTGAAGATCTGAGTAGTTTATTGAAAACTCTCTCTGAAAATCATTCACGTCAATCTGCTGCTCGTACTGCTGAGGCTACATCACATGGTGAGAAGTTAAACGATATTTGTACTAACCTACACCAACTCACGTGTGCATTCACAACCACAACCACAAATACAAAGATGGATAAACTCATTGAGATCTTATCCTTACAATACAACCACCAGCCATCTTCTTCTCACAACACATCTCCACCTTCTTCTGGACACACCTTCCAAACTCATTATTCCTTCACATCTGGTAGTCCTTCAAGTTCCCAACTTAAACCACCAAAAATAAATCTACCTAAGTTCAAGGGTGAAAATCCTAGGAGCTGGATCCGTAAATGTGAATGATACTTCCAGATCCATCTTATCGAGGAACCACAGAAGGTGGGTTTTGCTTCTATGTCTTTGGAAAGTAAAGTAGACTCTTGGTTTTTTGATTTTTCAACTGGTAAATCTTCAATATCTTGGTTTGATTTTGTAGAGAGTATCGGTTGTCGATTTGAGGATCTTGCTAATGATAACTACGTGGGGCATTTTAATAAGCTTTCTCAACTTTTGTGATGTCTTTTCTTCACCCTTCCTTGCTTGGTTGACTGGTAAGTTACCAGTCCATTGCGCAAAGCTAACATCAACGCCTTTATACTTCCACTTCTTTGGACTCCAAATTCTCATCCATTAATTTTCCTCCAACTTAACCAAAGAAGATAATTCTATTAAACTTCCAATTTCCAAGAATCTCTTTATGCCCATCTCCCTTTTAATTAGCATCGCCACTAAATTCCAGTTCAATTTCCTGGAAATCTTCACAAACACCAGGGTTTTTTTTCAGTTCAGAGCTAGAAGATTATTACATTTTTGGAAAATCCGTCTCCACTAGAAACATAATTTTTTTTTCCTTTAAGCTTCGCCTCTCCATAAACATATTCGGGGACTTAACAAGAATAGACCAACAACTTTGATTATCCCCACTAGGAATGCAGATGTTATAGTAATGTAACTTTTTCCCTCCCTTTGTCTAAAGATCCTTACATACTCTCCTTGATGGTAAGATTGAGTTTTGAGCACAAAAGTATTATCACCCTCAATTTTCTCAGTTCTCAACTCCTTGTTTTTCCCTTGGTGAATCAATCTAAGAGAATCAATAACCCAAAAGATAGCCTTCTCAGGCCCATGCCCTAGATCTACCTAGCCTCATTCTAAAATCTTATTCATCTCTTTGTTCCCCAACGTTTCCATAGATATTTCAATGTTCTTCCTTTCAAGTTGTAAAAGCTTTTTGCCTCCGTAGCCCCTCTCTCTCTCTCTCTCTCTCTCTCTCAAAACACCACCCACCTAATCCAAGGGCTATTTAACCAATTATGCGAAACGAATAATATCAAAATTTCGCAATGATCAAAACAGCTGCTGCAACACAATGGTTTACATGACTACTAACACTAACTAGCAAACAAAATTGCATGGGTTCTCGCTCACCTTATTTTACATTTATTAGTCATTTTCACATTTAGATAGGTATTATTTTTACATTTAGATAGGTATTATAGAAGAAAAAACTAAGAAAAAAACAAGGTTAGTGACCACGGGGAGAAAAGTCAAAAGCAGTCAGGAATCAAATACAAAAGCATCTTTGTGTGAACCGATTCCATAACACGATTTGAATTGATTTATAAAAACCTGAGAATTGAAATAGAAGAAAAATGAAAACCTTCTACCAATTGATTTGTCTCTCTTCCGTTCTTTTCTGTGTATCGGACTCTGCGATGTTGCAGTTTGTACGTGTTCTGGGACCTAGATAGAGAGAGGGGGAGGGAGGTGAATCAGACATTGGCGCATGATAAAGAACGTGGATGCATTTAATGCATGAGTAGGCATACAGACACTAATAGACTGAGAGAGAGAGAGAGTGTGTGTATGTATAGTAAACAGGAATGATGCATAGAGGACTGCCATCTCTCTCTAAATTCCCACTCTTTCATTCTTTGGCCTTGGTTCTACTTCCTTTGCCCTATGGCTGCCCGACAGTCGACATATCCACCTATTAATAATTTATTCACAAGATGAAGATCAAGAAAACAAGAAATGAATTTTATTAACCGAGATTCTTACAGATACAAAAAGATAGCTTGGTTATATACCAAGAATAGGAAGAAAACAGGTTGTCATAATAGATGTCATTAAGTACAGGTTGTACCAGTTGTTGATGGTGGATTTTCAACAAAGGTCAAAATTGTAAAATCATGATACTGCATGTTTCTGACCCGGCTTAAGGAATGTATGTGACGATTCGTATTTTATGATCCGTGAACCATTTAACGATCTCTGACTGAGCGAACATTCCTCTCAGAGTTATGATGAATATGTTTCTCGAAAGGCCTCTCAGCTGAGCGTTCGATGCTCCACATATTTCATCATCACCTCTACATAGAATCAAAATGATTGGGCGGCTCCTAGACATAATGTTTGTTAGAGAGCTTAACGCCTTCAGGATGTCACGCTGCTCGTTGTTCCCTGACTACGTAGAGAGACCGTGTATAAAATCTCCTGATGATTGGGCGGTTCCTAGACATAATTTTTGTTAGAGATCTTAACGCCTTCAGGACATCACGCTGCTCGTTGTTCCCTGACTATACACCCCCTCGGAACGAGTATGATGCTTCAATTATCTCATATCTCGATTCTGCAAATAGATTAATTCTAGCGTGTCATTCATCAACTGAATTCCTATAAAATAATCTATTTTATCTCATTACTCCGTTCCATGGCTGATCCTCAGCTGGATTCCATGGATTAGTAATAGATAACCATTTTATCTCATTACTCCGTCCCATAAATTCTCAGCTGAATTCTATGGAATAGTAATAGATATTCAATTAATTTATCGCTCCGTTTCATGACTGATTCTCAGATGAATTTCATGGATTAGTAAAGAATATTCATTGATCGGGCGTCTGGGCCATCACGGAGTGAGCCCCGAGAAAATGGTGCAAGTGTACTTGATAATAATGCACGAACGAACGCCCAAACGCACGAACGAGCATTCGAAAATATGGACGAACGAGGAACCTATGCAATTAGAAAGGAAAATAATATTAAATAAAATAAACAAGAGGCGTGGGACCGGGCCCACCGGCCGGCCAGTCATGCCATCGTGGCCGGTCCCCCTCTTCCGTTATTTTATTTTATTTTATTTTATTTTAATTTATTATTTCCCTCATCTTATGAAAACTCCTTCATTTGAGCAAACTCCCTCGTTTGAGCGAAAATCTTAGTTTCTCCATACTTTCCATCAAATGATGAAGAAATAGTGATAAATAGGGAAAGGTGTCACGGGACCGGGCCACTTAGCCGGCCAGCCATGTCCTAGCCGTGGCTGGTCCCACACCTTACAATTCCTTATTTTCTCATATTATTATTTCCTTCATCTCACGAAACTCCATCGTTTGAGCGAAAACCCTAGTTTTTCAATATTTTCTCAAATATTGCTCAAACCATGAAAAAACCAAAAAAAGCCAAATGGTCACATGACCGACAAGGCTTCCCACATCAAATATTAAAATATTATTATTTTAATATTCTCAAAATATTGGTCGTACGAGCAAAGTTCTACTTGCTCATTTGAGCAAAATCGAGAGTTTCAGTCAAGATCAAACTCTTCTGAAAATCCAAAATATTGCTCAAACACGCACAAAAAAATACCAAAACTCTCAGGACTAAGACACGGGCAGTATGGTGACATGGGCATGCCACCTTGACCGACCAATGTCGGCCCTTAGGCTTGCAAGGAGCCGGTCCCACACTCTTTCATAATTTTGACCTAATTATCTCTTAACAGTTCATATTGGGTCCAAACTCTCTCCAACCAACTTGGGATTTGCTCAATCGACCATCAGCTGGTCCCATGACCACCAAAGGCAGGTCCCTCATCTCTCCATAACTAGGTTTTACTACCTAACGCTCACACGAGCACTATTTTAATGAATGATTAAACCAGCATTTGATCGTCCTTTCACCAACTGGTCAACAAAGGACTTTGGTGCATGCTCACTCGAGAACTTGGGCGTTACATGGCTGACCGTCATCCCATGTAGTCGGTCCCTCCTTTCGCTCAATGACTTATTTTCAGTAAATCATCAATTGATCAGCAATTGATCAAAATCAGGGTTTCGAACTGAATGCTCTGCAAATCATGATTCTGAGCAACTTAAAACTCTAATAATTTTATGTTGATCCAGCAATCAACATATTGATTAATTATATAATATTCGGTCCAGTTACCAATATTTTAATTAATATTTTATTTGGTCATGTTACCAATAATTCATCAAATGAGTAATATTTGCTCAAATTCTCAAATATTGATTCAACTATCAATATTCAGTAATTCATCGAATGAGCAATATTTACTTAGATGCTCGAATATTGATTCAACTATCAATATTCAGTAATTCATCGAATGAGAAATATTTGCTCAGATGCTCGAATATTCATTCAACTATCAATATTCAGTAATTCATCGAATGAGCAATATTTGCTCAGATGCTCGAATATTGATTCAATTATCAATATTCAGTATTTCATCGAATGAGCAATATTTGCTCAAATGCTCGAATATTGATTCAACTATCAATATTCAACAATTCATCATACAAGCAATAGTTGCTCAGACTATCATGTTGATTCAATTATCAACATCATTCATTCGTGAACTATACGTCCCAGCAGACATGTTCAATCCATGAATCCTAGAGCATTCAACAATTATGCTCAACTGAACGATACTTAGACTCATCGTTTAATCAAGTCAACGACTGACTAATCAAATACACGTCTGCTTTACAGCCTCCACGTTCTTGAGACATCAATCACGTCACATGGGGGATATTAATTAGGGTTTTGGTCAGGAGGCTTACGGCACGTGTGTTCTTCCACAATGAGAAATATGAGTAAGTCATGCAAGCAATTGAGGGAGTTAGCAAAGTTGTGGGCATATAATCAACCAAGTCTCTGCACGACCTGAAACTGGTTAAACCATGATTTTCCACTTTCCTACTCTTTCATTCGAGCAACCGTCACACTTACTGGAGATCAATGTGTCTACTATTCTGGCAATATAAATAAGCCTCTGAATCTATGATTGAACAGGATAGACAACGCTTATCTAACCAAGACTTCAATCAATCAACCAGAACTTATTCGAACTCAACAGTTCACAAAAAACTTGCAGAAACTTTAAACACATTCACAATCCTTGATCACCATTGATCTCGCACGCTTCTTAGCTTCCCTCCTACAGATCAACCCTCTTCCCTCTTTGTGACCGAATTGACTCTGGAACGGCCATTTCTTGGTTTAGGCCGGAGTCCTACAGATTGATCTCTCGAACTCAAAGCACTCATGTGCAATGCATCTGTTTGAGGTTAGGCAGTTTGCTCAGTTGAGGAGTCTCCGTCCGCACGGTCGTATCTCCATTCCCTAAAAAACCAGCAAATCGTTTTTCCCCATAAACAGATTGGCGACCACAGTGGGAGATTATTCTCTCGGTTGCAATCCCAATTTTCACAAAGATGGTTGATCTTAGGTCAGGTTCAGTTACAAATCCTAACACAAACGACGCTAGCACTAGCAACAATGGTGGTACTCAAGAAACCACTCCTGCTTCCAACATCGGTGTTGTTGAAACCACTCCTCCTTAAACCAATATTGGAGACCATCCCCTGTTCGGCCGCTTTCCTGAGGAAATTATAGAAAATCCGCCTACCATAGCCGATCTCATGAAGGTGCAAGAGACTCTCGCTAAAAACCATACTGACATGGATGCAACGCAGAAAGAGCTATGCAATTATCTCAAAACTCTCACTGACAAGATGTCAGATAAATTCAGGAGAAGGGAAAAGCCAAAGAAACATCTTTGGCTGCTGATCCTGGAGTCACTTCAATCCATGTAGTAGATGATGATAAAGTCCACAAGGCTGCAGATAACCCACCAACGAAGGAACCTGCAGGCTTCATCACTCATGAAGACCTGGAACGCATTATGGAGGATCGAGGAAAAGACAAAACACCATCTGTTCACCGTCATCAACCTCCATATCCTGCTGCTACGTAAAGAATTCCTCTCCCGAAGAGCTACATTTATCCAACGTTCACACTGTACGACAGAACGGGGAACGCTCGAGAACATGTCTATCGATTCCTGAAAGCACTAGGCGAACACGAACACAACCATGTCGTCCGTCTGAAAGAATTCTCGAAATCCCTGACATGTCGAGCATACACATGGTACAATAACATCGCACCAGGAAGCATTACTAGTTGGGGAGAGATGGTTAATGGCTTCTACCGAAAATACTTCTTCGTCTCAGAGAAGATTACTTTCTCTTATTTAGGAAGAATGTCTCAGAAAAACAATGAACATCCGAACGACTATGTGAAAAGGTTTAGAGTCCAAGCTTTGGATTGTCATGATCTGAATGTCACTGAACAACAAGTGGCGGACTTGTGCATCAACGGAATGATCCCGGTCTATAGAGATTTACTGGAGAATATGCGATTCCAGACTTTCTCAGAGCTTCATAAAGCAGCCAAACGGTCAGCAACCACTGCTCCGGCCTTACTGGAAAGGACAAAAGCTACAAAAGTCAAGGAGCCGCGAGAAACTCGAAGCAGTGCCAGGCGCCTGATCAAAAAATAGTACAATGTCCAGCCTTCCATGAATGTTGTTGAAGGGAGCAAGAGGAAAGCTGAGGCACAACAACATAAGAACGTTCCTCCAACATCCCATCCTACAAAAGCATTAAGGAAGGACAATCAAAGTCGAAATGCGCAAGCACCAACTCAACGTCAGCAGAATGACAAGACAGAACCAGACTTTCCTTTTCCTATTGAAGAGGTGATCGATCTATTAGAAGTCTGGATCCAAGATGATGCGATCAAACTACCTCCTGTCAGAAGAGAGCCAACAGAGGAGGAAATGGAGGATCCGCGCTACTGACTCTTTCATAGGTTTGTCAATCATCCGACAAGTGATTGCAGAATCTTGAAGCGCATATTTAAAGAGAAAGCCGACTCAGAGGAACTGGGGACTGAAGGGGTGCACATAAATCCTCTTCATATAAGGACCTTTGCACTTTCTGAACAACAGGTCAAAGAAGCAGTTCAATCCTTGATCGAGCACGTCTGTGAATTTATTTACTTGTCAAAGGCTCAAAGGAAGGACATGTTCATGGCTTTGAATCACATAGTGTCAGGGAAAGGCCTTCCCATTCCATAAATACTCCCTGAACTTCCAGCAACCGACAAGGAGATGTACGACTGAGGACTTCTTACCACAGTCAATCTCAAAGGAAATGAATTTAAGAGAGCTTTGGTTGATGTTGGTATTGCTGTCAATATCATCCTTTTGAAGACTCTCAGAGCCGCAGGCATCACTCGTCAAGAAGCAACTCATGCTCATATCTCAATCAGGGATCACGAATGAGTACTCAGAGATGCGTACGGCTACATTATTCTCAAAAGGAAAACTGGTTCCACCTAGGTGGAGACCAAGTTTCATATAATCATGGAAGACCCAGGATACGACATGATCCTCGGACGAACGTGGATCCATGCTGAAAAGGTAACCACTACGCCATCATCAATTGCACATTTTTCTGTTGCAGAAAACTCTGGTTCAGAAAAAGTAGAGGATACTTCATCATTCGAGCATCTGGAGGAAGTTAAGGCCCTGATGGAGTTAACACAAAATCCATAAGAAAATGCGCATGCATTCGTCAAAAGGTCCTGCACTCAGGCAAGTCTTATTTCCCCTCATGCGTCCATATTATCAACTTTCAAACATGCTTCCCTGGTCCGGGGACTCAATCTTGCTCACAACCTAGCTATTACCAAATGTTATGAGTGGATAGTCTTGCCTCAACGGTATTTTACTAAATGGTTGAATGTGGAACCTCTTCAAATTGAGCATCTCACCGAAAAATTTGTTGCTGAGATGATGAACAAGTACAACGGAGAGCATCTTGGATGTCCTTCTATAACTGAGCACAAGTGTCCATATGTACCACAGAATCAGAAAGTTTTGATGTCCGCACGAGCATGGAACCCCATTGTCAGAGGAATGCCGAATCAACAGAAGATCTTCAAGGAAAAAACAATCAAGCCTAACAAATTTCATGAAGGAGATTTGGTTCTCAAAGCAGTTGATCAACATGGATGGCAAGGCGAACGTGGAAATAATACATGAGAATTGGCTCAAAGCATTTGACACCTGAGACATAGGACGTTTGAGGTACTGGATGTTCAAGATACGAGCACCCAAAACACCTGGATTTGGTATTTAGGATTTTCTTTCACTGTATTTCAATTCCTCCAAAATGTTTGCAAAACTTGCATTCAGTATTTGAATTCAGTAATTAATCAAAGTTCATTTTATTTAAAGAAAATCTCTACCAAATCTAGAAGAAAATTCTCAATCACCTACTTATCCAAAATCAATCAAAACCAAAACCAAAAATAAAACCTCACGTCTCTCAGAAGTTCAAAGTTCAAGAGATCATGGAAGAAAAACTAAAGGAAGCCAGCAAAGTAAGATTTCTTCTCCTCTGCATTCTTCAGGACTTGCAGAGCCGCCTTCTCCAATTCTAGCTCTTCGGTCAATATAGCAACCTTGGCCTCCTTCTCCACCATAGCATCACTGGGAAAAGGTACATTGTGCTCAATCGCATGCTTGATAGTGGTGATCCTTTGACGAAGCCACTTTACATTAAAACCAAGCTCCTCAGACTTTCCAAAGTAATACTCCCAATCAAAGAGTATATCTTGAGTAACAGTACTTCTAGCTCTGGTCTGTATATCATCTATGACACGCAAGATATCTCCTACTTGCATTGTCAAAAAGTAACTTCGCTTGGGGTCTTTGGCAGCAACAATGTGACCATACATCTTCCATAGCTTCTCATACATATCAACATATCCAATGGGAACGCTAAATCCACCAACTGGTGTATGACATGGGAGTAACTCACCGAATGGAGGATCGAAAACAATCCCTGCATTAGGGTATTCGTGCACTACTATGCGATTCTCAATCATTGGAGCAACTTCAACAGTCATGGAAACAGTTTCTTCTATTGTTGGAGCAGTCTCTTCTACTCTTGGCCCGGTTTCTTCCATCTCTGAAGTAACAACAATTGGAGTTTCGGTCTCAGCAACAATCTTCTCACGGCCCTGAAGTGCAGAGATGGTTGTCTCATTATCAATGACCTCGAGGTTGCTCGAATCATCATTATTTGTTCCATTATGCTCAACTCCATCGTTTTCCACTTAATACAGCAGGGATACGGATTAAAAAATTCCAAGCTTGGAATTCAAATTGCAATCATAAAATTCAGAATTCAAGTGAATCAACATCATCAAGATACTTCATTATGCATCCAAGACACAAGCAAATGGCAAAAAATCACAAAAGAGGCGTTTTACAGCATGCCTGTCTGAAGTGGTTTTACATTGCCCTGTACAAAGCGACGAGCTGGGAGCAATTGGTAAGGAATCTAAGGTTGAATTATATGTCATTCTCTTCGTATGGATGTCCTCTACAACATATACAAAATTCACATCAATTGGATAAACGATCAAAACGATGTGGACAAAACTTTGGACTACATGACAGCTGAAAATTTTCTGGAAACCTCCTGGAAGTTTACTGTTTCATCGATTTCGGCCCCTAAATGTGCTCAAAACTCATAAATCTTCTTTAAGACTTGGAAATTTTCTGAGGATGAAAAAACATGGGTAGATCACGAAAATCCGACATCGTACGAAGATTCTACAGCGTTTTCATTAAAAGGACGAATTCTTAATTTTCTGGTGACGTATTTTGGCAAAATTTTCATTCATCACATGGGTTCTCGCTCATTCATTCACAAATTAGAAATTTCATACTTCTATGAAGAAAATACAGGAGGAACACTTACTTCAGGGGTCTCTAAGCCGTTCAAAGAATCAATGTTGTCAGAATCACCATTATGGGCATTATTACCGTCATTCGGTTCCAACTCTGGATAATTCTCTTTATCACCATCTTTTGAAGACGAATGAGCATCATCAGCGCCTTCTTTGTCCATAAGAATTTATTTATGGATATATCAGCAACAATTATTATTATTTCAATCAAAGGATATCATAATTGATTATGAAAAGAAATACTTACATCGACTTCCTCTTCATCGGCACTGGGTTTACGAATTGCTTGCCCAGGAGCAAGTCGAAGGCCATCAATGCTCGAAGGAGCAAAATTATGAAACAAATAACAAATATTTTTTTGAGTTCCTAATTATACGGATAATAAAAAGTCATAACGGAGGAAACATCAATAACTCACCAAAGATACGGTTGGGGACTGCACATCATTTGCTAATATCTTGTAGTCCTTACTTCTGGGTTGTCCGCCCTGGGGACTTTCTTCCATTTCCGTGAAGTCTACATTGATCCGAGATCTCACTACACGATCTTCCTGTGGTAAAGTTAATAAAATGGTTAAGGTGCGGTTATCCCATTTTTACAAAAGACATAAGAAGAATACTTACTTGCGAACATCCTGGAAGTGCTTTTCGTTTATCACCACTGGAGGGATACTTCAATCTTGTTCGAACGGAAGTCATCTCAACCGAAGGAGGCTCTTGTACCAGGGTTTGAACAGCCATTACAAAATCATGTAGACGATCAAGTTGCTGATTCCAGAAAGTTATATAACCTGGAGTTGCGTAGGCAACCCGTTCAGAACAAGGGTATAGATATTAACGCCCATTCAAATGTTTACAATCTAAAGAAGCTTTAAGTTGGTCGACTGATGGCCTACTCTTCCGAACATCTGGGACGAATTGATTAAGACCCATTTGTCGAGCTGCTCTATCGATGTTATATTCCTCCACCAGAAACTTTCCTTGCATTAGTGAAACTAGGTAACCAGGAGTACAACTCCGTATGAAGGATCTCTCACCATCACTCAGAGGTCCCAGAAGTACCATTTCTTTAAGTTGCATCCGTAGAGATGTCATCTCTAGAAGCATCAACTTTGGAAGTGTCATCATGGGAGTCAGTCATTCTTGCAAAGTGGCTGTGACAGATGCATAACATTTCTACTTCAGCACATCTTTCTTACAAAGCGCAGGATTCAACAAGACAATGAATCATGGAATAAAGATGCCACATCAGCGTCTACAAAAATGGTAACTTTCAACTCTTACCTGTTTACGATTCCACTAACAGTAGTGATTATGATACAAGAGTTAATACTTTAAAATTTGCTCGTTTCTTCGAACTTGCAAACACGAGCAAAAAAATTATTATTCAAAAATCAAAACTTGATTTTTCGTAAAACCGTGAACATAATTTTTACTGTGTGAACATTCACTACTAATTGTGAAAATTACAATATTTCATCATTGTCTAATGGTTATTTGAAATCAATTCTGATTTTCAAAATAATTTTTTTTTAACGTGAATAACTCACGTAAATAACAAAAAAAAATTGCTCCCTCGCACGAGCATTCACCTTTGAAACGAAGGTTTATTCCAATTTTGTGAAAAAATCACACATCAAAATAAGATTTTGGTTTTCATGAAAGCTAATAGACAAAATTTTATTATTAGACGTATGTCTATTAAAAAAAAAATCTCTTATGTCAGGGATTATTGTTTGTTCTTAAACTAACGAACGAACATCCATTCCTAAAACAAGGATTTCCTTTTTTGGGTCGTAAACGCTAAACCGACCAAAACTTGACGTTTGATCGTCCAAATCAGCAGTGCTTCATCTATCCGTGCTCATGTGATGACACTCTATCATACTTCTAGAGTCCTTATCTGAGCATTTGCTCGTACATGACATTATTGGAGCAAATCAGGGATTCTGGAAATGCCTTTGTACGACTAAGTTCAGCTACTTATCTCGTTTATTGGAAAAATACCATCCAGTGCTTACTGTGGAACATGACTGTCCCTCACTAAGCAGGGGACTTAATGTTGATGGTGGGTTTTCGACAAAGGTCAAAATCGTAAAATCATGATACTGCATGTTTCTGACCCGGCTTCAGGAATGTATGTGACGATTCATATTTTATGATTCGTGAACCATTTAACGATCTCTGACTGAGCGAACATTCCTCTCAGAGCTATGATGAATATGTTTCTCGAAAGGCCTCTCAGTAGAGCGTTCGATGCTTCACACATTTCATCATCACCTCTACATAGAATCAAAATGATTAGGCGGCTCCTAGACATAATGTTTGTTAGAGAGCTTAACGCCTTCAGGACGTCACGCTGCTCGTTGTTCCCTGACTACGTAGAGAGACCGTGTATAGAATCTCTTGATGATTGGGCGGTTCCTAGACATAATGTTTGTTAGATAGCTTAGCGCCTTCAGGATGTCACACTGCTCGTTGTTCCCTGATTATACACCCCCTCAGAACGAGTATGATGCTTCAATTATCTTATATCTCGATTCTGCAAATAGATTAATTCTAGTGTGTCATTCATCAACTGAATTCCTAGAAAATAATCTATTTTATCTCATTACTCCATTCCATGGCTGATCCTCAGCTGGATTCCATGGATTAGTAATAGATAACCATTTTATCTCATTACTCCGTTCCATGAATTCTCAACTGAATTCTATGGATTAGTAATAGATATTCAATTAATGTTATCGCTCTGTTTCATGACTGATTCTCAGTTGATTTTCATGGATTAGTAATGAATTATCATTGATCGGGCGTCTGGGCCATCACCGAGTAAGCCCCGAGAAAATGGTGCAAGTGTACTTGATAATAATGCACGAACGAGCACCCGAACGCACGAACGAGCATTCGAAAATATGGACGAACGAGGAACCTATGCAATTAGGAAGGAAAATAATATTAAATAAAATAAACAAGAGGCGTGGGACCAGGCGCACCGGACGGCTGGTCATGCCATCATGGCCGGTCCCCCTCTTCCGTTATTTTATTTTATTTTAATTTATTATTTCCCTCATCTCATGAAGACTCATTCATTTGAGCAAACTCCCTCATTTGAGCGAAACTCTTAGTTTCTCCATACTTTCCATCAAATGATGAAAAAATAGTGAAAAATAGAGAAAGGTGTCACGGGACCGGGCCACTTAGCCGGCCAGCCGTGACTGGTCCCATAACTTACAATTCCTTAATTTCTCATATTATTATTTCCTTCATCTCACGAAACTCCATCGTTTGAGCGAAAACCCTAGTTTTTCAATATTTTCTCAAATATTGCTCAAACCATGAAAAAACCAAAAAAAGTCAAATGGTCACATGACCGACTAGGCTTCCCACGTCAAATATTAAAATATTATTATTTTAATATTCTCAAAATATTGGTCGTACGAGCAAAGTTCTACTTGCTCATTTGAGCAAAATCGAGAGTTTCAGTCAATATCAAACTCTTCTGAAAATCCAAAATATTGCTCAAACGCGGGCATGCCACCTTGACCGACCAAGGTCGACCCTTAGGCTTGCAGGGAGCCGGTCCCACACTCTTTCATAATTTTGACCTAATTATCTCTCAACAGTTCATATTGGGTCAAAACCCTAGTTAGCAATTCGGTATTCGGCAAACGTACGGAACGTGATACGTATGTGTATTATTCGGATTCATAAAAATTAAATTTGGTCAAAAATCCGGTCAACGGTTCGTGATACGGCAGTAATTCGGAACGACATACGTACATGTATAATTCGATTTAAAGATACTAATTCAAATTCGGCATGATTAAATTAGTAAAAGTACATTTTTAATATTATGTTACGCTAAAAACGTGGTTTAAAGAAAGTATTTCCTACTATATATAGATAATACACTAAGTCTAATCACCAATCAACAGCTAGCCTAGTTGTTGGGTTACTAGTTTAGTAATCTAAAGGGCAAGTGTGGATCCCCACTGCTAACATAATTTTTTCAAAACCTTAAAGAAATGAAGGAAATGGGGCCGATGAGTTAAAATCGGGTGACTGAAGTGAACTCAGTAGTATGACTCGATTCAATAAATCAAACCAGCTGTCCGAATTACATTTCCGAACAAAACGCGAATACGTATAATTCGCGAAAAATTCGAAATCCCCATAAAACACGCGAACCTGGTTCGGTGTTTGGTTAATACGCCCGGATTGTTCGGGAACGACTGAGACGAATTAATTCGCGAATCATTCGCCGAATTGCTAACTACGGTCTAATATCTCTCCAACCAACTTAGGATTTGCTCGATCGACCATCAGCTGGTCCCACGACCACCAAGGGACGGTCCCATGACCCCTTGGTCGGTCCCTCATCTCTCCATAACTAGGTTTTACTACCTAACGCTCACACAAACACTATTTTAATAAATGATTAAACCTGCATTTGATCATCCTTTCACCAACTGGTCAACAAAGGACTTTGGTGCATGCTCACTCGAGCACTTAGACGCTACATGGCCGACCGTCATCCCATGTAGCCGGTCCCTCCTTTCACTCAGTGACTTATTTTCAATAAATCAGCAATTGATCAAAATTAGGGTTTCGAACTGAATGCTATGCAAATCATGATTCTTAGCAACTTAAAACACGAATAATTTTATGTTGATCCAGCAATCAACATCTTGATTAATTATATAATATTCGGTCCAGTTACCAATATTTTAATTAATATAATATTCGGTCCAATTACCAATATTTTAAATAATATTTTATTTGGTCATGTTACCAATAATTCATAAAATGAGTAATATTTTCTCAGATGCTCGAATATTGATTCAACTATCAATATTCAATAATTCATCGAATGATCAATATTTGCTCAGATGCTCGAATATTAATTCAACTATTAATATTTAGTAATTTATCGAATGAGCAATATTTGCTCAGTCGAATATTGATTCAACTATCAATATTCAGTAATTCATCGAATGGGAAATATTTGCTCAGATGCTCGAATATTGATTCAACTATCAATATTCAGTAATTCATCGAATGAGCAATATTTTCTCAGATGTTAGAATATTGATTCAACTATCAATATTCAGTAATTCATCGAATGAGCAATATTTGATCAAATGCTCGAATATTGATTCAACTATCAATATTCAACAATTCATCATATAAGAAATATTTGCTCAGACTATCATGTTGATTCAATTATAAACATCATTCATTCGAGAACTATACGTCCCAGCAGACATGTTCAATCCATGAATCCTATAGCATTCATCAATCATGCTTGACTGAATGATACTTAGACTCATCATCTAATCAAGTCAACGACTGACTAATCAAATACACGTCTGTTTTGCAGACTCCACATTCGTGAGACATCAATCATGTCACATGGGGAATATTAATTAGGTTTTTGGTCTGGCGGCCTACGGCGCATGTGTTCATCCACGATGAGAAATGTGAGTAAGTCGTGCAAGCAATTGAGGGAGTTAGCAAAGTAGTGGGTGGACAATCAACCAAGTCTCCGCACGACCTGGATTGGTTAAACCACGATTTTCCACTTTCACACTCTTTCACTCGAGCAACCGTCACACTTACTGGAGATCAATGTGTCTACTATTCAGGCAATATAAATAAGCCTCTGAATCCATGATTGAACAGGATAGACAACGCTCGTCTAACCAAGAATTCAATCAATCAACCAGAACTTAATCGAACTCAACAGTTCACAGAAAACTTGCAGAAACTTTAAACACATTCACAATCCTTGATCACCATTGATCTCGTACACTTCTCAGCTTTCCTCTTACAGATCAACCCTCTTCCCTCTTTGTGACCGAATTGACTTTGGAACAGATATTTCTTGGTTTAGGCCGGAGTCCTACATATTGATCTCTCGAACTCAAAGCACTCATGTGCAGTGCATCTGTTTGAGGTTAGGAAGTTTACTCGGTTGATGAGTCTCCGTCCGCACGGTCGTCTCTCCATTCCCTAAAAAAACATCAAATTGTTTTTCCCCATCAACACCAGTCTAATATGAACACGTGTAAAGGTCAAGCAACCAATGAGGTGCTTTAATATAGCAGACATGATGTACAGAAAATAACATAACAGAGTTAGTTTATTCTGTTATGACAAACAGTTAACACAATATATATGTATGATGCACCCTGTCAGATATTCATAGTCAATGGATGGGCTAATTGGCAATGAAACACGCACAATGGAGAAACATATATATTCCGTCCTACCAAGGTCCAGCGAGAATAAAAATACCCCAACGCATATCATAGTAGTCCTATTTCCAACACGAATTATGTTATATACAGAGACAGTCATAGTCTATGATGCTGCTAGGGTGTTCATTATATTTTTAAGCGGCAAGTAGTTGATACCTCTTTCACTAATTACCTTATATTACATTCTCATGTAACAAAATTGTGATTAAAGAGATTAGAAAGAAAGCAACAATGGATTCATAATATTGCAAAGCAAACCTTTTCCCAAAAATCATAGAACTAATAGGGTAACGATGGAAAACGATCGAGTTTATAAAAAGAAAAAGAAAATCTACACATTAAAACAATAACCTACACCTAATAGCGATGTCAAAATATTTCTAATTATTTTCTAATCTTTAGTTTTTTGAGGAACTTATCCTTTTGCTCTGGCTTGAGAGAACAATACCCCCAACACAAACAACCGCTACTATGATAGATAGAACTATTTTCAAATCAAATACTGCAGTGCAACATTTGCTTTCACTTGTAACCCAACACTTTTCCTAGAAGATGGCTCACTTCATAAGTGACCTCTAAATCATCAAGTGACTTTTATTTTCTTTGAGGAATAAAAATTAAATAAGTGGCTTGTTTCCTCCATTTTTACCATTTATACACGTCACACGTCTGGCATAAACCACTTTTATTGGTATTAACTGTGCATTCTGCACCAAAGAGAATCATCATTACAAAAAAAATCAAATGCCACGTCATTTTACTTGGAACCCAAGAGAAAGTGTTATCGGAGTGTAAGAAGCCAAGAGAAAATGTTAACAGAGCGTTAGAAACCCATGCGTTTCGCGACATCTTCCTTTTTTAGTCTGGGTCGTGAGGGACCCATGAGTACTTCTTTTGGAGAAAATCAGAACTGAGAAAAATCCCGGGATAATCAAATCCCCAAGCAGAACTAGACCAACCAAATAACTAATTAAAACTGCGAAAATAATTAGTGGCTAGATTTTCATGATTATAGAATAATCAAAGGCTAAAAAAGAGTCTGAAGAGTAAGTCAGAGTTTCTGGTCCTACTACGACTATAGCAAAATATTGTGTATATAAACAGTCCTTTCACTCTTATTTCAATTCATTTTCTCCAGAAACATATCACTTTTCTTCTTCTATTTTCTTTTTCATTTTGGTTTCTCATTTCATCAATGGCTTCAATTTTTAGAAGAAAAAAGTTCATCTTCTATAATTCATTTTACCTTAGACAAGTTTATAGTTCTATCATTACCAGAAGTCCTTCTCCTACATCATCATCATCAGATGATGATATAATTTCAGTAACTGAACATAAACCAGTTTATACTTCTGCTATTACCTAAAACCCATTTTATTTTTCTTCTACATCATCATCATCAATTTCAGGTAGATCATCTGATGATGATAAAATAATTTCAGTAACTGAACATAGACCAGTTTATAGTTTTATTATCGAAAATCCTTATTCTTCTTATTTTTCTTGTTTTTTTCTACATCATCATTATCATCTGATGACGGTGATATAATTGTGGAATTTTGAGTGAAAATTTATTATATGAGTGAAAATTGTTTTCAAGATTTAAACTCCAAGAGATGTGTTTGGGTTATGCCTTTTCACCATAAGACACCATGAGAGATAGACATACCTTCTCTATTTGCAGTAGCTTTAACATCATAACCATTGTAAGGTGTGGATTGTTGTAGTGTGGCTCCAGTGTCATCATACCATGGATTCTCCCCTATGATATTTGCAAAAGCAAGCATAACAGTGAGAATTCTTGGGGTGTTTTGGCCTTGATAAGCTAGATTCAGTCTATTATAACATTCTAAAGCAAGATGACTTTGTTTGCCACAAATCTGATATGGAGTGGGATCACTAAAAGTGAAAAAAGAAAGTCTATGAACTGACATAGCTGTAGAAGTATGAATACCAGTTTGGAGACTAGAACTTGATGAATTCCCATGTGAGAAAGTAGATTGCTGAAAACCTCCTCTGTAATGAGGATTAAAAGGACATTTGCCTCTGTAATTAGGACTATGACCACCACGAATATTAGTGGAACCAGGTTTATAATGAGCATTATTTACCACAAAATCCTTAGCTGTAGAATCAGCAAGTAAGGACTTGGATCTGTCAGAAACAATAACTTCTTCACTGAGGAGAAGATTGTGTAATTCACGCATGGTAACAGGAGGATATCTCACTCGAATTGAAGTAGAAAACGCAACCTAATCACTATTGAGACCAGAAAAATCGGTTACCAGCATTTCGTCATCATAAACTTTAGATCCAGCAGCAGCTCACTCATCCGAGATCTTATCTAGAGAATTGAGATAGTCAGTGATATAAGATTACCTTATTAGTAGATTGCAACTTTGTCCTTAGTTCAATAGTGTGAGAAACAAAAATCTAGAGAATTTTTCTTCAAGATTATTCCAAATAACATGTGAAGTTGGAGCACCAACAAAGTAAGCAACAACAGATTCATAAATAGTGGATAGTAACCACAAAATTATAGTTTGATCTTCATCAATCCACTAAGTGTAAGCTGGATTCTCAACATCAGTTATTTGATTGTTACGATTGTTCCGAACAGGAAATTGAGGTGGACAACGATTTGTGCCATCAAGAAAACCAGAAAGTTTGAATTTCTTAATAATTGGTTGAAGTAAAGCTTTCCGGGTAATAAAGTTGTTGTTTTTTAGTTTCAATTGAACCATAGAAGTAAGTTGATGAATATGAATATCAGTGATACTATTATTTTTTATTGTTAAATAAATTGAAATCTAGATCTGGAAATTCCTGAATCATAAAAGTTGTAAAGAAAGATGATTTGATTGAAAGATCGAACAAATAGAAACCATCCAACGATTTATGTATCTGATACCATAGTTTTATTTAGAAGATGGAGATCAAGAAAACAATAAATGAATTTTATCAATTGAGATTCTTACAGATACATATAGATAGCTTGGTTATATAAAAAGAATGAAAAGAAGACAGACTGTCATAATAGCTGTCATTAAGTACAGGTTGTACCACTCTAAGGGGAACACATGTAAAGGTCGAGCAACCAATGGGGTGCTCTAATCTAGCAGACATGATGTACAGAAATAACATAACAAAGTTAGGTTATTTATTTTGACAATTAATTAACATAATATCTGTATGATGCACCCTGTCAGATATTCATAGTCAATGGATGGGCTAATTAGCAATGAAACACGTACAATGGAGAAACATGTATAATCCATTCTACCAAGGTCCAACGAGAAAAAAATACCCCAATGCATATCATAGTAGTCCTATTTCCAACACGAGTTATGTTGTATAGAGAGACAGTTGAAGTCTATGATGCTGCTAGGGTGTTCATTACATTTTTTTAAGCGGCAAGTAGTTGATACCTCTTTCACTATTTTCAAGCATCTAGATTAGTTGGCTAATTACCTTATATTACATTCTCATGTAAAAAAATTATGATTAAAGAGATCAGAAAGAAAGCAACAATGGATTCATAATATTGCAAAGCAAACCTTTTCCCAAAAATCATGGAATTAATAGGGTAACGACGGAAAAGGATCGAGTTTACAAAAAAGAAAATCTACACATTAAAACAATAACCTACACCTAATAGTGATGTCAAAATATTTCTAATTATTTTCTAATCTTTAGTTTTTTTTAGGAACTTATCCTTTTGCTCTGGCTTGAGAGAACAATACCCTCCAACACAAACAGACACTACTACGATAGCTAGAACTATTTTCAAATCAAATACTGCAGTGCGATATTAGCTTTCACTTAGTAACCCATCACTTTTCCTAGAAGATGGCTCACTTCACTAGTGACCTTTAAATCATCAAGTGACTTTTATGGATAAAAATTAAATAAATGGCATGTTTCCTCCATTTTTACCATTTATACATGTCACACGTCTGGCATAAAGCACTTTTGTCGGTTTATCTGTGCAGTCTGCACCAGAAAGAATCATCATTATAAAAAATCAACTACCACGTCATTTTACTTGGAACCCAAGAGAAAGTGTTATCGGAGTGTAAGAAACCAAGAGAAAATGTTAACAGACCGTTAGAAACCCATGCGTTTCGCGGCATCTTCCTTTTTTAGTCTGAGCAACCAAGATAAAATGTTAACAAAGCGTTAGAAACCCACACGTTTCGCGGCATCTTTTTTAAGTCCGAGTCGTGAGGGACCCATATGTACTTTTTTTGGAGCAAATCAGAACTGAAAATAATCTCGGGATAATCCAATCCCGAAGTAGAACTAGACCAACCAAATAACCATTCAAAACTACGAAAATAATTAATGGCTATATTTCATAATTATAGAATAATCAAAGGCTAAGAAGGAGTCTGAAGAGTAAGTCAAAGTTTCTGGTCCTACTACGACTACATCAAAATATTGTGTATATAAATAGTCCTTTCACTCTTATTTCAATTCATTTTCTCCAGAAAGATATCACTTTTCTTCTTATATTTTCTTTTTCATTATGGTTTCTCATTCATCAATGGCTTCAATATTTAGAAGAAAGAGTTCATCTTCTATAATTCATCTCACCTTAGACTAGTTTATAGTTTTATCATTATCAAAAGTCCTTATTCTTCTTATTATTATAATTTCAGTAACTAAATATAAACCAGTTTATACTTCTGCTATTACCCAAAAACTATTTTCTTTTTCTTCTACATCACCATCATCAATTTCAGGAAGTTACAACCTATAACATTCTTGTTTTCATGTAAATCAACATCGTTTTCATTAATTTATTTTGTTTCTTCATCTGTGGCATATTTCCATGTATGTGCATCAGGCAATTTCATAGCTTGTTCAAAGTTTAAAGGATCAACATCAGATATGTCATCATCAGATGTGTTATCATCATACGAAAAATGCTCATCATCAGAAAATTCATTCTAATCTAAAACAACTGCATAACCTTTCAAATAAGAAGGAGACGTTCTACCCCCCAACTCCTATTAATTCTCAACCATTTAGGAAGTGGTTCACCAAGTTAACCAACGAGAATTAAACACATAAGTTGATCGAAAAATTAAGTGAATACAATTAAACACATAAGATGATTTTGATCGAAAAATTAAACACATAAAAAAAGATGAATCGGGTGAATCTTATATTTAGGATATTTTGAAATTTGAAAAACTAGAATTTTAGTTATTTGAGATATTTTTTATTTTACTCTTTATGTCATCCTAGTCTCTAGGAAATTTAAATTTCAGTTGATATTTTGATTTGCAATCCTGAAGTTTATGAGTTATCTTTTAACTATGGTTAAAAGAAAAAATGATGCTCAGAGAAAAATTATTATGATGAAGAAATATTTTTGTGAAGAAAAAAAATATGATTTTGATGGTCGAAAAATTGTTATGAAGAATGTTTTAGTCTTTTGGTTTAACAAGTTCCTTTTCAATTTTCTATTTTTCATAATCAAGTTTTCTACATTTGGCATCAAGAGCCAGGTGATCCTCGGGCAATGGAGAAGAAAAAAAATTGTTTGTGAGTTTTGAAAATTGTTTCTTTTTAAAATAAAAATTTTGATTTATTTTGTAAGAAAAGTGATGTTAGAAAAATGGTTTAAGAGTTTCAAAAGAAAAAAATTGGGTTTATTTGATATAGAAGAACTTTTTTTTTTTGTGTATTTGGAAAATAGGGGTTTCTATTAAAAAACAAAAAAAAATTGAAGTTAGAAAACATGGTTTCTAACTCTGATAAAGAAAAAGTTGGAAAATAAGGGTTTCTAACTATGAGATAAAAAAAAAGTTTGATGTCGAAGAAAATCCGTATTTGCAAAACAAGGGTTTCCGGTGAAAAAAAAATTGATTACAGTTTTTATTGAAAAGAGAAATTGTTATGAAATATTTTGGGTGAATATGTATTGTTCAAAATATGCATAGGGATTCTAAAATTTTGTTCAAAAAATATTAGGTTAGTTGAAATTATGGAGAATGCTGATCGGCTAACAATGATGATATAGATGATCCTGATGTTGATGATGATGATGGCGGTGACAACAAAATAATGATGTCGATGTATGATGTTAAAGGATAATGAATGATGCAATGATAAAGATTATGATGAATTAAACATGTTTGAATTAAGGGAAGGTATTGGAATTAGTAATCCAAACTCTTTTATGTATATGGGATTATGTTTCCAACAAACTAGGAATTTATGTGTTAGTGGAGATAGTCTTGTAATGCCTATTTAAAGTTTTTTTTCAATTAATGAAAATGTATCAGAGTGTTAACAATGTAGTCATATGTCTCTCCAAATATTATGTTCTTTATTTTCTACAGTTTGAATGCATGTTAATTTATCTTGAAGCATGTTTTTCCGATAGTATGTTTCTTGGTCATCTACAAACTGGATTAAACATTTATGCAACTACTTCAGCGCGTCCTTTCCAATATAGTTACATGTATAATTGTGTAAGAAGTAGGATACCTGGTTCTCGTCTTCTGTATAAGACTTGTCTGAGTAATGTATACTCTGCGAGTTGGATGGATAGATGTGAGGATCTTGACATGATGGTAGAAACGCTCGATTCCCAGTTCGAAGCGGTGGAAGAAATAACACGTAAGCCTCTAGGACGACGTTATGGATCAGAAGTCATGCGCTTCGGAGATGTTGAAAAACTTGGTAAACAGAGCATGTACACTTACAGTGGTGGGGAACTTCCTCCAGGTAATGGAGAACATGATTCATCACCTGTAACCAGTCATGAACTGTTTTCTCAAAGTGATTCTGATGTATCCTATTCTGGACTAGAGGTTTTCTTGACCGATTCTTTGACTTGAAGTACTATATAACTAATCTAATTTTTTATGCTTGGTTCATCATTTCACGCATGTTTATTTTTCTTCTGATTTTTGTACCCAACATGTCGCAAGGCATGTCAAATCCATCATGGATCCCACTGGGGAGTTCCTATTTGGAACAGCCGAGAAGGCTTCGACTGTGATGGATGTTGTAAAAAGAAGGCTTGTTAGACAACCTCTTGTTGATGACTGAAGCTGTTACATCATAATGGTAACATCTAGAACTCGTTTAGAATTGAGTTGTATGCCTCAAGGTGATATTTAGGAACTGATATGTGTCTGTTTATTGTGTTTATTAGGTGGAAACATATGAGAAAATTTGTGGACCATTTTCGCCATATATACGTATATAGATATGTGCTTTGCTTAGTAAACATATGCAGGTGTTATACCATAGGATTTTTCCAAAGCCTCAACATATGCTTGTAGTATCCTTGGTGACAGACCTCTTCAAAACGATGATGATGATAATGATGATGATGATGATGAAGGTGGGATTGCTGGTGGGTTGGGATAGAGTTGGTAGTGCAAGTGTTCATCAGTGGAACTAATGAGGTTCTGGAACCGATGTAATTAGATGGAGTTATTTTGTGGATGCCTGGTTGGTGCAATGGTAACTGTGGTATTCATAGTTTTGAAATTTAGTTGCATCTTAGACTAAGTATAAGATAAACAAATTTTTATCATGGATAATCAATGTGGTATACTGGTACTACAAGTTGATGAATCTGAATGCACTGTAGTGCATTCATTAAGATAACAATATAGTCAGTAATTGGTGAGATCCGTTGATTTTTCTTTGTTCTTTTTAATCTTCCACTGGTCAGTCAGTCTTAACTATAACATGATTCTAACATGGAGCATCTAAAAATATGTAATTACGCTTTAATTTCAACTTTGTATGACTTTTTGATGTTTAGGAACTAGGAACTAACTAATTCACAAACCCAAGAAATTCTCTTGGATATGAAATCAAAAGAACACGTTAGCTTATCTTTGCAGATCTTGTTAGATGGCCAAAGCATGGGACTCAGATCCGGGAGCTGCAGTTCTGGTACATTTCCTTTAGAAGTAGGTTTTTTGTAGAACATTTATGTCTGGCAACCCGAAGAAAAGTAGAAGTACTTCTGCTTTTCCGGAAGCAAAATAGTTATCAGAAGGAATTTAGAAGCAAAATAGATTGCTTCATAACTAAAATACCTTTTAGCTTTTAAAAATAATGCCGAAATATAACTCTGAAATAAAATTTCCGAAATATACCTTTTAACGATGATCTCAGAATATAGACCTCAAACTATTTACTTTTTTACCTTTCCTTTTGGTTTCACTTATTTTCCACCCACACTTTTCCTGTCTGCCACCTACTCACAAATTTTAAAATAATTCTATTTTTTTTCTTCTATTTACCACCTGCTAAAGTCAAATTAGATTTGACCATAACTATTACCATCCCTATTTATCTTCTTCCTCACTAATTTCTTTTTTCATTTAAAAAACCATTAAAAAACTATTAACCTTAGGTTCTAATTTTGTTTCATCATCATACACAAAAAACTTGTTCTTTCTTAATCTTGTATCATTCAATTTGTAGGGAAGTAAACGAATTAATCAATGAATAATCCGCAAATCATTATTATCCCACTATCTTTAAATATAAATGTTTATGTAATATTATGATTCTTTTTCTTCGTTTTAAATTAATCAAAACTAGTGAAAGTAATCAAAACAATTATTGAATCAAGCATTCTCATAGTCGTCCAGATTTTGAGGACTAGAAAATTTGATTTTAAACTTCCTTTTCTAGTTTTTTTTTTTTTTTTTAATTATTAGTCGATCATGGAGTCTCACCATTTTAAAAACTAGTTTAAATCAAAGGTATCAAATCAAAAGGTAAAAGCAAAAATTTAGAAGAAACCGAGTAAAGATGGTGATCGATTATGAGTGGTGATGGAGTAGAAGAAGGTGGCCGGTGGTGGAGGAAAAATTGGTTAACGGTGGAGAAGGAGAAGATAAGTTTATTTTCTTTTGTTTTTTATTTTTTATTTTAAGTAGTTTTTATTGTTGGGTATAAACAAAAAGTCAACAGGTAGTAATTAGGATTTATTACAAATTATACGGGTGGTAAATAGGATAAGTGGAGGTGGGAATTAAGGAGAGTGTCAAATATGAAAAGTGATATGAAAAGTGTGTGCGGTAAATAGGTGAAACCTTCCTTTTTATCCTTAATTGTATGAAATGGTTGTGGGAGTTTGTCATTTAGAATGTTCTACCCATTGGAACCATCTATGGGTTTACAATTCTTGTGGCATGTCCATAAACGATGCAGCGATGTTATTCAACACGAAATTGAAAACATTAGTATCCGGAGTTGAATTCAATTTTGGGGGATTTTGTGTTTCCCCCTCAAAATTAATAGTTATTTTGCATTACCCCCTTTTAAGATTGGTAATAGGTGAAACCCCCTCTCCGTTATAACTTCTGTAACCATTCACTTAACTGTGCACGTGCAGTTCACGTGTGCATCATAAATACATAATTATTTGTAAGATCCATAAATTATTCTTTAACCTAAAATAAAAAATAAGTACGTGATTAAACATCATCCGTCGATAAAAAATAGACGGTGAGTAATCCATCTGGTCTTGACGTTCTGTGTCTCTCGCTTGCAGAAACTCACTTCTTCTTTCTATAAAAAAAAACTATATCCGCCATTAATATGTAAAAGCTAAACCTTAAATTCTAAAATTCATGAAATTGAAGCCGATGATGATGGAGACTGCACAAAGAATTTTCTGTTCCTAATATTCCTCCACCGTAAGCACCTTCAGTATCTTGTTTCATTGTCCTCATATGTGGTGGTTACGGCTGCTAATCGAGTTGAATGAATAATAGATATTAATTGGTCTTCGGGGATTTATAGGGAAGGAGAAGATATAAAAGGGCTCATGCATCAGGTGCAAACTCATTCTCCATCACCAGAAAAGACGCACATCAACTATTTGAAGAAAAGCCACAACCTCCTTTCATCAAACAACTTTCCCCATCCCTCACAGTATTCTATCCGATTCAACATTCCATGGAAACCCATTTAAGTTCTCAATCTGATTTAAAACAAAAATCTTTTGACAATTTTGATTAACTGGTTTTGTATTAGATCTCATCTTTGTTAGTCTCCTCAAATATGCCATAAGAAGGCCATGCCCTGTGTATAACAAAAAAATGGTTTTGTTTTTTATTCTGTTTAGATTCACATTTTGAGGTTTTGTATTTGATGTAATAGTTGCTGGAATAATGCTTTGAGTTTCTGAATTTTCTGAATTTTTTTTTTTTGGTCGGATACAGGGAGAACGGAGAAGAAGAAGAAAGATATTTATGTCACACACGTATGTTGCACGTGCACAGTTAACTGGGCTCTTACGGAAGTTATAACGGGCTGTTAAGAAGTTATAACGGAGAGGGAGTTTCACCTATTACCAATCTTAAAAGGGGGTAATGCAAAATAACTATTAATTTTGAAGGGGAAACACAAAATCCCCCTTCAATTTTTGTCTGGATTAATCCACCCCATACAAGCCTAAAAATAGGGATTTCTTTGTCAGTGATTCTCTATATGTTCAGCTACATTCGATTTCGTGTACAAACATCTGGCAAAAAATAAATAAATCGTGTACAAACAAACAAAGCGAAAAGTTCATTACGTTGGATTCTTTTGGGAGTAAGAACTTTAAACTAAATCCATAGTCAAATTTCATTGTAACAACTATTCCTATTACCATTAGGGAACATTGGTGGCATTGAAATCATTCTCTCAGGGGAATAGTAGTCTAGTTATTGACATGTTGTGATCAGCTGCATTGCTTAGCCCTGTTGCTTATTTGAGCCATCTGAGTATTGCCCTAAGAGTCGGTGTTTGTTACTTTTGTCGGAGAGGCATGCAAAAGTTGATACCATTGATGTTTTAAGAAATATTTATTGAATATTAAAAGTCAAGTTTACCTGAAATATAGTAAAAATTATACTCCTTCCGCTCCACAAATAGGTGACCTGGTTCAGATTTGTAGAATTCTTAAGGAAAATAAGAAAATGGTGTATTTTTAAATATTTTTTTACGATTATACCTTTATAGATAATAACTAATAAAATTTAAGAATGTAATGACGTTGCTGACCTATTGGCAAAAAATCCAGCTAATAAATGTGTTCAAGGAGAATGGATTTGTAATCCTCATCTCTTTTTGGTTCAAGTGTTGGGAGACGATAGTAGGGGAATGGCTTTTCCCCGGTTTGTAAAGCCCATTTAGTTTTAATAAAACTTTAACTTACCAAAAAAAATATATGATTTATCTCCCAGACTATACCACGGATATTCGTAATTTTATATCATTGAAAAGTATTTTAAAACACCTACTTAACAAATATAAACATGGCTATCAATTTATACATATTTTATATACTCCCTTCTTTTCAAAAAGACGGTCCTCTATTCCATTTTTGTCTGTTTCAAAATTATGTCCAGCTTCTATTTATAGTCATATTTTTCCAATGAACTCTCTAATATACCCTTATATTTTTTATATTCATAAATTTACTTTTAAAGGGACCCGTTCTAAGATATTAAAGAAATCTATATAATTAAGGAAACAAATATATCCTTCATTTCTTTTAAACTAAGATATCTATGGTTTTGAACTTGTTTCATTCCTAGCATATCTTTCAAGTAGTGCTATATTGAAAATATAACATGCGAAGCTGTATATTCTGTACATATTGTATATAATACTCTAGTGATGAGACATGATCATAGTATTAAGGAATTAGACTACGAAGTATAACGCTTATCTTTTGAACTTCGTAGATATGACATCGACATAATCTTGTATATAGTTTTACGATTATGTGTATGGGTGTATGGTGAAGATTTCATCCTAGGAAAAAATGTTTTACATTTTAAAGGAAGTACATTCATGCATGAACTTGTTTCATGAATCGAAAGGCAAATCAATAGGTTTATTTGGTCCAGCTATTCATTGCATATTCTTTGATGACCAATATGTGTGAGTCGGTAGAACCGATCTTAACTCAATTTATGTATATTGGTATAACCGATCACAATACCTAGATTTATGATTTGGTATGACCGGTCCTGGTAATTGGTATAACGATCCTAAGTAATCACCATGAGATGGTATGATCGATCCTTGTAATTGGTGTGACCGGTTCTGGTAATTGGTGTGACCAATCATAAGTGATTGTGTGACCGATCCTTGTAATTGGTGTAACCGATCCTAGTAACTGGTGTGACCGATCCTTCATTTCTTTTAAACTAAGATATCTATGGTTTTGAACTTGTTTTATTCCTAACGTATCTTTCAAGTCGTGTTATATTGAAAACATAACATGCGAAGCTTTATATACTGTACATATTGTATATAATACTCTAGTGATGAGACATGATCATAGAGGAATTAGACTATGAAGTATAACGCTTATCTTTTGAACTTCGTAGATATGACATCGACATAATCTTGTATATAGTTTTATGATTATGTGTATAGGTGTATGGTGAAGATTTCATCCTAGGAAACAATGTTTTACATTTGTTTAAAGGAAGTACATTTATGAAATTGTTTCATGAATCGAAAGGGAAATCAATAGGTTTATTGGTACGGCTATTCATTGCATATTCTTTGATGACCAATATGTGTGAGTCGGTAGAACCGATCTTAACTCAAGTTATGTTGGTATAACCGATCACAATACCTATACTTATGATTTGGTATGACCGGTCCTGGTAATTGGTGTAACCGATCCTAAGTAATCACCATGAGATGGTATGATCTATCCTTGTAATTGGTGTAACCGATTCTGGTAATTGGTGTGACCGATCATAAGTGGTTGTGTGACTGATACTTGTAATTGGTGTAACGGAGTCTAGACCAACACTTCAGTGATGGATACCATAAACTCTGGTTACCAACTTTTCCATTGGATTCATTATATTAGTTTAGTTTAATTTTATTATTTCATTTTCAATTCTAAAAATCCAAAAATATTGTTTCTGGTTAGTTTTATTAGAGATATTGATTGCAGTATTTTCCACCGCTCCTTGTGGGTTCGATCCATACTTGCCTCTGTCTACTAGTTAGACACAGTTCCATTGCGGTTATTATACATAGGTATTCCCAGAATCCTATCAATGACGAAATTGTTGAGTAAATAATGATTGAGAATGAAACCAAATTGATTGATTTCGTGGAAGACCCAATTTAGCTTGCTACAGATTATAATGATGTTGAGATTTTAATCAAAGCGAAAACTGACGAAGAATGGTTAAATAGTTTGGTAGAGGACCACGATACACATGAGGTAAATAATTCATTGGAATTCTTTAAGAATGATGAGGATCCTGTAATAAAACAGATTGTGGAAGGTTTGTCTGATCATTTGCATATGTCTAAATCTTTTGATCCATATCACTTAGGATTGGAGTTGCGTGCTTTCAAAATTTTAACGGATTATTTTGCTTCCAAGTATCTACCACTTGATATGTTTGATTCTAGCATTGTGCAGGTTCTCCGAGAGGAACCCGAAGAAGTTTTAACATTTTATGTTCTCTATCCACTTCCAAGTGTAGAAATGACTAAGTGTGGGGGAAACTTCCATAAAATAACAATTTCATTATTTATGTCTTGTGCATCATTGTGTGAAGTTGTTACTAGAACTGCATATTATTTTCTGGGTGGACTACCAGATTTTCAGATTGTTGGTATACGACCGATAATAAGAATGTCGGGATGACGACATTAAACTAAGCGCTACATGGGAGGAAACCCATTGGTTTTGTATTTCTATCTTTCACTTTTTATTTTTCTTAGTTTTCCATATCATATTAGGATTTCCCACCTTATTTTACTTTGAATGAGTCAATTACATTGAGGACAATGTAAAGTTTAACAACGCGTTCTTTTTAAGATTTTCAACACCCTGGAATTGGATTATGGGGTAATTCAAAGGAATTGATTCATTAATCAAAAAATCTGTGTTTGGTTGAGATAATTGGATTCCATATATAGTGATCCAAATGTATAGTAATACTAAAATACCCTAATAACTTGTCAATACCTAAAACAAAACAAACACAGTTTTAGAATCAATCAACGAATACTCTTCTTCAGCTTCCCAATTTCTTTGCCTCAGTTGCTGTAATTTATATCCGAGATACACCCATCACTCTTTGTCTGACTTGAATTCGTAAACCACTTCATCCCAAATTCATGGCAGTCAAAACAAACACAGTTTTAGAATCAATAAAACAAAACAACCCCAATTTAAGATCTTCATCTCACGTTGTTCAAAAAAAAAATCTCCATCTCTTATTGTTTCTAGGGTTCTATTTTCTTTATTATGAGAGGGGTAATATAGTAATTTCCTTTCAATTCCCGTATTTTTCCTCCAGAATTGATTTCTTTTTCATCGGGTCAGCACTGGAAAACAAATGGAAATTTTTGATTCCCTCAAAATCAAATTCCGGATATTTGATGACCGTTCGGTTCGGGGTAATTGGTACAATTCCCTCGGAATCCAATTCTGAGACTCCCAAAAACTTGAAACGAACACGCTGTAAGTGTGGGGGAGTATTTATATTTGAATATTTTACATATAGAGGTTTTAGCCTTTTTGAGTAGAATTTTTCAAATTTTTTGTACATATTTGCATAAAACCTCCAACTTGTAGAGATTTTAGAATCACTAGCATACTTCTAGTCTAAATTTACATAGAGATTTTTGACCGACATAACTGAACTTGGAATTGCTAGAGAACAACATTCGGGTTGCTTACTTGTTAGAGCGCTAAAATTGGATTTAATCATGGCGGTGGCAAATTAGGTGCATAAAGATATTTAGTATTAGAGTTGATGATCAATCATTAGTGGATACTACCCATATTTACATCAAGCGAGGCAACGATCTTCAACTCTTTGTAGCTGACTCAATTTTTCCTTTTAGAGTGTGTGTCACTGTATTCTAATTCCGGGTAAAATGGTGAGCTACCCAAGTTCGCACCAACTTCAGCATTATTTTTGATCTATTGAGTGCTAATTTTGTCAATCATGAGGGTGACGTAATATAGATGAAAGCCTCCTTCTTGTAGTTTGATTTTCAGTTAGAACCATTCTCTCTCTCTCGCCAACAACAGGTCAATAGAAACACATCATCATTATCAACAAGTGGAGCGACATCAAAATCTAAGAAGAAAGTTGAAGACGTATAAGGTTTAAAGCAACAATATATATATAAGGAATGACAAATTTCATATTCAAGTAAAACAACATACAATGAGCAGATTTTTACATATATGTTGAAGACTTACAATACAATGAGCATAATTTAATATCCAAGTATGATACAAAGACAATACAAGTTGTGAAGAACCAAGTGATAAAGTCCTTCTCTAATGGACATGTTAATTTTGGTTTCATTTTTATTATTGTAATTGCAATTTTTTTGTTCTAGCAACAAAAAAAACAAAAAAACAAAAAACAAAAAACAAAAAAAAATAATTGCATTTAGGTTGTTATTTGTTCAATAAGGCCATGAGGGAGAAAAAATTATAAAGAAGTTTCAAGCAACAAGAAATTAAAGAAAAATAGTACAAATTTTCAAAGTTCTACGAAGTTCAAGATTTTATCATCAACAGTTGAAGCCGAAGCCGAAGACCGAGAAGATGAAGAAGACGAGCTGAAGACGTTTGTATTGGATGTTGTGAGAGTGGTGTTATGCAGTTGAGAAAATGGCCGCATGGTTCGTTATGCATCCTTTTTATTGTTGGAATGTTATTTTTTAGGCATATACATTGGTTAGTGGTTTCCTAACAAAATTAGTTGATACATGAACCAAAATATGGTCGCACAATGTGTTATGCATGGTTTGTGGTGGTTGCCTAATTAGTTATGCATTCATTTTTTGTTGGAATGTTATTGTTAGTACCTAAAAAATTACTTCTAGGCAAAACAAATGCACCGCTGTGGCACTTTCTTTTTAGGTTCGAAAATCAAAATCGAACAGGACAAGCCTAAACTACGATAGTAGCCGTTCCGTCCTGCTTCGGTCACGAGGAGAGGAAGATGGGTTGATCTTAGGGGAGGGAAGCAGAAAAGTTTTGATAAGATGGCAATGGTATTGAATTGTGTGTTTTGGGTATTGAAAACTATAAAGAATAACAGAGCTTTTGGGTATCAAAGCTTGTTATGTTTGCTGAATAGGCAAAGTGGCCTATTTATAGTAGTTTGGAATACACACTGCCTTTCTCGCAAGTGGAGGTCGTGAGGCTATGGAGAGATGAAGAATATGGGTATGTGGTGAGATAAAGTAGGGAAGTTTCTAGAAAAACCCTTTTCACCGATCCATTATCTCTCCAACCACCGTAATCGTCACCACTACTTCAACTTTTCATATGGGGTGTTGCCACGCCGCATATTGCCTGAAAAGACGAGGGTACCCAAATACACCACAATCTTTAATTTATCCACCTATAAGTCCTCTTACTGAAAGTGATTGTCTATGGACAAAGTTGAGACAATACTACAAATCGGTATTCACACTTTGTCTGATTGTCTATGGATACGAGATCGAGACGATACGACTACCAAAGTGTGATTACTTGATAATAGGTTCGGACTTAACCAAAATCTATAGGATCACTATCAAGTAAAGCAGAGTTAACGTTCATGTAATTTACTTTAAATTATAATAACAACAATTATAATTGCGGAGAAAAGTAAATGACACAGCAAGATTTTGTTAACGAGGAAAACTGCAAGTGCAAAAAAAAACCCGGGACCAAGTTAAGAATTGAATACTGTCAGAATTAAGCCGCTATACAAAATCTAAACCAACTTCGTATAGATGAGACCAAGTAACTACCCCTAGTTAACTTAGTTTCCTCAGTATCCCTGCGCTTCCGACTTCAATGAGTGCACGCACTGGAACAATTCCTTTGGATCGTATTCCAAACAGTAAAGGAACAACAAATCTGTTTGGTAACAACTCTATTGATTCTTTAAGATAAGATATCTCAAGTCATATGCAAAGGCTCTTCCATTTAAGCTAATAAACTCCTTTTCCTGGTTAGATCAATCCAATCTCTATTACCGAAGTAATAAGATTCGAATTTTTAACAATCAAAATAGATCTCAAGAGAACTATTAGGCGTTACCGATCTCACGCAACTATCACTCAAATAAAACCGATTCTAGTTGGATCACAGCCGATCAAGGTTTGTGCAACACAAAGATATGATAAACCAATAAGAAATCTTCTCCATCTTCAAATCTTCTTTTAATCTTTAATTAAACCTGCACAACACCACTTGAATCTTTTGTGATCAATCACGCACGGAACGGAGTCTGTTAACAATGGATTATCACAAGATGTTTTTATATCTACAAACAGTTCTAAAGATCCTGTCAATACTTCGATCTAGTTTGAGTGAATCTTATATCAGAAGAGAAGATTCTCAAGAATAAACAAACTAGGTGCAATCAAAGTTTCAACAACCGTTAGTCAATCAAATCAATCGAAAACTAATAACACTGCAATTATCTAGCTTCCCACCAACGGTACTCGTAGAGCTTCTTGATCCCACATAAGTCTTTAAACGAGCGGTCGTAAGAGATTTCACCTAATTAGGGTACTTTCCTTTCCGAATAGATGGCTCTACCAGAAAAAACAAAAAGATGAAGTTTTCCTAGCTCTTATGATAGTTTGCTAGAAATGCAAACTTAGGTATTTATAGACCAAGGATGTTTGGACACCAAGGAATTTCCAAAACCGAAAATATTCTCAAGATATGCAATGAATAGCAAAATTTGGTTTTCCTAATTCCAATAAATAAATGCTTTTCCAAAATTTCCGAAATCTCTCAATAGAAAATCTTCAATTAGTAAATGCACATTACTAATTTTTATTCTCTAGAGATATGCATTTAATTGCTGGTAATTAAAGCATATAAAACCAAAAACCTAAATTAAAAGATTCTCAACTTATTTCGGCACAAGATCTCCTTGAGTACTAAGGAATATCTTTGAACAATAAATGATAAGAGTTACTGTTCGTGTTCAAAGTATTTTGACATCTTAAAGTTTAAGACAATCGTTTCTACCTTATAAAAGTAATCAGGTAGGAATCAATATTACCCAATAAAAATAATCAGGTAGGATTGGTTACACCAATTACTAGGATCGGTTACACAACCTCTTATGACCGGTCACACCAATTACCAAGATCGGTCACACCAATTACAGGGATCGGTTACACCAATTACCTTATAAAAATAATCAGGTAGGGACCAGTACTACCTTATAAAAATAATTAGGTAGGATCGGTTACCTCTATATATGGTATCTACTTGTGATCGGTCACACCAGTCACTAGGATCGGTTACACCAATTACAAGGATCGATTACACAAGCTCTTGTGATCGGTCACACCAATTATTGGGCACCAACTACAAATATCGATCATACCATCTCATGGTGATTACTTAGGATCGGTTACACCAATTAATAAAAACTAGTCATTCCAAATCATAAGTCAGGAATTGTGATTAGTTATACCAAGATACATAACAAAGTTACGATTGGTTCTACCATCTCACACGTATTGGTAATCCAAAGATTTACAATGAATATCTGTAACAATAAGTCTAGCGATTTCCCTTTCGATTCATAAAACAAGTTCATGAATGTACTTCGCAAACCATTGTTTCCTAGGATGAAATCTTCACCATTACCCATTCACATAATTATAACATCATTCATAAGATTATGTTGATGTCATATCTACGAAGTTCAAAAGATAAATGTTATACTTCGTAGTCTAATTCCCTAATACTATGATCATGTGATCATGTCTCACTACTAGAGTAATATATCCAATACACAGCTTCGCAGTTATGCTTTCAATATAGCACGACTTGAAAGATACGTTAGGAATGAAACAGTTCAAGTCAATATTACCAACCTCAAGAGGAAGGATGATGTCGTTGTTGTAGCTCATTACTTCTTCACGTTCTTCAGGTCTTCGAGTAATACTTGTATGTCTCAACATTCCTAGACTTTCTAGTCTAACCTAAACGAAGTTGACTCTAGTACATAATCAAGCGACTCTTAGATGAGTTTTGACACACTAAAATATGACAACCAAAATTGACATACGAACGCTTAGTGGGTTCAACCGAGCTATGTTCTAACAATATCCCCCTTTGTCAATTTTAGTGACAAAACTCTTAATACATATGGATAAACAAATTACAAGAATTCATTTTACATACGCTTGATTCCAAGTTTCAACAACACAATAACCTGCATATATTCAATCAATAAATGTCGTTGTTGACATTTGAATAACAAAGATTATACTCCCCATAAATGTAAGATAAGTAGATATTCAATCCGAACATCTTTGTTATTCCCCTTTTTGTAGTCAAGATAACTACAACAACAATATGATATGTTTCCCCCTTTAGTCAATGCTTTACTCTTTCGTTAGATATAACGTTTAAGCATAATTTTCCTTTCCTTAGTGATTGCAAATCACTTGTTTACTCCATATATTTCTCCCCCTTTTTGTCATAAAATGACAAAGGTCCTAGCAAATAAAGGTCAAACTGAAAGGATCTTACAAATCTAAAATACTTGTAAACAACCTATAAGAGTTAAGCACGAAGCTTTCACATACCACTTTAGATAACCAATATTAAAACTGAAACTACAAGTAACTTAGTTTTAATATGTTATCAAGGAAACAATTGCCCGATGCAATTTTCCCTAATAGTTTAACAATTCGAATAAGAAACTTAATTCCCTTGTTAAACCGATTGTAAACATACAATCGCTTATTTCGATAAGACCAAAATAAAGATCAAAATTAACTTTATTTCTCCCATCAGGTTCTAATTATTCAGACAATAACTTAGACCTTTCCCTTTAGACTAAACAAGCACTAGGTTAGTTAACTAGTTTTTCTTGTCAAGGAATTCGATTAGACTTGAATAACCGAATCCTTCAATTTGATAAGTCTAACTAAGATCAGAATTAACTTAGTTTCTCTTATCCGGAATCAAATTGGACTAAACAAATGATCTCGTATTTCCTTAAGCCATAAATAATACATACAAACCAAAATAAATTGACTTGTACAATTATTTTCTTAACCGGAAGCATTTGAAACAAACATAGACATTATAGCACAACAATTGCACCAAAATTTTGTTAAGCAAAAACACTTGATACCCAAACAATAAAGAAGATACCAAACAATAAGCCAAATAAATTGACACAGTCTTTCTTAACCGGAAACAATTGAATCACATACACACACACATCCATACACATCATAATGGAATATATCAATTGTACCGAAGTTTAGTTAAGCAAAAGCAAAATATATGCAATCCAAACAGGCTTTTCTTAAACAGGAAAACAATTAACTAACAAATTTGCTACCTCAGATTCCGCATCCTCTTCTCCCCAAAAAGATATATCATTAAGCACAAGTTCAAATAAGAACTCTCCCCCAGTATGTTGTCATCCTCTCGAAAGAACAAAAGAACAACAACAAAAGAAACCTTTACCAGAGAAAGGTTGAAACAGTTTTAACTAATGCGTGCCAATAGCAAAAGTTGAAAACCCGAAACACATATGTTTATGCTAAACACAACTCATGTAAACATACAACATATTGTCACTTTTCACATATGAGTTCCATGGGAACACCTTATGATCCTTTGATAAAGCCTACCAACATGGGCTAGAACTTAATCCCGCTAAATCAAAAAGCCACACAAACCATAAGGGTTACATCATATGAGATCGAATATTAAGGTTAATAAAAACCGAAATCAAACATCTCATAAACCGAATACACATAGCAAAATATAAACATTCATTCACATGGATTTGCTTCTTGGAATCGGTTACACCACACTTCCAAACAAGTTTATAATTGACCGATCCAAACACGAATTCATACACAAAACTGTTTTAGGCATAACTTTTGCATACAATGTCCGAATTCAGTGATTTTTGGATCATTTTAACCGTATAAACAAGAGATACACATATATGATCAGTAGATATCAACATCATAAACTCAAAATTACCGTTTCTATCAAAAGCTCAAATATAGATAGAGAAGGTATGGGTATAGAAGAGAAAAATCTCCCTAAAGATGTTAATTAGTCATATAATAACCGAGAGGTCATGTGATCAGTTTCATGTGCTTCCTCACCCTTCATAAGATTGAGCACAAAGGTGAGCATGCACATTCCAACACAACTAGGTTGTGTTTATTTGAGCCTTGTCTTCTTTGTCACTAGGGACTAAGACCGAATCACTCTTGACCTCTTGCTTGGTTTGCTTACTCTTATTACGTCTCTTGTATATCTTCTTTGACTTGTGATGAAGAGTGTCAATATGACAACGAGCATTTGTACAAGAGACTTTAGACATCAAGATGTCTTTTCTTAGTCTTTCAAGAAAACTCTCAAAAACATTTTCACCAACATTTATCAATTGAGTGTCATTCTTATGACTAACTTTTGGTCCCTTCTTGGCTATGGAGGACTTCGGGGCCCATTTATTAATGGGTTTCGCAGGAGCGGCTTTCTCCTTCATACCATTAGGACAATTTCCCTTTTGGATACTTTGCGAAACATCCTTTCTCCAATTTGGAACATCATATCTTGTCTTTGCATTTACAAAGTCATCTCTCTTTCTATAATCGGGTCTTTTATGAGATGACTTTGTCGAGCGATAGACAAAATTTGAACTATCATTATAATAATTCTTTTGCCTAAACTTAGGATAATAACAATCTGAGTTCTTTTGGGGAGAAAACTTAGCCAATTTATTTGATACAAAGGAAAGTGCATCCTGCATCTTACGAACTTTGCATCCCCATTTCAAGTGCCCTTTATTACCGCAATAATAACAATGCTTAGTAACATACAAAGTCTGAGTTTTAATGTTATCTATGGGAGTCGTGGTAGCATATTTTGGATCTAAAAAGTGATGTGTGGCATGTTATGGGCCCATGGTGGCACCGACAAGCTGCGTCCTTAGAAGTGGCGCGCCATGCCCAAGGCCTCCATGCAAAAATTGTCGGATCCCATCTTAGCCATTGACTTTTATAGCACATGCGCGACATTATAGCATGTCTACGGCCATTAATAGAGGTTGGGCCAATGCGCTTTTGGCTATGGATCAATTTAGGCCGATTACGGCATATGAATGATGTGAATAGGCCATGACCGAGAATTAGGGTTTGGGCTTAATTCGTCCAAGGCTATTAAAACATGATTCCTGTTTCGACTAGGATAGCCAAGTTGGATTAAGAATGGAGCTAAGCTATCATGAGAGGAGCATTAGCCAAGATTAGATCTTTTTTAGGCCGTTGATTGGCCGTGGACTTACGAGTTATAATGGATATGCCACGGAGTTGGCCAAGATACTAAAATATCGCACTTTACACTATGGCCTTGGCCGCGGCTGACCAGGATTCAATATGGCATGTACTATGCTATGGCCTTGGCCGTTGCAGCCAAGGCGCGATAATGGCGCACGCAATGCTATGGCGCGGTAGTGGTTATGCCACAATTATGGCCATAGCTTGCCAAGTTATGTTTAGCCATGCCATGTACTTAGCCGATTGTTTTGGGATGACTCCAACTAGGCCATTAGTTCATTATTACTTTAGCCGAAGTACTATGAGCTGTAATAGCTGCATTATGACCATAGCCATGGATAACTAAGGTATTATGGGATATACAGTATATGCTATGGGCTTGGCTATGCCTAGCCAATGTGCCGCAATCCTTATGCCATCAATCATGATTTGATTATCATATGTCTATAATCTAGGGTTTCGGTGTATGGAAATATGACAAGCCTAGATTTGAAGTGTAATGTTATTCTAGTACTAATTTGAATACGATAGTGCCGCTATAGTATGTTCAAGGAACTCGGCCGTTGGAGTTTGCGACTTAAGAAGATACTGATATGACTATGTATTAAATATACTACTTTCAGTACCATATATATTTTGTACAAGAAGAGACCATTTGAAGGGTAGCGTGACCAGCATCAGTGGCAACCCGAGGACAATATTGCTCTATACTAGTGGTCAATCCGTCTAGGATTTGTCCAATCAATATGATAGAGTACCAGTAATAAAATACCCCACTCATATATATATATATATATATATATATATATATATATATATATATGTATGTATGTATGTTATGCGACGGTTAAACCGGAGGTCGGATATTCATTACTGATTCTCTTACGGAATACAAGTTGTGGATACAAATCCTTAATCCTGATGCTGGGTCAGGGATACATTACACTTCTGCAACCAGGGAAGAGCAATTTTACAATTTATGTCCTTGTCAAAAACTCACCATCAACATTATTCCCCTGGTAGCATAGAACAGATAACGTATTTCGTGGTAAGCACTAAATGGTGACAATGACGTTAAGCAAAATCAAAATTCATAAGTAGATCGATAGTTACTTATCTGTATTGCTGTGATATCCAACCGTCAAGGAATCTTGGAGGCAAGGCGTGAGCATGGCCGAGTAGCGCGTTCACATCCGTCAGAGCATGGCTGAATAGCGCGTTCACATCCATCAGCTCGGGTGGTTATCGCCATTGACATGGAGGAGCTCGGACTTTGTACATCCATAGTAGAAGTCATGTAGATCCAAGGGCTTTGGTTGGACATTGGGGGCCCAGGAGGGAGTCTTTTTTTATTTATATACCACAGACGTGAGTTATAGAGTTCCCATTCACTCCTTTTCTCTCTTTCCGTTGTGGCAGAATCTTTGTTAATCTCCAACTGCTCGAGCTCTTCTACTGCCAAACGCCTGTGGCACCAAGTAGGTTTCCTCGATGATTTGATTTCCTTTAATGGTGATTGGCATCTTCTGGATGACGCGAACCTATAGGCGGATGAGGTCTCTTCTGAGGTGGATTTTACTGAATCCCGTAGGGTAACCCTAGTTTGCGCACCGTTCGTTCAACAGGGGATAAAGTCTTCATATTATGTCGGTTTTGACGTTTGACCCAAACCTTCGAAGCTAACGGATAAGGATATCGTATGAAAAAGGAATCACATGATTCGAAGTTCGTATTCCTTGTCATCTATGCGTGGACATTTGCTGTTTGTAATCCCGTGCAATTTTTGAGACCCCGTGAACTTCAGTAAAAGAGCTATATCTTTTATCCCATGTATCCGTTTGATACGCCCTTTCAGTATGTCGTAGCAGAGAAATAGATAAACACTTCTTAAGAAGGGTGCGTCGTCCCGTTCCTCAATGAGGGTTGCCGATTTCTAAACTTCTGAGAGCATCTTGTAAGCCAATAATAACCGAGACTAATACGGTGACTACATGTGTTGTCTGTTTCAGACTTGTTTTCAGATTGGGGAAGTTAATGGCATTACCTTGAGAATCATTAATTCAGCATCTCCTCCATAATTGACCAGCGTGGTTGAAGCTAGCGGTAACAGAGGCGAAGTCCCCAAGCCATTGGTGTGATCAAGTAAAGGAAACCAGGAAGATTGAAGTCTCTTTCTGTAGTTGTTGTCTCTGTCGTTGTTGATTCGCAACTGGGTCATTTTCTAAACTCATGAGCATTGACTGAATGAAATTTTACTTATTCTGACTCTTTAGCGCATAAGCCTAATCTTGTTCTTCTGATTGTGATGACGGTATGCTTAGAGTGCTCAGATGGGGAGAGTTGTATTGAAACTTCGAAGGTGAAGGAGGTGAGCGTAGAGGTTCCCCGTCATCGTCGTGCTGCTATCGATGTATTCAAAACCTATGTCCCGGATGTTGTCTTTTGAACTATCTTCTGAAATCTTTGATTGTTGTAGGGAATGAGCTGCGATAAGCAGTCCCCAGTCATACTCATGTTTGGTTGCTAGATCCAATGGTATGGTCGAGATATGTGAAAATATCTCTGTGGTATACTTTTGGAAGTAAAGGATCAAGATTGAGACTCTATGGTTGTCCGTATCCTTTAAGATCGAGAGATTTTCGACAGTGAGGGGATCTTCTGCAAATCTTCAATCCCCAAGTAAGATCCACATAATTCTTCAATTCTTTGTATGTGGTTGCCGAAGACGATTCTCCATGTAGTGTCGTTGGGGAGAACACCAATGCGATGAAAACTGCATCCGCTCACTACTCGGAGAATTGAGGCTTACAAGTGAAGCTCTTGCGTAGTGATTGAATTTTAGATAGTGGTAAGAATGAGGTTCGTAAGACTTGTGAAAGCAATTGAATTTAGATTTATTTAAACTAAAAGTAGAGAAAATTTAAATCCAAATTTGTGTTTTTTTAGAGTGAAAATAACCAAGACACTAGATTCCACTATTACACATGAATAAATGATGATAAAAATTCCAAAACTCTAATTATTTTTAAAATCTCTTTTTCTTAATTCACAAATTATCAAGCATATTCTCAAACATTAATTGTATCCCTTCAGCATAGATTATCTAACCAAAGCATAACCTATCTAATTGAATCACAACTAATTAGGAAAAATTATGCAAACAATTAAAATTCTACAAAGTAGTGATTGAGTGAATTATAAAATACAAATTAGAGAAAAATAGAATAGTTACCAATTATTCATGCATAAATAGCTTCCTCCGTGCCTTGATTACGCGAGAATTAGCTCATCATTATCATGGAAACATGCTCAAAATTCATCTTTATTAATGTTCAAAAATGGTTCACAAATGATGAAATGGGAGAAAAATGAATAAAATCGGGTTTTGTAACACTTATATTTGTTACAAAATCAATTGTTACAGAAAACGATAAAGGAATACCGTCACTGGCACTGTTGAAGAACGACGGTCTTTTAGGGTCTTATGTTTTTCGTACCTCCTTCACCAGCAGAAAAATTGTTTTTCCTGCAACTTCGATTTTCCGATTCTGTGCTGCTCCCAATTCTCTCTACTCTTTTCCTCTACATCCCAGAAGCTATTTATAACCCAGAAGCTCCTCCAAATCTCGCCAATTACTCCTAACAATCTTCACAGTAAAGAAATATTATTCTCGGGAATAATTTCTTATTTTCTTTCTCTGCGTGATATGAAATGTTCTGTTTATCTCTTTACGCGTCAAATATCCCTCAGTCAATGCAGAATAACATTCTAGGATAATATATCTTCCAATCAATGAGTGTCTTCCATAGTATTTCAGAAATATATTCCGAGAATAATACACCCTCTGTTTGATGAGATTCTATGATTTAATTGAAATGAATGCACTTACCACCTCTGTTGTGATCTAACATGCTGGTACATATCCGAAACAAGATGAAAATCCGATTGAATCTTCCTCAATATACCAAACATCAAGTACGCAGGAACTGGAAATTTGAATCCAGAATTCCCGCCAAAATTTTCTTTTTCAAACGATGAGGGTGAAGTGCCCTGAATCCAAAACACGGGTGCCTTTAACAGCTCGGCTACCTTGGGGGCGCCCTTACCCATTTTTTTAGGGTGCCTTTAGTAATTTTGGTGGGTGCCTTTAACACTTTTTCTGGGGTGTTTTCAACATTTTTTCGGGGTTCCTCCGGTGTATTTCTGGGGTGCTTTCGGTGCATTTCTGGAGTGCCTTTAGTACTCTATCCTGGGGTGTAAAACACCACTTTACGAGCCAATTTCGTCGCAAGAGCTTATTTCTCTAAAAATACCTACAAAGACATAAAACACCATAATAAGTACAAAAATGGGTACTAATAATATATACAATAGAGATGAAAATAGACACATAAATACGTCTATCACGTATGAGAAAAGAGAATATGCTGATGGCACTGAGAAGGTCCTCAGAGATTTCTTTCCTTAATAGATCTTCTTTTGGGAGTTTATGTGTCTCTGAGATACCCATATTTTATTGTTTTAATTGTTGGGATGGTAGGTAGATTTTCTTTTGGATGATTGGCAAAGGATAGGAAAATAAGATTTTTAATTGAATGAACTGAGATCCTAAAAATGAATGCAATCATTTCAGAGGAATTATAAATAAATTGTGTAAAGCAGAGAAAGATTTACCAAGGGTGGTGAAGGGTTTTAAGCGTTTGACGGCTTTAAGCCACTTACTAGATATGGTTATCCATGTTGGCTCCTCGGTATTGAAAAGTTCATATTATCTACCTAATATGGTTCCAACATGTACTGTTTTTCTCTAGGGGGTAGTAAGTTTTTCGATGTTGACTTGGAAAGGATTGGATTTTTGGTATCTCGGATTTGCGACACGTTTCTAAAATAATTGGGTTACTGGTTTTCTTGTTTCCATCTGGGAAGACTCCTACCCACTTAGTAAAATACTGAAAAGGATCAGCTTCCCATTCATCGTCGAGTCAAAGTGGGATTAACTAACGGGTCAAGTCCTCAAGTTTTGACGAGACGTAGGATAGCTGGTTGCGAAGAGATCTGTGGAATAAGACTTACTTGTAGTTGCGATCCAATAGTGCATAACCTCATCTTTTCTCAAAGTGTCGATTCCAGATCTGTAACAACTTTCTTTAGAGGTGAGTGGCTAATAGGGCCCTTTGACTCATCAGCGTCATCAGGCGGGTCCCTCAATGGTAACTTTTGCAGCGGAGGTACGTCGAACTTGGCTTTGCTGGTATGACTCCATGGGCGGTCGTCCATGATAATCTGGAACACAACATTTGTTTCGACATCGCCTATGTTTACTTCAAGGGTGACGTGGCCGTATGCATTTCTGGATCTTCCTTCGGGATCTTTGAATATGATCGGTGCGCGCACAGCTTCGTGCTTGGAGATCCCTGCAACTCGCAAATCTTTGATAATGATAATGTTGACATATGATCCGGCATCAATAAGCGTTTCCTCGAATTCGACCTACCTGATGTGGGAATTTGTAAGAATTCCCCAGTCGAACTTCTTATTATTCTTGATCTCGACTTCGGGAGCAGGCTTGTATAGGGTTACGTCTTTTAAGTCAAAGAGTAGGCGCTAACCAGAGATTACTTGGTTAAGGGCTGTGAAAATATATTTACGCTGGCTTTTTAAGAGGTAAAGAACTTCGCACATGCGTTCCATCAAACTCCGAACCGTCTAATTGATGGATTCTCCAGAAAGACTGAAATTTCTGACATGGAGTGGATCTCTGTGAATGCCTTCAGTCCCCAGGTGCAATTCTCCTGAGTCTATCTTTTCCTTAAATACGCGCTTTAAACTGTTGCATTCGCTGGTGGGGTGGTTGACGAACCTATGGAAGCGACAATATTTTGGATCTGATATGTTTTCATCAGTAGGTGGGTGTCGCACATGAGGTAATTTGATAGCTCTATCTTGTATCCATACTTCCAGTAATTCGAGAACTTCTTTCATAGAAAAAGGGAAATCTGGGAATGTTGAATCTGACTTTACTGGTGGTTGCTGTTGCGCATCTTTGGGCAGACCTTGGCAGGCGGTGCTGAATTCTGGGCAGGTGCTGGGGAGGACATGGCATGCTTAGCTCGTGCGGCTTGCTGGGGCGCGACTTTTCTCTTGGGCTCTTCATTGGTAACAGCGTCAATGGGTGGTTGAACCGAGTATTATTTGTTAACTAAGTGCCTATTCCCGCGGACGTCCCCGCGGCTTTCATCCTTAACTGGTCTCATTCTCTCGAGTAATGCTTGAAACGTGGTAGCTGATCGCTTAGCCACCTCGTGTAACTCCGAGAAAGTTGGAAACGTAAATTTTCAAGTAAAGCGCGGTACACAGGGATCATACCATTAATACATGACTCCACTAATTGCTGCTCTGTTACGTTTGGGTCATGGAAATCAAGGGCTTGAGTTCTGAATCTGTTGACATAGTCATTGGGATACTCGTTGTTGCGCTGAAACATCCTTCCGAGGTCCGAAAATGTGATTTGTTCGGAGACGAAGAAATATTTACGATAGAAGGCGCTCACCATTTCGGACCAACTGGAGATCTTATTCGGGACGGTATTGTTGTACCATGTGTAAGCTCTTCCGGTGAGTGACTTAGATAATTCTTTGAGTCGTAGCACCTGGTGGTGTTCATGCACTCCTAAAGCTTCCAAAAATCGAGAGATATGTTCCCGGGCATTACCTTTCCATCATAAAGAGAAAAGGTAGTTGATACGTATCCCCTTGGTATAGGGGCTCTCTGGACATCTTCCGTGTAAGGAGGTTGGTGGTGGTGAAATAGCGACGATTTCTCTTTTCCACGATTCCGCAGAAGTTTCTCCAACTCTTGTCGGGTAATAAAATTCGGTTGTTGAATGTCTTCTGGTATAGTGGCGCGGACACCGTCCTATCGAGGTCGCTCCCTTGAGTTATCGATTCCAGTGGCAGATCCGAGGATGTTCTGGGCCTGTTCTGCTTGAGCTTGGCATTGTTCTGGAGTTAGTTGCGTCGTTAAAGTTTTGAGGCAGGTAAGAACTTCCGTCTGAGTAGACGCCATTGCTGCTTGCGTCTTGGCTGGGTCATTCTGTCTCCGTATCAATTTTGCTATGCTTGGAGGCGCTTCTCTATTTCCGGCGTCTTCAGTGTTGACAGCATCTTCTGCACCATTGGTAAGAGGAATAATCTTATTCTACGTGGTAATATTCTGAGAGGGGTTCTCAGAATTTACGCCATCGATGTTACTAGAACTGGGATCAACCCTTGCACCGGATCTAAGCTCTACCATGTTTTCAAAAGGTTGAAAAACTGATTTTCAACTGGATGGAGAATCTAATTTCGTTTCCGAGAGGTTGATCTCCACATGCAGTCGCCAATTGTTAGTACCTACAAAATTAATTTTAGGAAAAACAAATGCACCGCTGTAGTACTTTCTTTTTAGGTTCGAAAATCAAAATTGAACAGGACAAGCCTAAACTATGATAGTAGCCGTTCCGTCCTGCTTCAGTCACGAGGAGAGGAAGATGGGTTGATCATAGGGGAGGGAAGCAAAAAAGTTTTGAGAAGATGGCAATGGTATTGAATTGCGTGTTTTGGGTATTGAAAACTATGAAGAATAACAGAGCTTTTAGGTATCAAAGCTTGTTCTGTTTTATGAATAGGCTAAGTGGCCTATTTATAGTAGTTTGGAATCCACACTGCCTTTCTCGCAAGTAGTGGATATCGTGAGGTTATGAAGAGATGGAGAATATGGGTATGAGGTGAGTGAAAGTAGGATAGTTTCTAGAAAACCCCTTTTCACCGATCCATTATCTCTCCAACTACCATAATCGTCACCACTACTTCAACTTTTCACATGGGGTGTTGCCACGCTGCATGTTTCCGTAGACTACCAGACTAATACCCCATGAAGAATCCCCCTATGTGACGTATTTTGATATTTCTTTGGTGTTTTAGATGAACTATGGATCTCATCTTATTTAGGCTAGATCATAGTCGTTGAATTGTATTTTGGCGTAGCTATTGTGAAACAACTTGGCCAAGGCCAACCGCAATATCGTAGTGCGCTCGTTCCCTGTTAAGGCGCAAGAGGATGGCTTGGCGCGTTAGTGTCTAGTTAAGATGCTATAATTTAGCATGGCACGAAAATGGTGTAAAAGTGGTATAGGCACTTTATGGCACAGCTAAGATGGAGAGAAATATCCCAGGCCATAATCTTTACGTGAGATATTGGAGTGCTAAATTATCGCATGGCCTTTGAATGGATTATTTATGGTGATAAAATAACAAATGACGTAGTGTCCTATAAGGGCGCTGCCATGGCCCGTAGTAGCGTTATGATTGGCCTAATGAACTGAGATCTAAAAGATGGCTCAATAGCCTTGGCCTTAGCTGCCACAACTAAAATTGATCTAGTTGGAGCTGTTGGCGCGAGGTGGCATGGTGTATTAATGCCATATTAGGGTTTGGCATGCCATTGCCTTTCATGGCGCGCTGTCTAGGCAAGTTGCAGTTTTGTAGCTCCTTAACGAGTTTTGCCTTGGCCACGACGGATGGGAGAGGACTAGTGGGGCCACGACAAAGCCATGAGCTTAATAAGTTAAGACATGATTTACGGGATTCCTGGTAGCATGTTTTGGATCTAAAAAGTGGTGTGTGGCATGTTGTGGGCCCATGGTGGCGCCGGAAAGTTGCGGCCTTAGAAATGGCGCCCCATGCCCAAGGCATCCACACCAAAATTGTCGGATCCCATCTTATCCATAGACTTTAATAGCACATGCGCGACATTGTAGCACGTCTATGGCAATTAATAGAGGTTGGGCCAATGCGCGTTTGGCTATGGCTCAATATAAGCCGATTATGGCATAGGAATGATGTGAATAGGCCATGATCGAGAATTAGGGTTTGGCCTTAATTCGGCCAAGGATATTAAAACAGGATTCCTATTTCGACTAGGATAACCAAGTTGGATTAGGAATGGAGCTAAGCTATCATGAGGAGAGCATTAGCAAGATTAGATCTTTTTTAGGCTGTGGACTTGCGAGTTATAATGGTTATGCCACGGAGTTGGCTAAGATCCTAAAATATCGCACTTTACATTATGGCCTTGGCCGCGACTGGCCAAGGTTCAATAATGACGCGCGCTATGCTATGGCCTTGGCCGTGACTGCCAAGGCGCGATAATGGCGCGCGGCTTATGTCAAGGCCTTGGCCGTGGCTGCCAAGGAGCGATAATGACGAGCTTCTTATACCATAGCCTTGGTCGTGGCTGCCAAGGGGAGATAATAACGCGCGGATTGTACCATGGCCTTGGCCGTGGCTGCCTGATGAGTGCCAAATATTGCATATTTCTACACCTTTTTTATTGGCAATTAACTCATCTTTTGCACTTTAAGATCACATATTATCCCAAAATCTGTATTTTCATTGTTTTCAAGAATAAATACTTTTACTAATTTACTTTGTGTTTTTAGGTACTAAATATATCTTGGATGAATTGCGAAGCCAAAAGAGCAGAGATTTGGTGACTACGGAAAAGAAACAACAAAGCTCCCGCTAAAAGGCAGTGAAGAATGTTGTTTGCACCTCATCCATAAGTGAAGAATGTTGTTTGCAAAGCCTAAAACTAGAAGTGGGCTTGAGATATTAGCTTTGAAGAAGACATGGGCCTAAGATCTTCTAAGAGGACCAAAGATCTACCAGCCGTTTGATTAAAGATGCTCAACTTCCAACGGCATCCCCACACAATACATCAGGTTTTTCTACACCTTCCCAACACCCTAATCTCTGTCTCATTCCCTAATCGAATAGAAGCCAAACACCACCTTCATATCACTTCCATTTTCTCTCTAACCTCTGAAAAACGATATTTCACCATCCCTCCATCATTTTCATCCCCGGTCATTTCTGATCATATCCACCCTATGCAATTAAACTCTTAATCTCTATCTCTCTCATTCTTATCTTTTCCCTTTTCAAGAATAGTAACCTAGAAGCTAGGATTGAGAGAAATAAGACTAGGGTTATCTTCACAGCTGGAAAAAATCAAATCAAGGAGTTGCAGAGTTGAATTGCAGAAGGGGTTTGTCAGAAAATGCGTTTTGGGTGAGTGGGTATTCTTTAATTATCAAATTTAAGGGATTGAGAATAAATTTGTGTATAAATAGGGTTTACTGCAATTTGTGTAATCATCAAAGTTTAGCTGGATCATTTAGTTTTAATATAAACTGTGTTTTCATCTTGTTCATCATGTTCTAAATTCATCTGCTAGGGTTGAGATGAAGCCCTATCTTAATGCTTTGTTATCCATGCTTTTGGTAGTGATCTTAATGCGCTTAAATGCTTTAGAATAAAACTCAATCTTAGTGCTTCAACACTTTACTTTCACAGTGTATGTCATGCATCCATTGTAGTTAGAACAATCCTGTGTTGTAGTGCTGCAGCTCATGCTTAATCACATATATTGATCTTTTGATTAGTTGTGCCTTAAACAGACAGTTAATGCTTATGAGAGATACCTTAGCTACGATTGGATTATTCATATCAGAGTTACCTTAGATATATAGAAGACTTGAATCTCCCATGTTATCAGTTAAAAGGACAAGGTTAGGATCATTAGTAGAATAACTAGTATAAGTTAGTGGTGGACTCAACTGCCATAGTACCCCTTATCTAATTGTTTACAATCTGTTTTTGCATCTTGCTCTATATTCTGCTTTAATGTTTCAATCAATGCCTTGTCGTATCAACACCCAACAAACCCCTCTTGGTTACTCTCAATTTGAATCAGTTTTAGTAAGAACGTAGCTTCAACTTTACACCCTCCAAGTCCCCGAGGATCGACCTGTGCTTGCCCTATGTTGCATTAGGAAACTGTGCACTTATAGTTTTTATTGTAGCAACTGTTTAAGACCTACCACTGCCAAGGCGCGATAATGGCGTGCGCTATGCAATGGCGCGGTGGCCATAACTTGCCGAGTTATGTTTATCCATGTCATGGACTTAGCCGATTGTTTTGGGATGACTTCAACTAGGCTATTAGTCCATTCTTACTTTAGCCGAAGCACTATGAGCTGTAATAGCTGCATTATGACCTTAGCCATGGCTAGCTAAGGTATTATGAGATATGAAGTATATGCTATGGGATTGCATATGCTTAGCCAATGTGCCGCAATCCTTATGCCATCAATCATGATTTGATTATCATATGTGTATAATCTAGGGTTTGGGTTTATGGCAATATGCCAGGCCTAGATTTGAAGTGTAATGTTATTCCAGTACTAATTTGAATAAGATAGTGCCGCTATAGTATGTTCAAGGAACTCGGATGTTGGAGTTTGCGATTTGAGACGAAACTAATATGACTATGTATTAAATATGATACTTTCAGTACCATATATATTTTGTACATGCAGAGACCATTTGAAGGGTAGTCGTCACCAGCATCAGTGGCAACCCGAGGACAATATTGTTCTATACTAATGGTCAATCCGTCTAAGAGTTGTCTAATCAATATGATAGAGTACCAGTAATGAAATACCCCACTCATATATATATGTATGAGTGTATATTATCCGCCGGTTAAATCGGAGGTCGGATATGCATTACTGAATCTCTTGCGAAATACAAGTTGTAGATACAAATCCTTAATCTTGATGTTGGGTCAGGGATACATTACACTTTTGCAACCACGGCAGAGCAATTTTACAATTTATGTCCTTGTCGAAAACTCATCATCAACAATTATGTCATAGGCATATACATCGTTTTAGTGGTTGCATAACCAGATTATTGGATGCATAAACCAAAATATGGTTACGTAATGTGTTACGCATCCTTTGTGGCGGCTATATAAGTCATTATACCTTCTTTTTTTTTAATGTTATTTTTTAAGTATATACCTCGTTTTAGTGGATGCATAACCAAACTAATGGATGCATGAAGCAAAATATGGCAGCATAATGTGTTATGCATCCTTGTGGTGTCTGCATAATTTGTTATGCATCCTTTGTGGTGGTTGCGTAATTCGTTATGCATCCAATTTTCAACATTTGTGATTAAAAATTAATCACCCCTCCGACTTTCTCATTAAAAACTAAAATTTGATATTGTTATTTATACTTGTTGTATAAATCTCTTTAAAAGCTTTCAATCGAGATAAAACTTGTAAAATTCCAAGGCAGATTTTTTTAGATGTGTTATATTCACACCCCTAAAAAAATAGGACGCTTAGACTCTTTACTGAGCAGATAGAAAATCCAAGATTTCTTTGTTTTACAAGTAAAAATATTAAGGGTACTTATGTCTTGTTATTCTCTTTTCATAATTTCAAATAATTATGGGTATCATAGAAATCGAAAATATATTGCGCTTGACAATAAGAAAAATAACTTTTCTTTGGCCTTAGCCTAATTTCCCCTTTGGTAATTCGTAAATACGCGTATAATTTGATTTTGGATGAAAATTTGTAAAACTAATACGATACGGATTCGGTCGATACGAACGTACTCGTGAATCGGCGAACTTACTAACTAGGGCTAGGCCTAACAAAATCGTCTTTTGAATAAATTAATAAATAAAAAATTGCAGCTTCACAAAACACGGGTCAGAGAAAAATATTAAATGTTTCTTGCCTTGGAGCAAAAAAGACGATCGATCACACTCCCAAAGTACATTTCATAGCTGGCGATAACCAATATCAAATTTGGTAAGCCCGGGCATAATAAGAGCAGGCCAAGGATAATAATATTTGTTGGAGTTAACTTGTATTAAGTTGAGTCCACTTATGGAATCAACTTGTGCTAGTTGCTTATACTTTTATAAAATATGGGTATTTTTTAAATTTAATAAGGATATATTTTAAGAGGTATATTCTCTGGGGTACTTACATATGTTTTCTTAAAAAAAAAAAATGTTCCAACTCTTGAACACTCATACAGTGCTTGATTGTCCACTCAATCTCCTGGATTAATCTAGAGGAATATCCTCACATCCAGAGGCGGAGCTAGCCCATGATAACGGTCGAAAGTTGCCTATCCTATTGGGCTTTCTCCCAAGCCTTTTCATTTTTGATAATATGGGCTCCAAAACTGATTTTTATCATCTTGCTTATCGTAATTTTTCGCCTCCCCGTAACTAGCTTTCCAGCTCCACCTCTATAATCTCTTTATGTCTATTCAAAAATCTTGGATAAGTGAGATTTCTTCATTATTTTCGTCATAGGGATTGCTCTACGCAAGAGGGAAGGAATATAAGAAGCAATTTTAGCAAAAAGCTGTAGACGGCTAGGTCTATCGGCTAGTTCTGTGAACAAAAATTCTTGGATAAGTGAGACTTTTCCATTGTTTTTGTCATAGGGGTTGCTCTACGCAACAGGAATAAGAAGCAATTTTAGCAAAAGGCTGTAGACGGCTAGGGAAAAACATAAAATTTGCACCTAGCTAGCATACTTTGTGGCAAATAAAACTGCACTCCAGCTTGAGAAAACATGGGCCAGAGAAAAATATCTGATGTTTCTCGCCTTGGAACAAAAAAGACGATCGATCACACTCCAAAGTACATTTAATAGCTGGCAATAACGAATATCAAATTTGGTAAGCCTGGGCATAGTAAGAGCCGGCCAAATATATCTCGAAAAGATCTCCTTCTCCTGTAAAACAAGATGGGTTGGTCCCAGTATGACTTAACCACCACAACCCACAAAAAAAATTGAAAGATAACGTTAATTAATTGAAATTTGTAGATAGAAAAGATCTAGCCACTTATTTTCTTTTAAACAAAAATTGACTTGAACCTCCAAAAGAATTTCGACACCTGTTTTCTCTTTATTGAAAATCCAGCACATAAAAGCACATAGAAAACCCTAGAGAAACAAACTTGTGGCCTCTAAATTTTCCTTATTTTTAAAAACCTACTCCTTTCTTATGGTTGAGAATCTTTTCATATCTCTCTTAAAATCTCCTTCGTTTTTGTTCTCTTTAACTAACGTACGCGTGTCGCGCTCGTTAAGCAATTTTATTAGTTTAGTGTGCTGATGTGGCGAAAAGTGCAGAAACCTTCCTTTGCGCTTTTCATCCACATCTCTTGGTTATCCTTTTATCTGTCTCCTTCTCTCTAAAATTGAGGCGATCAAGATATTTATCATTTGCTTTCGTTTTTTCCTCGTCACAATTATTATATTTAAATTTATTTATTGCGTTTAAATTCCAAACCGTTGGATTATTCCATATATTCCGGTTTGTGTCACTAAATCCAAAAGCTGACTTGATATATGACAACAGCATTTGTGAACCTCATGTTTCTCTTTTGTTGTCACGTTATTTTTCTATTATAACAACGTGCAGACACTTACCTTCTTCATGCATATCTGAAGCATTGCCTCGTGTGTTTTTTTTACTTTGTAGGTGGTGAACTTCTGTGTACTCCTTCGGTTGTAAAGTTGGCAAATCTAAGCCAGTTTCCCTTTTAACCTAACCATATTATGTCCATACGCACACTCAAGCCTGTTTTCACCTGACGACCTCACTGTAATAATACAATAGTAAAATCATTGAGTTACTAAACAAATGATCCGTAAAAATATTGAGTTATGAAACAAATGATTTTGATCTGAGTTCGAAATTCGTCAGTTTCAATTTTTTATCGATAAGAATTTAACACATTTCAGTAACTACGATGTATTTTGACACGGATACTTTGGGACACATTTTAGCTGGTTAACTTGGAATTTAAGTTGATGAGATATATCTGTCTTGTTTATAGTCATCAAGATTTTCTTGTGGCCAAGGATGTTGGAGTGAAATGTTTTTCCATAGGTTAAACCAGATACTGTATTGATTCACATAATGATATTTTAGACAGCCATCATGGTAGTAATTCAAGGAAAATGGATCCCAAACAAACTTCTTTTAAGAGATGAAAATAATATCTTCAGCTTTCATATACTGTTTGTTATATGACCAATCATTTAACTCAGGTTCGAATTTAATTGAGGTCATTTCGTATCTCTTACAGTACTTTTTGTCTGTTGATTAAACTAAGAGGAAATTACTAGTAAACAATCACCATCAGCCATTATAATAATACGAGATCTCCTTAATATCTACAAATATTTAATTTTGGGAGCATTTAAACAAAAATATCTTCTTATTTAACAAAATCCAAAAGAATCTAGTCCAAAAGAAAGAAAACATAATTCTTAGGCACTGACCAACTGGGAATTGTACACATTAACATAACGAATGGTCATGCCACCCATTTGTATGATATCAGTCAAACCTCATAAAGGTCACTATCACAAGAAAGAATTATTTTGAGGTACAAATTCATATATCAAAAATCCTTAATAAACTGTTCAAAAACTATTTGAGGTACAAATTCATATATCAAAAAAATGTGCTAACCCTGGTGGGCGGGCTCATCCTTCTACAAGAGGACGATTTTTCTGGACAACTTTTCCAACGGGCCGTCCAAAATTACTTGATATAGCACAAACGAGAACATCGAACTACCACAGTGTATGATAAAAACTAAACCAATATAATGGATTTAGGTTTAGAGTCATGCTATCCCGCACGGTCACGCGGAAGAGCTATATGACTACCACAGTGTATTGATTTATACACGCGGGAGAGCATTGCTCTTAGGTTTACATATGTGTTGGCAGTATTTCAACATCAGAAATATAATCGAGCTCTATATGAGGTTAAGCTCTAAATCAATGTAGTGCCTAAACACTTTGACAGTTTTAATCCGGTGAAATCTCGGTATCTCTATTTTTCAAATTTTATACTCGTAACATCTGTACCAAGCATTTTGCACACTTTGAATATGTTAAACTTATATATGTGATAAAATAACACAAATCTTTAAGAAGAGTAAAAAAAGCCAAGAATTTTGGGACTAGTCTTGAGTATTTTTCTTTAACGACGAGAAATTTCACTTGTTAGCAATTAAAAAGAAATGTAATTATCCAAAGGAGAATGCAATATCCCCTTTCTACGACCCCCGAAAAATTGACAATTGAATATATGTTAAAAAGCTCCGACACCATCGGTTCAATTGCATGTGTAAAGTGAGGCCTGCTATTAATCGGTACCCTATCCAACATGCAACATAACATCTCTTTTGGCCCTGGCGACAACGAAGAAGTTAATTTCTCTAAATGTATTCACATAACAAATTTTTTCATAAAAACCACAAATAACTAACCACCTTGATCTTACAATACACTCTGCCACTTCTCATACTGGTCCCATGGAGCTTCTCAAACTCTTCCCAACACAAAAAATTGTGGCCTAAAGCCACTTTTCCAGTTCACGTTCGCTATTAGTTGGTAAGCTGTTAGAGCATAGCTCGGTTGAACCCACCAAGCGTTGGTATGTCAAGATTGGTTATCATATTTTAGAAAATCAAAACTCATTTAAAGAGTCGCTTGATTATTTACTAGAGTCAACTTCGTATAGGTTAGCTAGAAAGTTACTAGGATATGAGACTTACAAGTATTACGTGAAGACTTGAAGAATGTGAAGAAGTTAAGAACTACAACGATGACATCATCCTTCCACTTGAGGTTAGTAATATTTGACTTGAACTGTTTCATTCCTAACGTATCTTTCAAGTCGTGCATATTGAAAACATAACTGCGAAGCTGTGAATGATTATACTCTAGTTAGACATAGTATTAAGGAATTACAATACGAAGTATAACGTCTATCTTTTGAACTTCGTATATAAGACATCGACATAATAGTATGAATGCTATTGTGATTATGTATGGGTATGGGTGAAGATTTCGTCCTAGGAAACAATGTTTTACATTCGTTTAAAGGAAGTAAATTCATAAACTTGTTTTGTGAATCTCAAGGGAAATCGCTAGGCTTATTGGTATTTTTATTCATTGCAAATCTTTGGATTACCAATATGTGTGTTTAGTATAATCGCACATAACTTGTTTATGTATCTTGGCAAAACTATTCACAAGGCCTGACTTTTGAATTTGGTATGACTTTTATTAGTGAAACCGATCTTAAGTAATCACCTGAGATGGTATGATCGATTTACTATAATTGGTATGACCAACTCTAGACATTGGGGAACCGATCACAAGTAGGGGAATAGATCCTTGTAAGAGGTGCAACAAAATCTTAGTGATTGGTAACCGATCCTATGACTTGTGCAGCCGAATACAAGTTAGATACCATATATATGTGGTAACCGATCCTAGTACCTAGTGTGACCGATCCTAGTACCCACATGGAGGTAGAACCGAAGCTTGTTTTGGTAGAACCGTTTAAACCCATGATTGGTGATTTGATAGGATAATCAATCACATAGTTCTTGGAAGTCAGATGAACCAATTCTAAACTTGTTTGGAAGTGTGGCAAATCGGTTCCAAGATTGTAAATATGAAAAAGGATTTACAAAGTAAAGATGTCGGCATACTTTGAACATGTGCAGTAACTCTTATCTTTTATTGTTCAAAGATATTCCTTAATAGCTAAAGGAGAATCCCGGATCGAAATAAATTGAGAATCTTTTAATTAAGGTTTTTTGTTTTATATGCTTTTAATTTCTAGCAATTAAAATGCATATCTTTTAAAAAAAAATTTTTATTAATGTGCATTTACTAATTGGAGATTTTCTACTGAGATTTGGGTCAATATTTGGACAGTGCATTTCCAGGAATTATGAAAACCGTTTTTGCTCTTATTGCATATCTTTGAGAATATTCGGTTTTGGAAATTCCTTGGTGTCCAAACTTCCTTGGTCTATAAATATTGAAGTTTGCATTTCGAGCAAACTAATCCTCAGAGCCAGTAAAACTACCTAGTCGTGTTGTTACTAACGGAGCCGTCTATTCGGAGAGGAAAGTACCCTAATTAGGCGAAATCTCTTACGACCGCTTGTTTTAAAGACTTCTTTGGGATTGGGAAGCTCTACGAGTACCGTTGGTGGGAAACTAGATAATTGCAGTTTATTATTAGTTTTCGTGATTTGATTGACTAACGGTTGTTGAACTTTGATTGCACCTATTTTGTTTATGCTTGAGAATCTTCTCTTCTGATATAAGATTCACTCAAACTAGATCGAAGTTTCGACGGGGATCTTTAGACTGTTTGTAGATCAAAAGATGTCTTGTGATAATCCATTGTCAACAGACTCCGTTCTGTGTGTGATTGATCACAAGAGATTCAAGTTGATTGTGTGAAGGTGTTTATTGAAGATCTAAGAAGATTTGAAGACGAAGAAGATTTCTGATTTGAGTTCATAATCTTTGGTGTACACAAAACTTGATCGGCTGGGGATCCAACTATAATCGGTTTATCTTTGTGATAACCTTGATTGATTAGTTGAGTAGATCAGCATCAATACGTTTCTTTGTGATTCGAAGTATTGATTGCAAAATCTTGACAATTACTTTGGTAGTTGTTATTAGATAGATCTAAGAACCTGACAAAGGAGTTTATTGGGATAAACGGAAGATCCTTTTGTTAAACTCATATCACTTGATTGAAAAGAGTTGTTACCGAACAGATTTGTTGTTCCTTTACTGTTTGGAATACGAACCAAAGGAATTGTTCCAAGTGCGTGATTATTGCAAGTTGGAGGCGCAGGGATACAGACGGAACTAGGTGAACTATAGGTTTAGTTGCTTGGTCTCAACTATACAAAGTTGGTTTAGATTTTGTATAACGGCTTAATCCTGAGAGTATTCAATTCTGGACAAGGTCCCGGGGGTTTTCTGCATTTGCGGTTTCCTTGTTAACTATAACTTTCTATGTCTTTTACTTTTCTATTTCCGCAATTATAATTGTTTTATTATAATTAGAAGTAAAATACACAAACATTAATTCCTATTTACTTGATAGCAATCCTATTGTGTTTGGTTAAGTCCGAACCTATTATCAAGTAAACATACTTCGTTGTTGTATTGTTTCGATCTTGCATACATAGTCAATCACACAAGATATCTTGTTGTCGTATTGTCTCGATCTCGTATCCATAGATGATCACACGAAGTATGAACCGATTAGTTGTATTGTCTCGACTCAGTCCATAGACAATCACTTTCGGAGAAAGGACTTATATGTGGAAAAGTTTTAGATTGAGGTATATTTGGGTACCCTCGTCTTTTCATAAGCGTTACAGGAAGAGATGTGTGGTTGTCCGTTCTTGGTAAGCGGACAACCTTTATCCGTTTTCAAGAAATAAAAAACGGATAACCAATATCTGTTTCTTGATCTTTTTTAAATCACACTTGATTTCCACTGATTTTTTCTGATTTTAAGTTTCATTAATGCTCATAATCACACTCCCCTTACACTAGTCCGAGTGATACGAAAATGGTACTTCGAGAGTTTGTTGAGGCGTACAAGATAACAAAATAACGACGCATGATGCTCACAGAAACTAGTGGGGAGAGTCGTTAATGGTGTTTTACGCAAATGGGATATTGATAACTCGTATTGTAATCGAGATATGAAAGCTTAAACGATGAATATCAATCTCATTGGTTTAAATGATTTTATTAATTCCAAAATAAGACAAAAGATAGTGCACCGATTGATTTTGTCAATTGCCTAACTCACTTTCGTACGAATCATAGTTACACTTAGCATATGCAACAAACCCTTTAAACCATCACGCGATCCTAGTGAACGAGTTGTGTCTTATTACAAAAGGACATATCCATAAAATCAATTATTCTGGTGCAACCGTCTTAATCTTGTCGGGGATCACAGGATAACTCTCCTAAATTGTAGTAGGGAAGGTTGTCCTTCATAAGTAAGTAGCATTCCCAAAACTCGAATTCATGTCTCAATATTTTAGATAAGCATTGTTTAGCCAATATTTCCAAAATGAAAATTTTGGAACCAACAATCCGAACTCTCAAAAACACCCATAATTAAGGAATTAAACTAAGTAATAGTATAGAGCTTGGATTTTAGTTTTTCTTCCACTACACCATAAAAAGAAGAAGAAACAAGAACAATAGAGAAAGGAGAAACCATTTCTCATGTTAACCTATTCCGAAAACGAACCATGGTTGTCCAGGTCTGTTGATGGTGGATTTTCAACAAGGACTAAAATCGTAAAATCATGATACTGCATGTTTCTGACACGGCTTCAGAAACGCATGTGACGATTCGTGTTTTACGATCCGTGAACCGTTTCACGATCTCTGATCGAGTACCTCTCAGAGACACGATGAATATGTTTCTTGAAAGGCCTCCCACTAGTTGAGCGTTCGATGCTACACATTTCATCGTGCCCTCTATGTAGAAGAACGATTAGGCGGTCCTCCTACATAATTGTTTGTTGAGAGGGCTTAATGCCTTCAGGACATCGGCGATACTCACTGTTCCCTGACTACATAGAGAGACCTCCCCTCTACATAGAAGAACGATTGGGCGGTCCTCCTACATAATTGTTTGTTGAGAGGGATTAACGCATTCAGGACGTCGGCGACACTCGATGTTCCCTGACTATGTAGGGAGACCGTGTATAGATTCAGGCGGCTCTCCTACATAATTGTTTTTTGAGGGGGCTAAACGCCTTTAGGACGTCAACAACGCTGTACGTTATTCCCTGACTATGCACCTTTTAGAAAGAGTATGATTCTTCAACTATCTCATATCTTGATTCTACAATAGATTAATTCTATCGCGACATTCACCGACTGAATTCCTAGAAAATAATCTGTTTTATCTCATTACTCCATTCCATGGCTGATCCCCGGCTGATTCCATGGATTAGTAATAGATAACCAATTTATCTCATTACTCCGTTCCCTGAATTCCCCGACTGGATTTCATGGATTAGTAATAGATACTCAACTCATTTTATTACTCCCTTTCATGAATCATTCCCAGTTGAATTTCATGAATTAGTAATAAATATTCAACTATCAGGCGTCTGAGCCACCGAGTAAGTCCCGAGAAAATGGTGCAGGTGTATTTGACAATAATGCACGAACGAGCACTTGAACGCATGAACGAACGATCAAAAACATGGACAAACGAGCAACATATGGAGGAAAATAATATTAAATAAAATAAGCAAGAGGCGTGGGACCGGGCTCACCGGCCGGCCGGCCATGCTTCCGTGGCCGGTCCCCCTCTCCATTATTTTATTTTGTTTTAATTTATTTCCCTCACCTCACAGAGACTCCTTCATTTGAGCAAACTCCCTCATTTGATCGAAACTCCCTCGTTTGAGCGAAACTCATAGTTTTCCATACTTTTATCGAACAAAATAGGGAAAGGTGTCACGGGACCGGGCCATCTAGCCGGCCGGCCATGCCCTATCCATGGTCGGTCCCACACCTCACAATCCCTTATTTTCTCATGTTATTATTTCCATCATCTCATGGAATTCCATTGTTTGAGCGAAAACCCTAGTTTTTCAGTATTTTCTCAAATATCTCTCAAACCATGAAAAAGCCAAAAAGTCGAACGATCACACGACCGACTAGGCTTCTCACGTCAAAAATTAAAATATCATTATTTTAATATTCTCAAAATATCAGTCACATGAGCAAAGTTCTACTTGCTCATTCGAGAAAATTGAGAATTTCAGTCAAGATCAAACTCTTCTGAAAATCCAAAATACTGCTCAATCGTTCGTCAGAAAATACCAAGACTCTCACGACTGAGACACGGACACCATGGTGACATGGGCATGCTGCCTTGACCGACCAAGGCCGGCCCTAAGGCTAGTAATAAGCCGGTCCCACACATATTCATAATTTTGACCTAATTTGCTATCAATTGCTCATATTGGGTCAAAACTCTTTCAATCGACTTGGGACTCGCTCAAACGACTGGCAGCTGGTCCCACAACCACCAAGGGCCGGTTCCATGCCCCTTTGGTCGGTCCCTCATCTCTCCATAAATTAGGTTTTATTATCTAACGCTCGCACAAGCACTATTCTAATAAATGATCAACACTAGCATTTGATCATTCTTTCACCAACCGGTTAGCAAATGACCCTGGGGCACACTCACTCGAGCAATTGGGCACCACATGGTCGTCCATCATCCCATGTGGTCGGTCCCTCCTTTACTCAGCTATTTTAAGTAATTCATCAATTGACGAACAATTGATCAAAAATTAGGGTTTCGAACAAACGCTCCACAAATCATAATTCTGAGCAAGTTCAAACACTAATAATTTTATGTTGATCTGGCAATCGACATACATATTAATTATATAATATTCGATCCAGCTACCAATATTTTAAATTAATTTTTTATTTGGTCATGTTACCAACAATTCATCGAATGAGCAATACTTGCTCAATAGCTCGAATATTGATTCAATAATTCACTGAATGAGAAATACTTGCTCATCTGCTCGAACCATGATCCAACTATCAGTATTCAGTAATTCATCGAATGAGCAATACTTGCTTAGATGCTCGATTCCTATACTAATATTCAGTAATTTATTGATCAATTGCTGGAGCAATATTTGCTCAGACTATCAACATTATTCGTTCGAAGAACCACGCCCCAGAGACATGTTCAATTCATGGATCATAGAGCATTCTACTATCATGCTCTACTAAACAAAACCTAGACCCATCGTCTAATCAAGTCAACGACTGACTAATCAAATACACGTCTGCTTTTGCAGACTCCACGTTCGTGGGACATCAATCACGTCACATGGGGGATATCCATTAGGGTTTTGGTATGGCGGCCTACAACACGTGTGTTCATCCACGATGAGAAATGTGAGTAAGTCGTGCAAGTGGTTGAGGGAGTTAGCAAAGTAGTGAGTGGACAATCAACCAACCCTCTCACGTACGAGGAACTGGTGAAACCACAATTTCCCACTTTCCCACTCTTTCACTCGAACAACCATCACACTTACTGGAGATCAATGTGTCTACTATTCTGGCAATATAAATAAGTCTCTGAATCCATGATTGAAACAAGACAATTTTTCGAGTAACCACTCTCAAGAAATTCCATCAATCAACCAGAACTTATTCGAACTCAACAGTTCACAGAAAACTTGCAGAAACCCACAACATATTCACAATCCTTGATCATCCTTAATCTCACACAATTCTCAGCTTCCCTCCTACAGATCAACCCTTTTCCCTCTTTGTGACCGAATTGACTCTAGAACGACCATTGACTTGGTTTAGGCCGGAGTCCTACAGATTGATCTCTCGAACTCAAAGCACTCCCGTGCAGTGCATCTGTTTGAGGTTAGGCAGTTCGCTCGGTTAAAGGAGCCTCCATCACACGGTCGTCTCTCCATTCCCTAAAAAACCAGCGAATCGTTTTTCCCCATCAACAAGGTCTTAATAAGTTGACAGGTCAAAATACGTAAAACGAATAATGGGTGTCCATTTTCTTCATCAAAAACGAACACTCATTATCCATTTATTATGTAAATGACGAACCACCGCCGTGTCTAGGCACTCCTAAATTGGCGTGAGAATCTATTTGGGGAGAGCTTGGGAATCACCATAACTCTTCTTCAGAGCAAGGGCTAAATGATATATAGTGTATTTCAACACTCTATCTATTTCAAAATGAAGTAGGGTAAAACCAACTATGAGAATTGGATTTATACACACCAAGCGGCTGATTTTTGCCGTTTGAACGAAAACGCTCTTGGATGACTAATTTTTGTCCCCCATTTATTTGTTTTTTAAATCCCAAATAAACTACTGTAAGTTCCATTTGGGTTTCTTAAATCCTAAGTGCCAAAATAATGTTGCCCATACCCAAGCAATACTTCTTTTTGCTATATTATTTAATTTTAAAATAGAATGATAATATCCAAAGTCATTGCTACCAATATCCTGTAATATAATGGTAAAATTATTGGGTTATGGTACCGGTGACCTAAGTTCGTAATTCATCAACACCAAATTCTTCACGGGTCAAAAAATAATTAAATCTTTAGCCATTGCTCAATCAAGTTTCACTGCACATTCCAGACTTTTGATGAAATTTGTTATATCCTTAAATAAACCGGTACCTTCCTATCATCAATCTTGCATTCCTTGCCGGTAAAATCTGTAAAAGATGAATGTGATGATTCGAGAATAAATAAGTCGTGTAACGTATAGCCCAGCGGTAAGCACACCAGTAATAGTAATAAGCAAACTAGTATAACCGGTGAAAAATGTCGCTTGAAGTAACACGTGAAGACAGCTAGAGATAGAATGTGTATCTTCAGCAAAAGTTTTATGCGTAAGAACGCCAAGTAATTCAATGGCTGAAATATAAGAATTAAGCGACAAAAATACAACATAGAAAAAAAACTTAGAAAAAAGGATATCCAAGAAAAAAACACAAATAATTCAGTAAAGTAGGAAAAACCACGTGTTGAAGTTTTCGCGCGACGCGAGCCACGAGAGTTTCTTAAGTTTCTCGAAATTTCTCATAGCAAATAAAAAAAAAAAACAATAAAATAAGTTAATCTGACGTGTCTTCCTTTCCTTTGTTTTCTCACTTTGTTTGTCTTCCATAAACCAAGAGATTTCTAACACAACCCAACATACTCACTAGTCCTCCTTCTATGTTTTTCTCTCTCTGGTCTTCTCTTCTCTAGTACTTCTCCTTTTGGATTAAAAGCCGAATATCTCATAAAAATCTTTGTTTCTAAAAATCAAGAGGAAGAAGAAAATAGTATGTCCAGGAAAGGATTGTTTATTATGCTCTGATATTGTTGTTTTTTTTGGAGTAAAAGAAGAAAAAAAAGAAGAAGAAGTGATATTTTTGTCTGGAAGTATTTTTGGAAGTCTTTTTTTTTTGAAGTTATGGCTAATCAGGTATGTAATTAAAAAACAAAAGCTTTTTACTCCCATTTTACTTGAGCTTAATCAGTTGCTTTAGGTTGTTATTTGGATTTTATGAATCTATAACCAGATATTTGTTGATTACTTTTTTTTCCTTTCTAAAAATGATTTGGGTGAAATTTTTATGATTGAGATTATGATTTTTAAGTTTTAAATTTTTGAATATTTTAAGTAATAGTTTTTATTTTAGATCTCAATATTTATTACTGTTCAAATTTAACAACTTCTTTCTGAACGTGTAATCTGAATAACAAATATAATATCATCTTTTCCAAGTGATTAGAGTTGACTTATAAGAATTATTAGTATGAAGATGCAAAGCCAATAGAATCATAGACTGTTGCTTAGAAGTTCATATAATGTGTTTCTTTGTTGAAGTTTCATGGAAAAGCCGAAAAATGAAAGAAATGAAATTTATCTATTAAATATGATAACGCAATTTCCTATTGATTGGACATTTCATGGATCTGTTAATATGACTACAACTAACGTCTCTGGATTTTATTTGATTATAACTTATGTTTTTATTTATTTATTTGGTAGCTTGTGTGATGAAATCATTTCGTATGCCTAATTATGTTTCTTTGGATTAAAGGATAAAAGCTGTGGATCGAGCTCGAATGCTACTGCCATGGATGATAGTCAGAATTATATGGAAGTTGGCTCACAGTCTGGAAATGCAATGCAATTTAAGGAGAATTATTCATCTGGAGAAGATAATTTAATTAAGGTACTGTTAATCCCATGCCCTGTACTTCGTTTTTAATTAAGGATTTTATCCCATTCTATAGTCTCTGACTTCAATTTATCTTGTTTTTCTGGTTTGGCAGGCTAGGAAACCTTATACCATCACAAAACAGCGTGAAAGATGGACTGAAGAAGAACACAAGAAGTTTCTAGAAGCTTTAAGATTGTATGGTCGAGCTTGGCGTCGGATAGAAGGTACTGTATTAGGGTGGATATTAAGATTTTATTGAGCTAAAATGGTCCTCTGTTGGGAGTTTGGCTTGTTTTCTTCTTAATGTTCTGACATTAGCGTATCTTTGTAATTATGTAGACCACATCGGTACCAAGACTGCGGTTCAGATCCGAAGCCATGCTCAGAAATTTTTCTCTAAGGTTTATTGCTAATTCAACTTCAAATGTCCTTTTTGTACAATTGTGTTCATGGGTGCACTGAAGTAAGTGACGTTACCCATGACTTGAAGAAGCTTAAACGTTCTTCCCTGGGTTATTCTATGTGATGTTCTCTTTTTTTGATCTGTTTGACTTCTTTTTTCAGGTTGTAAGAGAATCAGGTAGTAACGATGCAGGCTCAGTGAAACCAATTGAAATTCCTCCTCCTCGCCCAAAGAGAAAACCTATGCATCCTTATCCCCGAAAAATGGTTTCTTCAGCTAACAAACAAACATTAGTTTCTGAGAAGCTTGAAAGGTCGATGTCGCCGAATTTCTCAACCTCAGAACAAGAAAACCAATCACCTACATCCGTTTTATCTGTCGTTGGGTCTGATGTTATGGGATCCTCATTTTCAAATACCCAAAGCCGTTCTCAATCACCAGTGTCATCTGTTTCTGATGTGAAGCATGTTATCTCATCATCTAACAAGCAAGAAATTGGTTCCCCTTCAACTTCTTCATTAGCTGAAGAGGAGAATGGGTCTTCGTGTGGGGCAATCAAGGAGCAATCTTCAATGGTACTAACTACACCTTATTAGTATCTGTTTTAATGAACTATAGTTGTACTTACACTACTTAGCATCATTTCTCTTGCATCATGGTTTTTATTAGTGTTACAATATCAGAGGTCTCACCGAGATTTAATTGGAAGGAGTCGATTCATAATCATTGCAATTTTAAAAATCATTCATGAGGCTAAGGAGTTTCTAAACTGACGAGGCTAAGGAGTTTCTAAACTAATTGTTAGATATTAGATTGATATGGCATATCGGGGTGATCTGCTGCAGTTCGTTGTGTCTGTACCCTTTGTAGCTTGTGCAATCATAAATGTTGGTCAGTGGTGTAGGCTGTCATGTTTGTGACCTATTGCTGATATAGCTTTCGTTTCTGATGTGCAGATGAATGATTTTTGCTCGAAAGATGGTGAAGCATCCGGCGAAGGTGTTGCAGAAGAAGCACCAGTCGTGAGTCTTAAACTCTTTGGAAGAACAGTTTTAGTTACAGACTCACGTAGACCGTCACCATCTTTGTCCAGCGGGGTTTGCAAATCATTGGTCAGTGAATTTCAGCAAGAGAATTCTGACACATGTGATGGGATGGCTTTGGAAACAGCACAAAGCAATAATATGACACAAAGAGATTCCTTTGTGGGGCCTTCCAGTTCTGTTTGGAGGCAGTGGCCTTCAGCTCTGTGCAATATGCAATTTCAGGTAGTGAACTCGAATGCAATGGAAGCTGCTGCTTCTGCGGCTTCTTCTCTACACTGGTGGGCTCTGTACGGAGGTTTACAGTTGCCTCTTGCATCATCTTTCAACTCAAATTCATTACAGGTGGCTCCAAATTCGTCACCCGAGGATGCCTTGAGGGAGATGAAAGTTCAATACATTCAAGAAGCAGGGACTAGTTCCACCACTGGATCCGTAGATGAAGTGGAAATTTCAGAGAAGAATGCAGTTAATTCTCGAAGAAGAGAAGCTGTTGCCGACGATGACATCAAGGAAGTAGACTTGATGCTTGGGTTGAAACCAAGGGAATCATCGGAGTCATTAACCCAAAAATCCAGTTCTGAGAGGAGGGGTTTTGTACCATATAAAAGATGTTTAGCAGAGAGAAGCAGACAGTCGTCCGGAATAGCTGGGGAAGATAGAGATGGGCAAAGAATGCGGTTGTGCTTGTAATTATTTTTCCCGCAAACTACTCCTTTCGTCTATACCCCAGGCTTTTCTATGATGAGGCAGTTTTGACATCGAATCAATGGAGAGATCATAACCGGATGGGTCAAGCAGCTGATCTCTATTTAGTTTGCCTCCTTGTACATTTCCACAGGTGTAACCTTTTTTTTGTTTCCTCCATTTCAACTGTTTAAAGATGATCAGTATCGCATTGGAGTTTGTTGTAATGTTATGGCTCTGTATTTTTAATTGCAGTTCCTGCAAACCGTCCTGTAGTTTCTCAATATAAATATATTCTTTTTGCAGAATTGCAAATTTTAATCAATCTTTCTCAGTACTGCAAATATTGAAATATGTAGTTTTATGTGCTAATTCTTTAACCAATCTTTCTTCACAATAACAATTCAATAACAGTTTTCTTCGGGCTTACCCGCAGACCGCATTTTTAATAATAGTAGAAGTTCATCTTAACAGTGAAAAGAAGAAAGACGGTCCTGGGAACAAGTAACAACATCGACCGGAATGGTAGAAGTTTTTTTTTTTTTTTTTTTTGAAAGTTACTTATATTGAAACAACAGAAAACTACAAAGAGTCGACTAGAGTGTTGGTTACCCTTATCCCATTACAATGCATTGAGATATTGGCTTCCACCAACATACTAGTACCCTCGTTAACTGAAAAACAGTTCTGAACAGAATTTGAAAAAAGATAATCAGAAAGTAAGCTAGAAATGAATACAGGCATCTGCAACCAAATTTGTTTATGTATCCCTTTTTTTTTTCCTGGCCTCCTTTGCCATAGCATCGGCTACTTCATTACATTTCCTGTTTCTGAAAGCAAAACCCAGGAAGTTGTTGCAAGTCTGTAGAATCTTCACTGCCTCTGAAACTATTGCCTGATTTCTCCAAAAGATGTTGCTGGACTTGTTTTGAGCAAACAGAATTAGCCTTTGACAGTCCCCTTCAATCCAAAAATTATTTAACTCCATACTCTTTGCCCAACAAGCAGCTTCCAGTAAGCTCAAAGCCTCTGCTTCTTCTGCAGTGGAGGCACTGATGGTTCCAGCTTTAGCTTGCACAACTTCCCCTGTTTCATTACGCAAAATCATACCATATCCAGCAAGAGAGATATTATCAGTCCAAGAAGCATCAAAGTTAATCTTTGACTGATTGGGTTGAGGTTTTGTCCATCCTACTACATCTTTAAGATTAGTTACATTTTGAGCCTCACAGTAAGAATTAGAACCATTTTCATCTTTAAGAGGTGACCAGAAGTTAATATGTCTTTGGACAGCTAAAGATAGTTGAATGCTACTAGTTGTTTTTGATTCAAAAATCCTTAAGCATCGTTCTTTCCAAATCAACCAGCACTTGGTTGCCATAATCTCTATTTCACCACTACTATAAACTCCTGCAATCCAGTTTTCATACATTTGTGCAAATGAAAAATGATCATCATTATTAGAATTAATGCCTACTAATGGAGGTAACATTGTAACTGATTTGGCATAAGGGCAATCAAAGAACAAGCGTTTCAGGGATTCACATTCATGTTCACATAAAACACATTTCATTTCTATATCTTTCATATATTGCCCTAGCTTTTTCCTAAATGGCAAAGCATTATGCAAACATTTCCATAAGAAATTTTTATCCTCTTAGATATATTCAGTTTCCAAAAAGATTCCCAAAAGGCTGTGATTTCATTTCTAGCTGGTATGATAGATGGATTTTTAAGTTTTAGGTACATGGATTTCACTGTAAAGTTTCCATCTTTAGTGAGAAGCCATCTGAGCTTATCAGTTTTCAACCTTCCTTGAAAATTGGTAAAGATTCTAATATTAAGAATCTTCTCAGCTATATCATTTTGAAAATTATTACCAACTTTCAGTACATTCCACTTCTTCGTATTTGAGTCGAGTAACTCAGATACAAGTGTTAAAGAGTTTAATTTGGAACCACAATGAGTTAACAGGTTGTTTTCCAAACCTGGCATCCATTTATCTAACCATATATTTATTGATTTACCATCACCTACTTCCCAACAACTATGTTTGTGGATCAGAGAGATCCCCTATAAGATACATCTCCAAATCCAAGATGCATTGTAGTGTTTTTTAGAAAGGAAAACAGAAGAATTTGTAAAATATTTCTCTTTTAGCACAGATGTTAAAAGACACTTTTCATTTGTTGTCAGTCTCCAAGCAAGTTTGGCAATCATTGATTTATTCATCTTCTTTGCTTCTTTGAACCCTAAACCACCTAATTCGACGGGGTCACAAAGAATATCCCATCCAATTGGATAAAAGTTTTTCTTGTTTTTTTGTTTCTCCCACCAAAATTCCCTTTGAATTGCATTTATTCTTTTAGTTGTTTTCTTAGGAAGAACTTTTAAAAAATAATAATAATAAATAAACAGGGTAATCCCCGAAGTTACAATGAGAATCACAAACAAACAAGGCTTACAATGACTTTCAAACCATATCCCGTAACCCGAATCCCGTAACCAGAATATCCACCGGACAATTGAAACGTAAACGTAGAAAAGTAACACCCGCCTTTACGGGAGAACTTGAATCGATGAAGCTAGATTCACAGCTCAGCAGAACAACATATTTTATAACGAAGAGGTAGAACACTCTTCCCAAAGAACAGGAACCAGAAGTCTCATACCGAATCTCATCTTCTTCTGCTGGTACAAAGAAAGTTCGCCGGAGAACACGACGGAGCTTTATTTCCCACTGGAAAAGATTAAATTCAACACTACTCTTGAGGTAAACAAACATCACAAACCAACTAACAAACCCAGAGATCCAATCCAAAGGAAGAATCACAGGATCAAAAGTTACAGGGATTAAGCAGTGAAAGAAAAAAATTAGTGTAAACCTAGATCTAACAACCGATACATAAAACCGATCAGCACCATCAAAGGATAAAATTCCCAAACTGAAAAGTTTAGGTGAAGATGGTGCCAAGAATAGAACAGAAGTTGCAGCTTCTTTGCTTGAATAAATTCGCTGAAGATGGTGATATGCAGTGATTTCTTTGATTCCAAAGAACACAACCTTCCACCGCACACAGAAAATAATCACCCAAAGCAAAACATCCTACTTCCCAAGATACAAACAGATCTTGAGGATCTTCAAAATCAAGGACCTTCCGGAGAAGCTCGCTGTGAAAAGAGAAATTGCTGCAAATCACAAAGCTTTCACACTCCTTTAAGCAACAAACTGAAGGATATGAACTAGAGAAACCCCCCGAAAGAAAGTTCAGAAGAACTAAACTTCAAAGGAAAAACTAGAACTAGATTTAAACTAAAACAGAAAATTAAAAAGATAAAAAAGAAATTACAAACAACATCAAGATGCAGATTACAACCTAAACAAACGAAAAAGAAATGAGATCTGCCCAGATCTGCTCCATATAGAGCCGATCTGAGCAGAAGAAGAGGTAACAACGGTGGGTTTTTCGTTGAGTAACAGAGAAAGAGAGAGAGAGCGAAAGAGAAAGAGAGAGCCAAATCATAAAGAAAGATCACTCTTAGGAAGAACAAAACACCCCATTTGATATATAGGAAGACTAGCCAATACAGATTTAATTAAAACTGATTTGCTAGGTTGGACCAAAGTTGTGCCATTCCAGCTCTGAGCTCTATTTTCCATATTGGTTACAATTTTATCAAAGGTCTTTATTTTCGAATTATCCACAAATAAAGGTGCTCCTAGATAAGTGTCAGAGATGCATATTTTTTTTTATTTTTAACAGCCTTATCATGATTCTTTGATGTTTTGAATGTATCTTTTTACTGGAAAAAATCCCTGATTTAGAGAAATTTATCAGCTGACCAGAAGCATTACTGAACTGCGAGATTATGTTAAGTAAATTCTTACAACTAACAAGACTGGCTTTGGAGAAGAGCAGGCAGTCGTCACACAAATCTACACTAAAGTACAATGAGTAATGCTATCCAGCCCAATAATCCCATTATAATTGTCATCCGAACTTACAATCACTCAGAAAAGAAGAGTGTTTATAGCTGTCATCCGAACTTACAATCACTCAGAAAAGAAGAGTGTTTATAGCGCATTGGATACAAATCTGTTTCCGACTTCTGCTTCTCCAGAAGTAGAAGTCAAAAGAAAAACTATTTTGCTTCACAAAAAGCTGACTTTTCTACTTCTAGAAGTCTGAAATATTATTGTCGAACTGACTTCTGACTTTTTGACTTCCAGAAGTCGAAAAGCAACTTCTGAGTGTGCATCCAAACGCGCTATTATACTCTGCACAAGAGAAAATCAAGGGTTTGATGTACCAAATGTTACTTTGAAGATTATTCATCATATGATAAGCGATCATGCAAGGACGTGATGAGAATAAGGGGGAAACATGGTTTGTAAAGAATTTTGAAACGGGTAACCAGTATCCGCATGCATTTCAGATGCAGAGTAACAAACATGTCGAGATGGGTTACAAATAAAATGAATTTCGGCACCTCTTTTGTTTCTTGAATGAGCTTTGGCACCTCTGACTTTGTAGCTTTGGAGTTTGAAGTGATTGGTAATGACAATGTGTGAACGGTATAGCCTGGTTAGCTAGGTTGGAAGTCAAATTAGACTTCATTATCAATGTACTTAAATCGAATCAAGTACTATTAATATTTAAAGTTAGAATAACCAGGTTAATTTGTTTTTAAAGAAGACTCGGCTTCCAAATGTTACATGGGTTCTGGAATCACAATGACCATAAAAATCGTTGGCATCCATCTACGGGTAGCTCCGTTGACATTGCAGATAGAAACATAAGCTTGAAATAATTGTTTCCTTTGTGATAAATTCATAAATAGTACTGTAAATCTGAAACTGAGAAGCACATATACTGATTGCCAAGTATCAATTTCAAGAGGTACAAAGATCAGAACACCTTTGGTATAAAACCAAAACTAACAAAATACTACTAGTAAAAATTAGAAACCTATAAATTATCAGCATAAATCTAACAGATGAACAATGTGGACAACACCGAAACTTACAATATCTTGTTAATACTGTCTAGGATTTTGCTTAACACTTTGGCGGAGCTCCGACCTTGGCTTTGCTATCTCCACAAATATGACCCTTCCATCTAGGAACTGAAAAGGACAAAAGTAACATCGACACTTCATCAGATGTCCACATTGTTACAAATTTGCACTACCGGAACTTCTATCTTTCAGTTCACGGAGCTTAACAAGTCGAAGTTCTAAATCCAGACAAAATAACAAAACATCACCTAAATCTTTTAGATTAGTTTCTAAATACTAATGTCAATCAATGAAATATGTACTCATATTTACAGTGAGTATTTGAAATTTAAAAGAGATTTTTTCGGGTGTCGAGAAGCTAACATCATAGTAAAGCATAAGTTGGGTATAAACGAGAAAGATAATACGAGCTGAGAAAATGGAAAATTCTCACTTGATGCATGATTCAAAATGATAATCATGGATTACATGCGAGAGATCCATACATAGTGCCAAACAGCCCAGTAGTTCAAGAATCAAGTTCTAGTAGATGCTGTAAGTATGGAGATAAAATAGGCTTGTGGACATGTGGTTACTTCCTATCACCCTACATATTATGAGAAATAGTGGAATGCAACTTCATTGTTAGATGAAAAACCCTAGAAATGTACAAATAAACGACATGAAACTTCAAATCAAGTGGTAATTTTTAATAGTGGAAGAACCTATTATAGTAGTTCTCTCTTTTGCTTTTGAGCACAAACTGCAATTATTTAACCATTTCATCAACATTTTTGCTTTTCTAAAGCCTTTACTAAAAATAATCAAGATACACACCTTGCCATGCATGCCTTCAATAGCTTTCTTCGATTCTTCTTCTGCTGAATAACGGAGGAAAGCAAAGCCCCTGGGCCTGTTTGCAACTTTGTCCATTACAAGGTTCACTGTAAGAGAATCGGTAATGTTTCAAACATCAAGAAGAAAGTATACCACCTATCAAATGGACAAAAGCAAATATGGCCAAGCAATGTAAGCCTATCTACACAGAGATGTGATATAAAGGTATGTCAACAGGACATCACAACATATATCCTCACCTTCTACAAGTTCGCCAAAATTTTGGAAAGCATTTCTCAAGCTCTCTTCAGTTGTGCGAAATGAAAGCCCTGCAAGACAATGTACAGACATAACTTTCTGTAAAAAAATTCTGACAGTTATAGGAAATTTGTGTAACAGTGATACGGGCGAGTGTCAGTGCCGGACACTGGTACAATGTGTTGGACACAGCAAGCTAAATAAGAAAAATAAACTGATACGGCCATACTGATACATATTTACTTGATTTAGATTCAGTTACTAAGTATTTTCTTAGACCATCCAAGACAGTAACTTATCACTATATATTGTGTTCAAACACAACTATGTGCAAGTACAACAAGATATAACCACAGCGTCTAACACTAATATGAAGTGTCCAGATTCAGATATTTGTAGATAGCTTGAATGGTGCAAACAAAATTGAACAGTGGGGTCGTACAGCACAGAAAAATGAGTAATAGAAGAGAGTTCAACAACTTGATATATCCGTGACCTACAAGTTCCTACCTGAACAAACTTAAGTTGCCTCTCAAAATGCAAATAGTTCATTTTTCACAATGACCATGTGAACACAATCAATGAACGTTCAAGCCTAAGAGGGAAGAGAAATGGACCACCTATTTCTAAACAGGGAGGCAACTCTATGGCCAAAATCATTGGCTCGTCCTTTCCCAATCCGTTTAATCTACTTGTGCACATCTGCACATGCCTGCTCGAAAATCGTGGCATCAAGCCAAGCTATGCCAGGAAGGACCAGCTGCTATTGTCTGTTGAGCATGGTAATTTGTACTCCAAGTGTGCCAAGTGCAGCCTCTATATACTTACAAAAACAAAAATAAATTTGCAAACAATATCTATTTAAAATTTTGTCCCTAACTAAGAACTGTTTTTGTTCTATCATCATTGGAGATCCTTTAATACCTACCATACTACCGTGTATCTGGAGTAGTTCCTTCCAGTTAATATAGACACTTTCTAACATACAACACTGGATTACAAGATGGACCACTGAGCATATTCTACTTGGCCATACATTTTCAGATGAATATATCCCCCCATACCGCTGGTTACATTACTTAAAAGTCATAACCATCAATTTCTAACAGAAAATGATTCTTCCATATACAAAATTTGTTTCCTACATGTGGCCTATGCCAATTCTCATTGTGTCCGTGTCCATCCAGTTGCATATCTTAGAATTAGAAGGAAACAAATCACCTTATACAAATTCTTTTACGGGTTAGTGTATTCCATCCTCTACTACATACCTAATTTCTTACATCTTTTTATACCCAATGTAAATTTATTTATTTTTACTTAAAACTCAGAAAATTAGATAATAACATAGATCATCAAATCATCAAATCAAAATATTACAATAGTAAAGAAACCCCTTAACTGCAAAGGAGGTAAAAACTCTTACCACTAATATACAGCTTGATAGAATTTGTTGTAGTACTGCTATTAATTGAAGAAGTTGACGAAGAAGAAGGAAGGCAAGCTACCACAGCAAAACCATTGTTATGGCGATGATTTATCTTTTGAGTCGCAGAATACGATAAAGAGGAAGGAAAACTCATACACACAGAAGAAGAAGAGAAAGAAACTGAAGAAAAACAAGAAACATCTTTTAATCTTTCAGTAATTGATGAAGAAACAGGTAGTGCAACTGAAAGAACAGTTGCTGCCATTATCAAAACTGAAACTGAAATACGAGGATTTCAATATGTTCAATGTTACCATCGGATAAAATAAGACTATACACCAGATACAAATATACCAAAGGTGTATCACAAAATGATGTGTACGTCGTTTATTGTATGACACGTGCCGTACATTTTCGGCTCTTTGTTCATTGAAAGCCCAGTAAGACTTCTAGTTGTCCACCGACTTGGTTGGGATGTTTTTCAGAATAACACAGAATGACGAGGGTAATTTTGTGATTAAGTATCTCAGTGTAGCTGCCCGTTAAAAATCCCCAAACAATAACGAAGCTTGAAAAAGCAGGGGTAAGACAAGAAGATACTCTCTGGTTCCTTTCTCTTTCTAGAAATCAAAAAAATGTTAAAACCAAATCAAACTAAAACCCTTAAATTTCTTAAGAGGCTTGTAATAGCAATTACATTAGTGGTAAGTGTATCAACAACAAGTGGAGATAGATATTATTCATCAGCCTCATCATATTCATTTACACCATCAACAACAGCAATAGGAGAATGGTCAAGAGCAAGAGCAACATATTATGCAGCAATAGATCCAAGAGATGAAATAGGAGGGGCATGTGGTTATGGAGATTTGAAACAGAATGGTTACGGAATGGCAACCGTTGGATTAAGTAGTTCATTGTTTAACAGAGGTCAGATCTGTGGTGCTTGTTTTGAATTAAGATGTGTTGATGATCTTAAATATTGTATACCTGGTACTTCTATCATTCTCACTGCTACTAATTATTGTGCTCCTAATTATGGTTTATTTACTCCTCCTACTCCTGCTTCTGGTAATGTTGATGATGATGATGATGGTACTATTGATTCTGGTTCTGGTTCGGATGCTGATAATGTTGGTGGTCTTTGTAATCCTCCTAATAAACATTTTGTCTTGCCGATTGAAGCTTTTGAAAAAATTGCTATTTGGAAAGCTTCTAATATGCCTGTTCAGTATCGAAGGTACTTGCACTTTCTCTCTACTAAATTTTTATGCTATCTTGCGCTGTCTGTTTGGATTTTGTTCCGAGTTTTCTTGCTATTTTTAGATTTAGATATCAGAAGTCCAGAACATAGAACAGAATTGGTAATAACATGATGAATATGTGTATTTTGTTTTTGTTTGTATGTGTTTGTATTTCCTGCTACCATCTTCTTCCATTTTTATTTTCTCTGGCTAACTTACGCGAAGGTAAAGTGCCTGTGTCTGTTTGTTGTTATCCTACGCATCGTTTTTTTCTTACTTTTTATGGGTTTTTTTTTTTTTGTAATTTTTCAAAAAGTCTTGATTTAGAAACTCACCTTGACTACTTTTCTGAGTTGGGCCAACATTACAGCTCGTGTTTTCACGCTGCTTTTTCTTTTCTTTTCTAGGGAGGAGACAGTTTGTGTCTCTAATTTCTTCTCTAATCTGTACATACTATTCTGAGTATGAGATTTGAGCTATGAGATTGAGCTAATTAGAAATTCTATCACAAGTATATTGATCAAATTCCTAGTGAACTTCCTAGCAAAATAAAATATTCTTAGTGAACCATGTTGTGTGAACAGAGTGTAAGTATATGTAGGGAGTTCCAGAAAAGATGAAGCTGCCTGGTGTTAAGTTCAATCCTGCATAGTTAAAAACTTAAGTAGTCCACTAACTAAGCTTTAAGGCTGGTGAGTATCCGAAATAATACATAGCTTGAGATGAGTATGTACTGTAGTGAGCCAGGCATCTAGCACAATTGACAGCTTACATTCAAACCCAATTTCTATTAGTATTGGAGTTCGTAAATCTTCTTTGAAAACTGACTAAAAAAACCAAAGAGAGTATAGCTTCTCCAAGATATATATTAAGCTGAGGCATGGGCATTATGTTTTAAAAATTTGGGACTGATGGATGTTACGATTCATTACATTTCTGCAACATTGAATGTCTTCAAAGTAATGTTTGTCTCTCTTACATATGAAATCAGTATCTAGAAGACAAGTATTAGAGGGACCCATCCAATAAAAGCAAGCTTATCATGCGCATAATTTGATCTCTTTTCTCTTCAATAGGCTAACTGGCTATAGCTACCTGTAACATATATTGGTGATGATTACACCAGCAACCTTCATGTTTATTCTAGAACTAGCAGCTATGTTTTTCCTTCATTTATCCCTGTAGTGGAACCAAACCATTGAACTTTTGAAGTGGGCCCAAATTATTGCTAGTCAGCAGCAACTGAGTATTCTTCATCATATCTATTGTTACATTAGATTAACACTCATTTAAGATTTGATATTATTATTAGTTTTATCAGATTATTTTGTGGTTATGAGCTTTTTTGTTTTTAAATCGACACCTTGTCTCCATCAAGAATGAATATTTTGGAGATCGGGTCTTCCTTTGTAAGTATTTATATAGACGAGGCCTTCTATATAGTTTAATGCAGTACTAATACCTATATCTGGTTAACTGTATTACTGCATACTTTGGGTCATATACATTTTTTTTATAACAGATTCCAGTTTTCTGCATTAATTTTATATAGAGCAATTTTTTTTTGTCCAAATGTTATTTGTAGCTATTCATTCCATTACATTGTGCAGTATCCCGTTTAATTATAAACAATCCTTACAAAATGATATTTTTAGACATTTAACTGATTTGGTTTGTAATTGAACAGGATCAAGTGTAGAAGGGAGGGAGGCATTCGGTATACAATTAATGGATCCGGCTTCTTTTATTCAGTTCTGATCACCAACGTTGCAGGCGTTGGAGATGTAACTGCTGTGAAAATCAAAGGTTCTAAAACAGGGTGGCTTCCAATGGGAAGGAATTGGGGCCAAAATTGGCACATAAATGCTGACCTGAAGAACCAACCTCTCTCATTTGAGGTAACTGCTAGCAACGGGGTTACAATTACATCTTACAATGTTGCACCAAAAGATTGGCAAATAGGACAAACATTTAATGGCAAGCAATTTGACTCCTAAATTTTTCGTAAGATTATTATTCTATGGTGGTAATCGAGGCCGCTACAGTCAACTATGGTAAGTGTCTAGTATTTGGAGATACAACTAAGGATTGCTATATTGAAACTTTACGGCGGGGCTCCTGGTTTCTCAAGAGACTTCTTTTCCAAAATGGAAGAGGATTTTGTTTTTAAATGGACGCAGCACGGAAGCAACTTTGAGTAGGCACCAAATTATGTAACATTGGCATATTAAATTCTAGTTAGTTAAAGAGTAAGGTGAACATTGTAAAGGGTGAACCCTATGATTACTTAGTGCTCATATATAGACATTATATTAAGAACGGGAAAGCGATTTTTTATATATATTATTACTCATCTTATACAGACAAGTTTTGTTATGCTTTGACCAGTGTATTACGCTCAAGGAAGAAGAATCAAATATAATCCCATATGGTGAAGATCTAGGAGCTGGTTTCTTACGAAGTTAACCATTCTATCTCGTACAGTTTGTGATCAAGAAAGCATTTCTTATGAACTTGCTGCCCCTCCAAATCTTTTTGTCGGGGAGCACTATTTTAAAATGTATATTCTCTTTTTTGTTTCTTTACTGCCGACCCTTGTTTAACTTTGGGGTGATTAGTGTATCTGATGACGTACCTGTTGTCTGTTGAGCCTTCTCTACGGGGAAATCAGCCTTCTGATGGTGTGACTATGTTAATCTCACAGCCATGAGCCTGTTATAATATATACTGCTGGTTGAACAAGCAAGAGAAACCAGTAAATAGAACGAACAAGCAAAGAGACGCGAAGTTAAAAATACATGTGAGTAAGCTAGAATCTGTCGCTAACAATTAATAATAAGGGGATGCTTTAAGAAAAACTTTGGTCATGTAAGACCTCGAAATGTACAGTGAAAGTAAGGTCGGTGACTCAATTATTGTTGAGCATTGTCGTTACGAATTTTATGTCTTAAAGCAGAATCCAAGTGATAAAGATCCCTGCGTCTTTAGGGGCGACCCCGAAAAAATTAGGGGCGACTAATAAGATAAAAAAGGTTGGAAAATATTTATATGTCCCTTCATAATCGGTAGTTTAATATATATTTTTATCTACCGATTGTGACTATGTTCTTCTCTTCTTTGAGAAATCCAAAATTCCATTGGTTTTTGAAAAATTTGAATTTGGGGCTACTACCATAATCGGTAAATAAAGAACGCGCAATTGGGGATATGAAAACTAATTGGAGGATATAAATTATTTCCCCAACCAATAGTGTTTACTAATGGGTGTTTTTTGGGGGCAAAAATACTAAAATACCCTTTCCTCAAAATAAAAATCTAATAACTTAAAATCAAAAAACAAAATCATATCCCCCATTTCCATCTTCACTGCCGGCATTCTCGTTAGGGTTAGGGATTTGAAACCTAAATATTCTCCACTTTGAAAACGATTTTTTTTTTTACATTCGGAAGTGATGAAGACCATGCCGGTAGTGATGAAGACCATGTTGGAAATAAATTTTTTTTACATCACCGGAAGTGATGAAGACCATGCCGAAAAATGGTGACGGCATGCTTGGTAACTAACATTTCAATGCTGTAACTTAATGCCGGCATGCTCGATAGAAATCTATCAATGCCGGAAGTCAAGTGAAAAAAAATCCAATTTTCTGGACACTTTACATCATGTGCCGGCAAAGAAATTTAAGCAACATACTATGCCGTTAGTAGTGCCGGCATGCTCGAGAATCAACTGATTGTGCCGACAGCGGCAAACATTTATGAAAATTTCCAACAAATGCCGGCATGGATGAACGATCGACAACAACGCCGGCAGGATGTTTTGGAGGTGAATCCAAAGTTACATCTGGAGAAGATTCAACATAAATTTTGAAGACTCAGAGACATCTCTTTGGTCACTATGGTCACTCATCTCAACCAAAATTTTTGAACACAACATTCATACTTCTAATCTCTACAAAATGATAAAGATTTCTATAAATCACTTTCAAACTAATCAAATAACATTAATAATTATTATTAACCACTAAACCTGATTAATGAGGGGTAGATTAGGAATTATAGAAAATACTTAGATAAGGGGTGACCCTGATTTGATATTTAAATCCATTTTTTGCCTTTTTCCTCTATCCCCCAATTGCGCGTTCTAGATAAATAACATCACGATAGATAATAAACATCACGACTACCGATTGTGTAAATAGAGAAATTCAAAATTCCATTGGTTTTTGAAAATTTCGAATTTGGGGCAACTACCACAATCGGTAGATAAAAGAACATCACCAGATTACCGATTGTACAATCGGTAGATAATAAACATCACGAAACAACCGATTGTGCAAATAGAGAAATTCAAAATTCCATTAGTTTTTGAAAATTTTGAATTTGGGGATACTACCACAATCGATAGATAAAAGAACATCACGATAGATAATAAACATCACCAAACTACCGATTGTGCAAATAGAGAAATTCAAAATTCCATTGGTTTTTGAAAATTTTGAATTTGGGGCTACTACCACAATCGGTAGATAAAAGAACATCACGAGATTACCGATTGTACAATCGGTAGATAATAAACATCACGAAACCACCGATTGTGCAAATAGAGAAATTCAAAATTCCATTGGTTTTTGAAAATTTTGAATTTGGGGCTACTACCATAAACGATAGAAAATTAACATCACGAGATTACCAGTTTAACTACCGATTATAATATAATTTTCGTAACACAAACTAACATACATCAATATAAACTACCGATTGTAGTATTGTCTACTGATTATGGAGGGCATTTTAGACATTTCGAAAAATTTGAGATAAGGGGTGGCTTTATTTTAGTTTTGGGTGACCCTATTTTGTTTTATTAGTCGCCCCTAATTCTTTCGGGATCGCCCCTAAATACGTCAGGATAAAGATCCAGCAACTAGCATTCTTATATTTGTGATTGGCATTAGTGTGTGAGTTAGTTGTCCTTTAGGGCGATGAATTCGGTCTCATACGTACTTTGCTCTATGAGCTTTAATCTTTAATACATCATTTACCTTTCAAAAAAAAACAAACAGACGAAAATATAAAATCTGTTGAAGTAGTGTGAACCCAAAATCATGAGAAAGATATAAAAGTAATTATATCCATAAGACTGGTCATTAGTGTGTTGAAGTTACAACAGTCAAAGAAGTTTGATCAAAGAGTCAAACTCCCTTGAAAAGCTAAGGGATGTCATCTTTATAATTAGTTACATCTCAAGACACATGTCAATCATAGGAGAGAGAGAAAATGTTATAAATAAAAAAAGCTAGTGTACAAAGGCGAGGATTTAGGGTTTTGTGTACTAATTTATGGAGTAGAGCTCATATCCTTTTCATTTCTAGGGTTTTACATTTGGCGACTTCATTGGCCTCTGCTTTCAGGATTAGGACACAACCACCGCCTGACCATGGTTGGACCACCATCACTTACTTTCAGCGCCCATCACTTCCAAAACTTGACCACGATGTTCTCCATCACGATGATCTTCTTGTGAATCATCAATATTTAACCGCTAAAACCCAATTTGAGTATCAGAAAATCACCGATTCCACTGTCAAAACCTAAATCTCGATTAACAGAAATCTAATACCTTGGAGAATAAATTTTTGAGTTCAGTTTTTTACTGAATGTTCAACTGCGATGAATTCGTCACCAATATCGAATCGAAACACAAAATTAATCCCCTCCCAGGCTTTTACTTCAATCGAAAAAGTTGATTAATTAATCTAGAATTGTAATTGAAATTTCTGAAAGTTGTTTCCGGGGTTCCGGGAAAAAAAAAAAAAAAAACCTAAAATTTTGATTTTATGTAATTTTCTTAACTGATACTTAATCTACAATAATTTCATCTTCATCTTTGTTTTATGATAAAATCTCGGCAAAATCAAGAAAAAATAAGTTTACAAAATAATTTAGGATGCTGGTGTATTTCCATATTCTTCATCTCGTTCGAAAATCAAACTGAAAATTTGAAATCAGTGAATCCTTATGTCTATTACCCATCAACTTGATCTAGATTTGATTTACTTTTATTTTCAACCTAATTTGAATTCATTTCTACTGTTACACATAAGATTAATCAGTATTTGCTATAGTTGTTCAAAGTTTAATAACATATGCTAAGAGATCTCGAGAATTGTATTGTGTTCCTAATGGATTTTTTTTCAAAAAAAAAAGAAAAAAAAAGAACAACCATTGTTTCTATCCGAACTTCCCATTCATGGTGAAGATATTGCTGACTGGCAATGATCAAGAGTTGAAATCTAAAAGAAGAGCAAACAGATTAATCACCAGAGAATTTTAAAACCTATAACCAATGGAGCTGCATTACTTATAAACATGACCAGATTTTTCATGAGAAAAAGCTACAACATTAAAGTCCTGCTTGAAAGATAAGTATTTTTAGATCTTCACTTATTTCAACGTCTTATAAATCTGGACATTGAATGCAAACATTTCAGTCTCAATTTCAAAGACCTAACGCTAAAATTCCCTTAGAGAAATAACATCAATACTTGAAATTATCCCGTATTGACTTTAGACTACTTTTGATCATTATCTATCTGTGCTTATGCTTGTAGGATGAAGAACATAACGCTCAAATTTGATTGCAGGAGTATGTAACAACTTTTCTAAAGAGCAAAGTCAAGACATCCTGTAGAGATGATCAAAAATCATTGATTAGATGCAACACTTAAAGGAAAATCCTCTGTAAAAATGAGTGTTGAAAGTTCAACAACAAGCTTACTGCTGGAGAAGGCTGAATACTGTTAAAATTAGCTATATAGAAAACAACTGCACACTTCATCCAGATAATTAAAATTGAAACTCAAATGGGAGAAGATCAGATCTTATCTTCGAATAAAGCTAAGTGCAACTATCTTTACTTATCTCTTACATGATAATCATCTAACTTTAAGCAATTGTGCATATACATGCACGCATAGCTTACTCTTTATCTTTGAACTGAATTTTTGACACCAAAAAGATAAAGTTCGTATGGAAAGAGCTCCAATAATACCAGGAAGAGCTATTATCCACCAACCATGATGGAGAGCTGTGATAAAAGAATTTACTACACCTAATACAAGTGAATAATTGACTAGCTTGCATCACTGCGCATAACAGCAAAGGGATCAATTTTAGATCCAACCGGGTTTTGCTAAGAACAAGTGAATCAAAGTTATAAGAACTAAGATTATCAACGTAAGGGTAATCAATAGTTTCAAAGTAGCAGTAACCAAAAGTTTCAAAGTAGTAGTAACACAGGTCTTGTTCTGATTTGGTATGAGGAGGTCTGAATCGGGCTGAATCGTGTCAAATCGGCGTTGGAGTCTTGGTAACAGTTGCTGGAGATGATGATCTTGATCTAGTCATTGATATTGTTGTTCTAGTTTCTGATGCTAAGGTAGTTCTTGTTGTTACATTAGTAGAAGTTTCTCCACTAAGAAAACTCTTCATGATTGAAACAGACAAGCAAAATCCAAAGCAGGAAAAACCCAAATTTAAACTAGAATTAAGCCATGTACTATTACTGTAATCAAAGTAGGGAAAGATAGATCAAACCTTAGAGAATAAAAATAGTGGAAGAGAAAGAAAAAAAAGACTGGAAAATGAAAAAAAACACTAAATCGAACAACAAATACAGTGAGAGATCGATTGAGAGAGACAAAGTGTGATGATTAAAATGGTTGCCGACTCAAATCCGCTCTGTGGGAGAAAATCTGAGTTGCCATCAATCTAGGGTTTTGAGGAGTTTTTCTTATCTTAGAGAGGTAGAAAGAGAAAAGGATTATCTCGTACCAGTGGAATATAAGTTGATAACTGGCATGTGACACCATAACTAAAACGTCAGGCATCTAAGACCCTTGGATTGGTTTTATTTTATCTCAAACCCTTGGATTGGTTCAATAATCGTTCTCCTTATACTATACATTCAACGTGGTAGTCCTTGAAGGACTCGTATGTGGTCGGAGAACATATATTCAATTTGTAATCCTTATAACATTCAGGCAGCCACCTAACTCGATTATATCAGGTTTAACTGTCCTTTTGTGTTTTTTAAATTGGTAAAAGATCAAAATCTGAATTAGTTGATGGCATTAACTTTGCAGGTCTCTTAAAGAGTCCTTAAAAACACAAAAATCTACGCTTTAGCAGCATATATATTAAGTTTCTAAAATCTGCAGTTTAAATATTATGTTTGTGCTTGTCTATGATATAGACTTGATTTATGATTTTGGTGCTTGTTTTCTATAATACTCATATAATTGAGTTAGCATCCATAAATCGCCAAAAGTTGTACTATTTTTCCTTCTTTTCAGGTTTTGTCCAATGTGGTCTTCTTGACAAGGTTTTAATGAGGCAACATCTTGTTGACATTTAATTTTCTTTCAGAATGTTGATATATGTGCTCTTTTTCCTTCGTCCAATTTTTTATCCATTGGGTTTTACTGGCAAGGTTTTTGTGAGGCAATTTTATTCAACGTGATGGTCATCCAAGGGGGAGTTGTATGATTTTGGTTATTTAGTGGATGCTCACATTTGATTAAACAAAATTATCTTAATCATCTCCTAAGAATTTGGATTTCCTTCTCACAAACACGGGTCCTGTTCATGTATGATAATGTATTCATATCTTAGCACTTTGTTGAAGAAACTACATCAACTACTTCTACAAATCATCTTCGAGAATTTAGTAGCCCAAGACACGGGTTCTCAATGTATTTAAAGAAGCATGAAGACTCGAGAAAACTACTACTAGAAGACTAATACAAAAGAAGACTTCATCAAGTAGCATTTTTCTACACAACACATTCTTTTGAAGAATTGCTTAGAAACATGACACATTCTTTTGAATTCATGAAATGTTAAACCCTTATCATTTTTTACCTTGGAAAATTTGTTTGGAGTTGTCGTTTGTGTAGATTGAATGATTGTTTAGGTAGTTTGAAAGATGTTCAGTAAATCTGAGAGAATTGGGATGAATCTTGGTAAATGCAGGAAAATTAGTTACCGGGAACTGCATTTTGACTAAGTCAGCAGAGACTGACCCACAAATTTTTTTTTTGCAAAAAAATCGCAATGACTGAATCTTGTTGCAAAATTTAGTATGAGAACCAGGATATCTGGTTCAGGGCAAGGATATCATATCTGGAATTTATTAATCTGTGTTGAACGAAAATTTCGCAACTGCTGAGAGATGTTACGAATAATTTTTTTTGTAACGGCGAGCAGCCATTGAGAACGAGCCGTTGTGACACAATTTCGCAACGGCTACATTGCCGTTATGAAAAAACTGCAACAGGATCTTTTGCGACGGCTCATTGCCGTTGCAACCCCGTTTTGCAACGGGAAATAACTGTTGCTAAAACCAAAATTTGGTGTGTTGAGAACAAAAATATTCTGCATCCAAGCAATTCGCTCATCAAATTGGGAAGTGTCGGTTCAAAGATTTGCAAGTCAAGATTTAACTGAAGTACTCATCAGGGGGGAGCCATCATCAGAGGTGCATTTACTGGACTTATCGAGTTGTATTCTTTTTCCTTGTCAAGGTTTTAAGGAGGCAACATATACGTGACAAACATTGTCTGAACCTTTACATGCTTATGCATTTTTCACTTTTGAATTTTCCTGATTTGTTAGCAATGACTTAGCCACAATGGTCATCAGGGGGAGTGTTATAAACCATGTTTATTTTACTAAGATGACCTTATGTCTAACATTAGGGTTTCTCCTATCCCTATAAATAGAGACATAAATCCTTGTAATTATACACACGTTAATAGAAATCTCTCTCTTCTTTTCTCATTCTACTTTGTGTCTTTATTTTCTAGATTCACACTAATTTTCTCAAACTTTGAAAATTTGAAAATTTTCTACTTTCATAATAGCAAATAATTATCTACCGATTATGTAAGAAATATATATTCCGAAATTTTAATTTTTTTCTTTTCATAATCGGTAGTTTTCACAATTTAGTTATGTACTGATTATGAAAGTCATCCCAAAAATACATCTTCCGAAACTTTAATTTTTTTGAATTCTTCTACTTTCATAATCACAAATAATTATCTAACGATTATGAAAGAAATACATTTTCCTAAATTTTGAATTTTTTCCTTCCATAATCGGTAGTTTTGAAAAATTAATTATCTGCCGATTATGAAAGTCGCCTAGAAGTGCATTTTCCCAAACCTCAATTCATTAGAAAGCAAGTGATAAATGTAATTACAATGGGTTTGTAGGTAACCTAGCGACAAGCTGGGCACCTTTTTGAATCGTAATTTCTATCCTATGAAAGAGAGATCCGCCAATTTTATGGTTTGCATCCTGACTAGCTCGGCAGTTCTTCAACCTTTTCAAAAATACGCATGTGTCTTCTCCTAATTCACCTAGAGTTGTGAAGGCCAAAACACCAAAATCGTAACCATGTGCTAAGCATTTGTCCAAATATTTACCACGCTTGCAGGCAATAACAGAAGAAATGGCACGGACCGGTGTGAAGCTGGACGTTCTCGCACTTGTGAAGGGTGAGACACCCGTGGCATCGAAATCCACATCTTTGCCATTTTCCCAACTGTAAACAAGGATGTCTGCAGATTTTAAACCACCGACGTTGTTGGATAGGAAGCCCAAAAAACTTCTTTATGCGCAACACCAACTTTATAACAAATATCTGCAAAAACATCACGAACCAAATCGTGTCGGAACTTGAGATCGACATCTTTGGCACAATGTAGCGCATGATCACCATAAATGTCCATCGCGGTTACAGCTAAAACATAAAATAGCCTCTGGAAACATTGGTATACCCAATCGGTATTGGAGGACTGAGCGAAACTGACGCCGCCCAACTATTTGCAGAAGCTCATCAATGGGCATAAATTTTTGGAATTAACAAACAAAAAAAAATGAAAAAAACAACAACAAATTTAAAGTTTAAAGGGTAGAAACATAAATTCAACTAGTAAATGTAACTTAGTACATTTTACCATATGTAGACACCCGTTATCCCTTGCCCTTAGATGGGTATAAATTAGTCGCCCCTAAATCTTGAAGCCTATTATTGGGGCGTCACATTCCAATAGAGGGGCTTCACTTGGATTTCTAGTGACCAAAAAATTGGCTATGGGGTATTCTTGATTCAATACTAAATGTCTAAAATAACCTTCAACTAAAATCAAAACCTAAAAACTAAAACTAAAATCAAAACCTAATTCACATTCAAAGATCTTCTTCTCTTCTTAACTTCCAATTTTAATTCAAAAATTATCCCATTTTCTTCTTCTAAAATTCCCATCCTTCATCAATCATAAATCCTTCTTCTCTTTTTTCAATTGAAATCATATCATCACCTTCAAGCACATGCTTTTCTCTTCTTCTTCTCTCAACCGAATTATTTTAAATTCGAAAAACTATTTTTTTTCTCCTTTTTGTGTTTGAAATGGTTTAAATTGATTGAAATCAAGGGAAAAATTAGGGTTGCAGATTCACTTACGGTTATGTTTCTTAATTTCCCAACCGTAAATTTGTTTTCTGGAACTGTTACGGTTAGAAAACTAAGAACTCTTAACCGTAATCAAAGAAAAATAAAATTACATGTGTTTTTACGGCTGGATTTATATATTTACTGTTAGATTTGACCTAACCGTAAAATATCCTGAATTATTAAAATTATTTCGGAATTTTAAACAGATTTACAGATAGGTTTTGTTTTTAGATAATCCAACCGTAAGGTATTTACGGTTAGTTTCGAGTTCACTGACCCAACCATAAGGATTTTACGTTTTTATGGTCATAGCCGTAACTTCATTTCTCCACTCCGATCAAGAAATTGTGAGAAAATAATGGGAACAAAGGCAACTACCCCACGTTTCACTCTTTTCATCTTACTTAATATTAGGATTCTGTTTAGAACTTGTTTACTTTCAACCGGTTATGGCCAACTGCTGGATATTAGTGGGTCTTTATAACCAATAGATATTTGATCTTGGTGTAATAACGGATCTTGTAGAGTTTGAGCAAATAGGAGAACTTGAAAATATATAACAAATTCTGTTTCTCCTAAACTAAAGCTACCGATAAACTGCTACATATTTATGGGTTGGGTTGGGTTTTGAGAAACCTAACCGTAAATTTTCTAGAAACTCTTTAAAATTTACAAATGAATATTTGGTTACGGTTGGTTTCGAAAACCAAAAACCTAACCGTAAATGGTTTATAATTGGATTTTTTCCATTTTACCCGGTTAAGGTTAGGAGTTCCTCATCACCTAACCGTAAATTGGCGTTACGGTTGGCTAAAGGGGGAAACTCAACGGTAAACCAGTCTGGAAACCTAAAAAATTGAATCTTTAGTCGGGTGAATCACGATCTCCATCATGTGGTATGTAAAATTTGGTTTCTTTATCATTAAGGATTCACCCTCCTCAAATTTTCACACTGCAATCACTCCATTTAGTTGGGTGAATCAAAATATAGGGTTTTTAAAAAAAAACAAAAACTCTTTACTCCAAAAACCAAGACATTAACTCTAAGTTTCTATCTCTTACTGTAAATCAAAATCATTAATCTAATCTAAATTAGCTAACTTAGTTAAATGTTGAAAACTAATTAAATGGGGACAATTATCTCACATAAGAGTTGTTTAGTCACTATAAAATAATTTTAGATAAGAGGTTTTTGAAATTACACATGGATGACCCATTTTTATCCTATTAGGTGAAGCCCCTCTATTGGAATGTGACGCTCCAATAATAGGTTTTTAAATCTTTTGGGTCGCCTATAAAAATGCAACGCTAATCTATAAATTTCTCTCTAAACTTATAACCTTTCTCGCTGGGCTAATCTAAAAATCATTTCTCTCTAAACTTTTAACCTTTCTCGCGGATTACAAGGTTCAAAAATTTTAGGTGCCTTATAGGGAAAAATGGCAGTGGAAAGACCCCAATCACAAGATAGGGTCATCATCTAGGCTAGGTACCACCGTCCGTAAAAAAAAAAAAACAGCATATGTTGCCAGTCTTCTGAGACTGTTCATACCTTTCCCAGTCAGAATGTGCACAATTGGGCGAGATTGGAAATCTTAATGACTGTTTGGTGTTTCGATTGAAATAAAATATCTATCTGACCATTCTGGTCGTAGGAGGATTAGATCAGTCCCCCCCCCCGTAAGAGCTTCAATTGAAAGATCAGGTTTCCCATTCCAGTTGCAAGGTATATCGATAGAGAAGTTTGAGTTAACACAGCTATGCGTCCGTCAATTTCTGTGAGCTCAACTGTTTGTGACCACTTAAATTCCCAGGGATCAATGACGAAACCAGGAATTGGAATAACCCTGAACTTTTCGGTTACAATATCAAATCTCATTATTTGTTCCAGTTCACCTTGCTTTGTAGCCCGGAACCCATCTACATAAAATGCGTCTTCATATGCTATAGAGATGGGTGGAGATGCATCGATTCTTCTCCATGTATTTTTCCCAACAGTAAAGACTTCGACAACTTGATCTTTTGGTCTGTTTGATATCCTTTTACCCCAAGTGCAGTCATCCTAACCTGATATCCAGATGATTTTATGTTCATCACTCTGTGGATTGAATCCAAACGCAATGTGGTTATGTTTTACTAATTTCAACCACGATCAAATGTAGAATACCAAATGATAGAATGATTTCTGATTAAACCAAATGTAGGTTGTATTTTATTTTATTTTATTTTTTTGCTAGGCAAGAAACAGAGTAAAAGAAAAACTAAAAGAGAAAACCCTCTTTAACACACAGAGAGGCAATACAAGGAGGAGGGATAGAGTTTAACCACCAGTTAAAAGCTTGGTTTTTAAAAGCAAAGCTTGCCAGAGAGTGTGCGACCTCATTTGCACCGTTCTTGATGAATTTTAAACAGACCCTGTTGAAGAGCTTCACCCTGTCTTTTATCTGAAGGATCATGGGTCTCAGTCACCAAGGATACGAAGCGACTTCACTATTCAGTACTTTGATTACCTTTTCAGCACCGCTCTCAATTATGATGTCCTTTCACTCCATTTTCTCTGCGAGGTCGAACGCAAGAGTGATAGCTTTAGCTTCTGCCTCCATGGGAGAATTGCAGTTATGCCCACAAGTGCCACCGCCTTCAAATTTTGCATCTGCATTTCTTGCAACCACGGCACAAGCACCAGAATTGGATATGAAAGCAGCATCAGTATTCAACTTAATCCAGTTTGTCGCAGGAGGAACCCATCTTTCCAGATTAATAATTCTGATACGAAGCAACTTCATATCAACTGCTGAAACTACCTAGGTCAACACAAATTATACCAACCTGACGATTCATAAATTCAAGATCCCTGACATAAACGACTCCGAGATTCTGTACTTCGTCAGAGAAAGTCGACTATTCCATATCTTCAATTGCATTGAAAAGCGGAAACATGGCGATGCCCTGCGCCACTGAAAGAACACAGTAAACCATGCAAACAACAGACAACCCTAAGACAGACTGACAAATAATCAGCATTGAATGAATCAAAGGAAGAAACAGAAAGCTCAGTACACGAAAGATTACTGGATAGTAATAAATATTATGTAACAACCAAATTGGCTGGGGACTGTTGCGGAGATAATAGAGATGTTAAATTCTAATGATTCAAATTTATCACGTTTTCTTGTCAGATAATAGTTCCAAAATCAATCAAATAGAAAGGAAGAGACATGACGATAAAGATTCCTGAGTTGCTCAAGATGCTGTTAGACAAGGAAATCTATCTGACAACTTCACTGATCATCAATGATTAGAGTGATTCAGACACCACAAACTGAAGCCAGAGATTAGCTCGGTCTATGACAACAGTTAATGGCTTGATAAATCCATGGGTACTGATGTTACGGAGATGCATAATGTCAGTCTTAGGCCGGTTCTTATGGGGTAGGGCATAAAAGTTGTTTTGCCATGCCACATGGCAAATCCGTTTCTCCACTATAGGAAAACTGACAAATCTTAGATAAAATAATATATTTATTGTGATTAGTGGATCCTTGTTAATAATTTATTTATTTATGTGTGTATGTGAGATATTTTTAAGATTTTAATATATTTAGTGGGACCCGTATGGAGTAAAAGTAATATTATAAAAAAAAAGTAGGAGAGAAAACGTTTTAAAATATTAGAAAACTATGGTGGAGTCTCAACCGCCAGCGATCTATACTAGATCTCCCGGTCAAGACTAGACCGCCAGGTCGAGACTCGACCGCTCGATAGGGACTTGCCCTGACTGGCTAAGTGGCAAATTTATCACTTAGCCAGGCCTGTTTGCTAGTTTGCCAGCTCCATAATGGGGGCAAAAGTGGCAAACTGACCAGTTTGCTATACCCATAGGAACCGGCCTTAGAACGTGATATATACATGATAAAATAGGACAGCAATTTTGTGTTTGCATCAATCGTTGATCAGGTCGAATAGAAAATGGAAAGGCATAAGACTGCCAAATTGTAGAGTGACTTCATAGTATAAGCGAAGCTATCACACACACACACCAGATATCTAATTGAAACTAGTGGAGCGCAAAACGGTGGCCAGACAAAATATGCAGAAGTGATGCAAAACAAAGCATATAATAATAATTTCTCTCCATCTTTTAAAAGAGCACATTCACAATAGGTTAATTAAGCGAACTTCCAGACAGCTTTCACAATTCTGTTCAAGCAATAAATACGCATAATTCACTTTCCATAACTTTTTTTGTGGTATGTCATTACTAAGAATCATGAAAGAAGATCCAACCTCTGAATTTTTAGTTTGACAAACCATGAATTTTTATACGCCCTTCCAAAGGCCGTACCGGATAAGCAGAGGAAGGTATAAAACTTGAAATACAACCAGACTACCACTATCAATGCTATCAAATCATCCTCCATGTATAAACCATATAGAAGTTAATAAAGATAAGACGTTCAACATTTTTTTTTTTTTTAAAATGATGATTCCAAAATTGAATGCTGAATTTTATAAATGCTGAATTTTGAATTATTCTGATTAAGGTATAAAAGTGTTGTAACTTCCTTACGTAATTAAAGAAGTTAAGACTCATCACCCTTTTCCTTTTAGGGTGAAGGCCACCCTTCTGAAGATTACACAAGCATGAAACTGTCAGTGTTTACTAGAGTTACAGAAGAAAACGGGATAAAAGAAAAGATCGCACCTGTAATGTAGACCAAAAAGTTTCTAATTTATGTCCCCCCCAAAGCTAGTATTGAACAATTAGCTGAAGGCATAATGTATTGAAATAAAAGAGGCAAAAAAAATTCGCTCAAAGTCGTTGCTGAGATTCATTGAGCATAACATGAATTGCAGCTTCATAAACAGCTCCATCATAATGCGTCCCATCCACTGTACACCTTCCCCCGCAGTTCAAACTCAATGAGTTGATATTCAATAAAAGCAACGGTCCCCCATTTTGACGTAAAAGCTTACTCTCAAAGAGCTCCCTCTCATAAGCATTTCTCACAGCGAAGTTCATCTTTTCCCTTTTCTCCTCGGTATTCAACACAGATTTTATCAACGTTGGCATCCCAAGCCAAAATATATGAGGTGACTGTATAGAAATTGAACCTGTTACAGGCCCATCATTCCTGAATTCTGAAGAAAAAGGTAATAGCAACATAACCTATTGCCTCACCAACCCTAAAGAAACACCGTAATCTGATGCATTATTGATATGCAACATATCCCATAGACCTGTCCCCATGACCAAAACATCAGGATACTGACGATTCCGCTTATATTCCATGAGTAGATTAGTTAAATTCGCAGTATAAGGAGCCCAAACAAAATCCAATTTCACCCCAATCTTCTCAATCACAGTTTGATAATCACTATGACGTTTGAATAAATACCCCCCTTACTAATTCCATTTCACTTGATTCCAAAATCAAACCCATCAGAGAAAGAACAAATAAACGAGCTTGTGAATCCCCAGCAACAACTACCCAAGACTCATTAAGTAAATCAGAAGCATCAGAAGGACCTAATTTCTGGAACCCACAAGCAATAACAGGCGCAGATTTTTCCCAAGTCCATGACTTTTCAGAAGAAACATTACTCAATAACTGTGTTTTTTCATCAACTTTGATACTTGGTTGTACATCCCAAACAATTTCATGAAGAAAAGAAATGCATGAACTACGATTCTCTAATACAACAGATGATGAAAAAGATGAAACAAAATTAGTAACTGAAGGAAAATAAGGAGTAAGATGAACACCTATTGCGAGACTAATAAACAGAGCTCCACTGAAAAACATCATTTTATTGCGACTAAGATGATATCCAGCTAAACCCATTGGAACAAACAGAACTATACAAGCAGCCAAGGCACCAAATTGAACGGTACCCACCATTGATCTGATCCTAATGTATCACATCGGATAATCAATTCGATTCAATCCAGAGAAGTTTTATTAAATTTGTGTCAAGCAGAATAAGAAACCGAAATTATTATTGTAGCATAGAAACAGAAAAAGGGTTGAAGAGCGAAATGGTGAGTTACTTTCGTTGCTGTTGGATGTTGGTGGAGGATTCTTCGATTCTAAGTTCCAGTTCCACAACAACTAGAGAAAGATACGATATTACTTCCACTGTTTTCTTTTTAATTTATGTATCTGAGTCGTCTGGATTCGACTCAGATCGCATGACTCATCTGGGTCTGACTCGCTTAGGTCCGACTCTAAAAATTTACTGGACTGCATGAAATTTCTCACAAGGATTCAATCTTTACCCTTGTGGATCAAGTTGATGAAGAATGAATTTTCAGGAAACAATCTCTTTAACTTAATTATACTTTAGAAGATTCAGATTCTAAAATTCCATTTAACATACTCAGTAGATCTGTTAAATGAAGGAAGCTTTAGTCCCCATGTAGATTTACAAGGTTGTTGTAGTTTACCGGGTGACTTGGTCGAGTATACCTCTCTATACATTTAAGAGCGGTACTGTGTGGAGAGAGATGAACTACCATCCTGTTTGCCTTTGAAAGGAAAGATACTAGTACCACGTTATGTTATAACCCGAGTTATCATACTCGTACTTGGAAGTCAGAACACAATCATGCTACAAGCTAGAGAGACTCGTGCTGTCAATGGTGTTACACGCCAGTTCTAAAAAGTCCTGGGCTAGGAAGACACATGCACAATTCTGAGTAAGGGAGTTTCTGGCTTATGTAGAAGCTGTAACTGGAAGTTTCCATTGGTTGAATTCAGCAGAACTTAACATGAAAGAACTAGCATTCCGATGTCCACCTCCTCCAAATTTCTGTAAGAGACAAATTGCAGAAGGCATACGATTAGGTGAAGGTAAACAAGCCAGATAAATCCCAATACAGAACGAGTACTAGACCTGAGAGATTGGCGTGGTGTCTTCTGTTTCCACACTCCTGAGACTTATTTTAAGAAAATCTGCATTTCCAAGTTCAGGAACTCGATAAACAACAGCTCCAATTCCCCTAGAATTCAAGAGATGAAACCAATTATTTGTCTAGATAGCAGTGGAATACAGCAAGAGATTTGAAAATATTGAAAGTAAATACACTACCGCATATTAAGATCACGACTCTTATTAGCTAACTGGTGACCAAGTTCGCTCCTCAAGTTTGGAACGGAGTCTGCATCGACAGCCTACACGTAAAAAACGTCCCAACAACGCTCAAGTTTGCTATTATGAAACACATACTATTTTAATGCATGCAATAGCCAATGGTGGATTGGCTGAGGTGGTAAGAGTTGATAAAACAAAAATCCTATTTGACTGGCTGTTTTCGGCCAACTCCTTTCACCAACCGTCTGTGCGGGCCACATGCAAATGCGCTAAGAGCTGATTTACCCCATTATCTACGGAGCAAATTCCAGAAGAAAAAATCATCCTTTTGATATCTACTATCTAACACTTGTTGATGAGGTTATAAGACTTGGTTAGAAATCACTTTATGGTGAGGAGAATATCTTATCAAACTCATCCATTGGGTTGATTCTCATGAGTGACCTATGAACTTTTGGACCCACAACCAGCGGGCCTGCTGGGGAAGTTTCTTATATGATAGCTCACTGAAAAGAGATTCTCTCAAATAACAAGGAAATGAAAAAAGAAAAAGAGAACAAAAAGCACCTTAAGTTCACGGGAGAGAAGAAAAAGTAGGTCAGCAAGCCCGTGCAATTCAAAATCCAGGTTTTATTCAAGTTCTGGGATATTATATAGATGCAGCACGAATCAAAATAAATATGACAGGTGAAGAACAAGAAGAAGGGCATTATACCAGGCAATGTCCAAATAGTCCACCACCAAGTGCAATTTCATATGAGCCGTCAAGAACTTCGTCAATTCTATTTTGCTTTTGTGATAAGCTCGACATCCCTTGGTCGATCACTAAACGTGGATCTAGCAACAATAACTGCCAGTTCCATAAACTTCATGTCAGCAATAATCGAATGAGAAAGTTTACCTTATATCATGATGAAGAAGATTATCTGTTTTATCAATTAGGGATATAAGATGAAAGAAAATATAATGACGTAGAGCCAGTATCTTGAGTTCATAGAAAATGTAAGCTAAAAATGGATATCAGTCTAGTTCACTATCAAGAAATGAACAGAAGGCAGAAGAAGAATAGTAGATACTCCCCTAACAAAACACTTAAGACCCCCTCTAAAAAGTCCGTACAGGAATTTCATTATATTATAAGAAAAGAAAAAGGAAAAGTTGGACAGTGGTGAATAACATAACTGATAGCAATAATCCATTTAACTGTGGTCATTATATAAAAGGGTGTCGAAAAAGTGGTTTAGGCTTTGTACAGTTCACTGCCACCTTAACCTTCACTTATTCATAATATATCTGTTCTTTCACACAAGCATACTGAAAGAAGAAGAAAAAAATCGCTTCTTTCAACTTTCGATCGGTTATGTCATCTTCTCACATCCTCCTAACTAATATACTCTCACATTTAAGGATTGCTTCCAAAAGCAAATCCACCGTAACAAGTCCTACAACCCCCTAAAATTTGGAGGAAACTTCACTTTTAAGACTATATCATATTTTTATTTAGCAACAAATAAAGGTTTTCTCATCTTGATTCCATGCAAAACTGCTTAGCACCCCAAGAGAATCATAGTTCCTCCCATTCAGATTTGCAAGGATTCATAAATTCCTTAGGAACACAAATACAGCATCCAAACTTTAGATATGTCTGGTAAGTTTAAGTGAGTAAAGATTCGAAGGTTCTTAATAAAGCACATGGAACTGGTGCAAAAGTGGATATTTTTATCAGAGTTCTAGATTCAAGCAAGCTTTACAACTATTCTGTGTTACAAGGACACGGTGTCGGTGTGTCGTGTCCAATACGTTACCTTGACACGTCAACTTAAAAAACTAGAAAACGGGGACACGGATAACGAGCATAGCAAAATACTTACATATATGTATATGACTAATAAAAAAGGCATTAGAAATACAGACTCCATTGATATTTCTGCGTATCTCCATCATCTCATAGATATAGCTGTAGTTGTGGGAGACTATCTCCATTTTTGCTAAAAAATCTAATGGAGATCAGTGAAGAGTTTCGGGAATGTCTTATTGAAGCTAAGAAAATATGTTTTTACTAAAGATAAAGGTTCTTATACAAGTTAGAATGAAGAAAATATATTTTTTCCTAATATAAATATGTACAAAATCTATAGCTGAAGTATTTTTTAATTTTATTAAATATTTTATTCTTGTCTTGGTAATTGAGCTGTGTCCTGAGTGTCGGACACGAGTGTCCGTTCGTAGCGTGTCGACAAGGCACAATTTCATTTTTTGGAGTGTCCTTGTAACACAGCAACTATTAATAAAATTGCACAAAACAATCAGATAATGTTTCCAATCCCTCACTTTTTTTAGAAGATTTAAATATATATTGGAAGTCTTGTCCACACTTTGTTACAATAAAATAAACTTAGTGGCACTAATTAAGGTCTACAACAGAGAATGGAAATGAATTGAATGATTGATATCAATTTACCTCTCTCCAAGAATAAAAAAGATATGCACCACTGTAAAGCAAGCTAAAACATTGAAAGAGGTATGGAAAATGATTACATACCTGCCCAAACAACGCGGGATTCAACCTGACGTCGTACTCGATGTTTAAATCTTTCATCCCACTAGTGAAAGCTTTGCTATCTGGAAGAGCCCACCTCCACAAATCTACATCTTCAATGTATTTAAACAGTTGATTAACCCTTTCAAGCTTATCCTCAGCTACCAACTCCTTCCCAACTCCTTCGTCTGAGAGTTTCTTCTTGAAATAATCATAAGCAATGGTAGCACCACTTCTTTCCATATCTATAACTTTAACCACATTCTCATGAATAGAAGTATCAGCCTTAAACATCTCAACTGCAGTTTTGTGATGGTCTAGAATTATGACACTGGACAGTTTAGACACATGAAATTAGTTTGAAACAATGAAAATGTAGACTCAAAATTTACCAAAAAAATAAAAAAGATACAAAAACTAGAAAAAGATACAAACCTTTCAACATGAGAAGATAAATTAGCAACAAAACCAGAAGGCCCAACAAAATCAAGTAAATAAACTTGGTTAATTTCATCAAGAGGAAGATCTTCTAACCTGAGAAAAACATAGCACAATATTCTGAGAAAAACATAGCACAATCAACATAGAAAGGTAAAAGTAGATAAATGTAGGCAATTGGCAAATAAGTAGTCCACTTACTTAACAGGAGAATAAACAGTATTAGGGTAGTAAAGAACATCCTGTTTAATAGCTGAAAAATAAAGATGAGAAGCAAGAGCAGCAAATACTCCATCTGGACAAGGATAATGATATAACACTGCTGGTTTTGATTTTTTGATTGAACCTTCCATGATTTTATTGTTTGAAGTTGTGTGAATCAGTTTTCTTTTCAATTCAAAATTAAAATTTATGCTTGGTATCCTATTCTCCAAAACCCTAATCAGATGAAACCCACAGCTTATGTTATTATTACCCGTTAATCTTCTGAACCGTAACTTGATTAGATTATTGGAAACAAATAACATTTGAGATGAACAACTCTACTTCCTCCTCCTTGGTTTTGGCGCTTAATAAAGCCTCCTGACGTGAAAGAATGGGAAGTCCTAGCTAGATATTTCGGCACAATTTTTACCAAATCAGCCCAGCCAGTCGGCGCAACTCGTGAAAAACTCCTACCACTGTCTGTTGTGCGGAACCGCCGTAGTTATGGGGCTGTCTTCTATTTCTTCTTCTGATGCAGAGAAGATTTTATTTGGTCCGTCAGAATTTCACTACGAATACAGCTAGGAATCTTATAACTCCACACTTTATTTTTGATAATTAACAGGGGAAAAGCCACTTTTACTAGAGGGAAAGCTGATTCGGTCTAGCATATTTGACTTCCGGTCATCGTTGGGTGGATTTAAAATAAACTTTCCGTATCAAAAAATATATTTTTGGAATTTAGTATCCCATGTCACCCTTTAATCTTCCAAAATTAACCACATGTCCCCGCCCCTTTTAACCCTATTTTTTTTTATTAATTAGGTATTAGAAAACCTAAAAAAAACATCCAAATACTGAGATTGTTACTTTGATCCCGCATGTTAAAGCATATATGATTTAAGTATTTGGAGTTGTTTTTGCTATTGGATATGTTCTTGCAGTATGGGGAAGAAACATGCCTATTTATATGAAGTGATATGAGAGGGAACGCAAAGCACTTCAAGTCCTGAACAAGAGAGTAGATCATACGAAGCCCTTCAGGATCTTGACTACTATGAACATCGACAAGAAACCCGATCTTGGTAGTAGTAAACTATATATGCCGATTCCCCGTCACAATCTAAAATTCTCGTATCTTGACTACTATGAACATCCACAAGAAACCCGATCTTGGCAGTAGTAAACTATATATGCTGATTCCCCATCACAATCTAAAGTTCTCGTTTCCCGGCACGATATGGCCAGTTATGATTTTCTTTCATATCTCGCTGTTAGAGATGATCCTAAACTCCAAAAAAATTTATTTATTTTTTGACAGGGGGAAGGCCTATTAGCAAATCCACCCAAAATTGACTAGAAGTCAAATATGCTAGACCGAGTCGGCTTTCCCTCTAGTAAAAGTGGCTTCCCCCCTATTAATTATCTTTTATTTATTTATTTAGACAACGGCCTTCAAAAAGGCTAATGGTCTGCCTCACCTACCGGCATAATCCAAATAGGAGGAGAGGACTAGAACATAGTAGAATTGTTTTGTTTTGCCCATAACACAAGTTCATGAGCAACAAAATTACAAATTCTAAGTTGAAAGGTAAAAAAAGATACATCTGACTAAAGAAGAAGCAAAAAACTGAATATGTTTGAAAATTGCATCAGTCCTTGGGCTACCATCAAACCTTCCAGAAGAAAATTGGTTGATAAGATCTTTTGCATCACTCCCAATGATAATGTGAGTAACACCTTGTTTGTTTGTTCCTGACTCATCTGAGTCGTCTGGATCTGAGTCATCTGGACTTGAGTGAAATCACCTGATTTGAGTCAGATCTGACTCAATATGTTTGTTTTGAGTCAAATCTGACTCAACTGACTCAAAAATATGTGAGTCAGTGGTTTGGTCCCATGAGTCAGGGGTATTTTGTTACCTGACTCAAACGGGTCCGAGTCAGAGGTTAGGTCTGAGTCAGAGGTCGAGTCAAATCTGACTCAAAGTAGAAAACAAATAGTCTAACTGCTGACTCGGTGTGAGTCAGGGGTTGACACCCAGACGCCGATTCAGCTACAAACAAACAAGGTGTAAGTCTTTGCTCCACTGCCTTCTTTAGCACTGCCCATATAGCTCTAGCTTCATCCTCTTCCGCAGATTCCACGTCAAAAACAATAGATGCACAAAAAGAAGCTTTACAGGAAAAATCTCGCATCACATAGCATGCACTATTATCCATAGTAATGTCATCATAAGCTTCATCTGTATTGCACTTTATCCATCCAAATGTTGGGGGCATCCAGGTATCACTATAGGTGATGGTACAGCTGGTGGGAATCTGAGGTTTAGTCCTAACAGTCAGGAGCATAGCCGTAGCTCTATTAATAACATTAGCAGGAGTTTCTTTTTGATTTATGAAGACAAGGTTATTTTTACTGTTCCATAAAGATCGCAAAATAGCAACAAACATACGATGTTTATCATCAGGAATTTTAGAAATTGGGTCAATCAACCAGAAATTCAGCCAGTCAACAAGAGATTTATTCATGAAAGCATTAGTATTAGCACAGAAGGAGGCCGGAAACCAGACATGACTAGCAAAAGGGCAAAGTACTAAGGCATGCATAATTGTTTCACTAGAGTCAGAACATCTACTACAATCAGCAGAACTCATAGGCATTCTAGTATGCAAGACAGTTCTAGCAGGCCTAGCAGCTTTCCAAATAAAGAGTTGAATACGGTGAGGAGCCCGAATTTTCCAAATGCACTTCCAAAGTTTACTACAAGAGGAGGGCCTAAGCCCTCTTAGTCCCAAGTAGACAGATTTAGAGGAGAATTTATCATTCTTTAAAAGCTCCCAGCCCTCCTATCAGGAGTTCATAACTGGCTTAAGGGAATGGTAATGATCTTTTAAACAGAAGCATCATCAAAATGAGTATTTAATATATTCATATTCCAAGATCTAGTCTCAGCATCAATAAAATAGGAGACCTTAATACTAGGGTCAGGGGAACTAGAGGATTAGGAGCAGCAAGACCTAAGTTGGGAATCCACTTATCACACCAATGGTCAATGAACTTACCATCTCCCACAATCCAGGAGATAAAAGGCTTAATTATCTCTTTTATAGCATGCAGGCATCTCCAAGTCCAAGAACAAACCTTAGGACATTTAGCATTTAGGAAATCAGTCTTAGGATAATATTTTGCTTTTAACACAGATACTAAGAGGCAATTATGATTTTCAATAATTTTCCAAGTATTTCTAGCTAGAATAACAAGGTTATTTAGCTAAAACCTAGGCCACCTTCAGATTTGGGAGAGCAAAGAATATCCCTCCCAAAAACGTGAAGTTTTCTATCTTTAGGATCAAGCGTTTCCCCCAACCAAAACTTACACAGGTGAAAGTCCATTTTTCTACATAAGTATTTAGGAATGAGAAAAGCACACATCTGATACAAAGGAATAGCTTGTCCAACATGCTTGATTAAGGTAGTTCTAGCAGCCTGGGACAAGAGTCTATGAAACCAAGAAGAATTCTAGCATCCACAGCTTGCAGAATGCACATATGGGTTTGAATCTTAGAAGTTTGGAAAGCTATAGGGGGTACCAATATATTTCTCTCCTAAATCTCTATTGTGAATATCAAGAATATTGGACAAATGGTTCAGGCAGTTTTATACTAAATATAAAATCCCAGATTTATCAAACTTAATTTCCTGACCAGAAGCCAAACAGTATTTTTGCAGATAATCTTTGATAATTCTAAAACCCTTGACAGTAGCTTTCGAAAATAAAAGAAAATCATCAGCAAACAAAAGATGAGTCATACAGGAGGCATCCTTACAGACTTTTATACCTTCCATTAAACCTTTACTAGTAAGGGAATTAATGTAAGCAGATAAAGCCTCATAACAGATGATATAAAGATAGGGTGACAAGGGGCACCTTGTCTCAAACCTCTTTCAGGCTTAATAAGACCAGCGGGACTACCATCCAGCAAAACAGAATAAGAAACAGTAGGGAGGCATTGATTTATCAGCTTAATCCAGTGCTCAGATAACCCCATTTTTCTTAAAACATATTTAAGAAAAGATCATTCCAGTTTTTCATAAGTTTTGGACATGCCTAGTTTTATGGCAGCGATACCATCTTTTTTCTTATGATGATTAACAGCATAAACAACTTCATTAGCTAGGAGAATGTTATCAGATATACTTCTTTTAGGGACAAAAGCACTCTGATTTAGGGAAATCAAATCATCCATGAAGGGTTTAAGCCTATTAGCCAGAGTTTTAGGCAAGATTTTATAAATAAAATTACAGAGACCTATATGTCTATACTGAGAAACCAGTTCCGCAAGGGGAACTTTAGGGATGAGGGAAATATTAGTATGATTGAAGACTTTAGCTATATGGCCAGTACGGGAACAAGTCTGCGTCATGTCAACTACAACTTCCCCAACAATGTCCCAATTCTGTTGATAGAAGAGGCCCGTAAAGCCATCAGGACCAGGAGTTTTTTTTCCTCCCATTTGGAAAATAACCTTCTTGATCTCCTCAGCAGTAAGAGGGAGGTTCAACTGATTATTATGATCAGTGGAAAACTTAACAGGAAGACTCTCAATGATTTCATCCTGATACTGCTGAGGGTGGGAGGAGTATAGAGTTTTAAAATAATCGACAAAAGAAGTACTTATATTGTCTACCAGAAGAGTCTTTAATCCAATTAATAACATTTCTTTTCCTCCTAAAAATTGCGACTCTATGAAAGTAAGGAGAGTTTTTGTATCCTTTAAGGAGCCAGACTTCTCCAGATTTATCCTTCCAATATAATTCCTAAAAATTATATAGATATTCCAACCTAGCTCTCAATCTAGAGACGGAGTGAGAGTCAGTAGGATTAGAAGTTTGAATATCAACTAGTTCTTCTCTAGTGGTTTTTATATTAGTTTTAATATTACCAAAAGAGGATTTATTCCAGTCCCTAATGCTTTTTTTGTGTGCTTAAAAGTATATCTTTTAGTTTATAGGAAGGAGATCTCACCACATTTACAGACCAAGAGTTAGCTATAATGTCTCTACAAGTAGGGTCTTCAATCCACATAACCATGAAATGAAAAGGTTTAGGCATACAATTGTCTTCAAAATGAAAACCAATATGCATGGGGCAGTAATCAGAAGGGTCTCTAGGTAAATTATTAACACAAATTTTAGGGAATAATTGTTCAGTAGTTTGATTTATAAGGCATCTGTCCAGTCTTTCTAGAATAAGGTCAGGGCCTTGTTGCATATTAGACCAAGTAAATCTAGGGCCAGAGAAACCGGGATCATGTAAAGCAAACACATTACAAAAGTTCTTAAGATTGAAAAAATCAGTATCATCAACCTCTAAACCACCATTTTTATTTCCAGACTCTAGGAGGGCATTAAAATCACCAACAAAGAAGACAGGTTCATCTAAAGGTGTAGCATGTAGAAGGCATTGGTTGTCCCAAAAAGCATGACTAAGCGTGCTATTAGGTACACCATAGATAAAATGGATATGGCAAAGTTTGGAATGGATGATATCATAAGTAGAAACATAGATGCCCCTATTACTGGAGGATAAAATTCAAAGATGAATTTTCTTTTTCCAAGCCAGAACTAGACCACCATTACGACCAATACATGGCACACTAAAGGTGCAGGGGAAGCCCATATTACGCAATTTCCTAGCAGCCATAACATTTTTCATTTTAGTTTCAGACAGGAAGACAATATCAAGGTTGATATTTTTAAAGATGAGGTTCAATTCTTTGGTAGCATATTTTTTACCCAAACCACGCACATTCCATCATATCATATTAACATTATTAACAGGAAAGGTAATAGAAGTAGTAGAAGCATCAACTGATATAGTATGGGTGAGAAGAAGAGAGGAAGGAACCTAATTGGTAGAATCATGATCACCACTAGACTGAAGAAGAGATGGAAGAAACCACTAGACTGAGGAAGGAACCTAATTGGTAGAATCATGATCAACTGATATACTAGGGGTGGGAAGAAAGGAAGGAACCTAATTGACACTTTCTCCATTCGAAGTAGTTCCTTGGGTAGCATTCAGATCCAAATTAGCAGAATCATGAAGAAAATTATTACAGACACTATTATCAGCTGAAGTAGTATTGGCAGGCACATTGAAAATTCCAAACTGATCAACTAAAGATTGGGTATTGAGGGTACAACTGGATAGATTAAGAGTGGAAATATCACCCAATTTGGTAATATGGGGACATATATTAGTATAATCTGTTCAGAGCTATCAATTCTAGTAGGAGATACAACAGAACCATCCATAAGAGAGAAACTATCTAGTTCTTTTTCGGAGGTCGGCTCTAGGATTGATTTTTCTCTTAAGGGTAGAGATAACATCATGTTCAGCAGCAAGAGAGACTTCATCCTCTCTGGATATAGTAGATTTCTGAACATGAGTGACAACTGTTTTAAATCTCCTAGCTGAGTTGGTGGTGCAAATCGGACCAGAACTGCTCAACTCGTTAATTGGGTTAAGAGTAGTAGATTTTTTAGTATGGGTAGAAACCTGCTTAAGAATAACTGGAAGGCCATTCGCCACCGGAATAAGATGTTGAGATTGGGCCGGCCCAACTTCATGAATTTTAAAGGATGGAGATCGACTACCAAAAAGACCCTTATTGATCTTATTCTTGAGCAATGGGGTTAGAAATTTGAGCAATCACAACATCTTTGCCTCTACAATTTTCATTATTGCCAGGAGTATCACCATCCTTTTGAGTCTGCGTGTCTGGGACAATTTCAGCTTGTGTCATTATAGATTCAACCACAGTTTTGGTTTGAGTAGTTGTGGAGTTATCACTCAAAACTTTAGGAGGCATCATTAATTTGGATGCCGGCATTGTGTACTTCGAATCAGAAGAACTAGCTTCTTTTGGGATTTTTGTTGTTGTTTGCAAGCCAGTTGGGACATACAACATCTTTGTGATTAATGATACGACAAGAGTAGCAGAAATTTCTTGAAACTCTGAAGTGTCTATAATCAATGAGGAATGGTTCTTCTCTACCTCTTGTGAGAAGGGGAATGCCTGCTGGTAGAGCCTATCGAACAGATATGCGAACATAAACTTTAACATTTTTCTTCAACAGATGATTACCATATGGTTCTTTTGCTTCGATAAGCTCTCCAAGATTGAGAGTGATCTTATTTAAGTCCTCAAATTCAATACACTCCTTAGGAACATTGCAAAAAATTAACCACATTAATTCTTCCTCAAAAGAAGTCTGAAAGTTTGCTGGCCAATCAAAAGGAGGAACAACTCTCAGAACAATAAGAAACCCACAAGCAACCCAAAGACGATGTTCATTAACTCAGTTGAAATCACTTTCAGTTAGGAATCTGATAAGCACCTTATTTCTTAAACCATTGAAAGTAGTAACAGTTGGTAATTGAGCAAGAGGCCACTGAGAGCAAATATGATATCTGATAAAAGATATAGGAACTAAAGTTTCACTACAAACATAACCCACCATACACCATTTCTAGTTGTTATCATTTTTAACAAGCACCAAAGCTTTGTAAATGAAAACAGGTTCAGTAAGGGTAGAAGGAAGATTCTTTGGTAAGATCATTTTTTCAACCATTTGTGAAGATAAGTTTTGAATAATAGTAGCAGTATGAGTATCACAGGAAGAATTAGAGGACTCCATATAAATAAAACACAAAAATTGAAAATTTATGAAGAGATTGGGATATGTTGTGAGAGGATTAGATACTATAAAAAATTATATATGCATATCTGGAGATGGCAGTGCCAGGTGATGTTAGAGACCAAGATTGAACAATGACATAGCACATAAATCGTCGGACACATAGAAAACTTTAATTATATTGGAGACTGAACCTAAAAAGACGAGGGTACAAAAATACACCACAATCTTTAATTTATCCACCTATAAGTCCTCTTATCGAAAGTGACTGTCTATGGACAAAGTCGAGACAATACTACAAATCGGTATTCACACTTTGTGTGATTGTCTATGGATACGAGATCGAGACAATACGACTACCAAAGTGTGATTATTTGATAATAGGTTCGGACTTAACCAAACTCTATAGGATCACTATCAAGTAAAGTGGAGTTAACATTTGTGTAATTTACTTCAAATTATATAAACAAATATAATTGCGGAAATAGAAAAGTAAATCACATAGCAAGATTTTATTAACGAGGAAAACTGCAAATGCAGAAAAACCCCGGAACCAAGTCCAGAATTGAATACTCTCAGAATTAATCCGCTACACAAAATCTAAACCAACTTTGTATAGTTGAGACCAAGCAATTACCCCTAGTTCACTTAGTTTCCTCAGAATCCCTGTGCTTCCGACTTCCATGAGTGCACGCACTGGAACAATTCCTTTGGATCGTATTCCAAACAGTAAAGGAACAACAAATCTGTTTGGTAACAACTCTATTGATTCTTTAAGATAAGATATCTTAAGTTATATGCAAAGGCTCTTCCGTTTAAGCTAATAAACTCATTTGCCTGGTTAGATCAATCTATCCAATAACTACGAAAGTAGCCAAGTTTAGATTCACAATCAATCGATATAGATTCCAACAAGAAACTATAAAGTTATGCCGATCTCATGCAACTAATCAATCGAATAAATACGATTCTAGTTGGATCCTATCCGATCAAGGTTTGTACAACACAAAGATATGAGAAACCAATAAGAAATCTTATTCGTCTTCAAATCTTCTTTAATCTTCAATTAAACCTGCACAACACCACTTGAATCTCTTGTGATCAATCACGCACAGAATGGAGTCTGTTAACAATGGATTATCACAAGATGTCTTTAGATCTACAAACAGTTCCAAAGATACCGTTGATACTTCGATCTAGTTTGAGTGAATCTTATATCAGAAGAGAAGATTCTCAAGAATAAACAAACTAGGTGCAATCAAAGTTTCAACAACCGTTAGTCAATCAAATCGATCGAAAACTAATAACACTGCAATTATCTAGTTTCCCACCAACGGTACTCGTAGAGCTTCTTGATCCCACGGAAATCTTTAAAGGAGCGGTCGTAAGAGATTTCGCCTAATTAGGGTACTTTTCTCTCCGTATAGACGGGTCCTCCAGAAACCACAAAAAGAAGAAGTTTGCCTGGCTCTTAGGATAGTTTCCTAGAAATGCAAACTTAGGTATTTATAGACCAAGGATGTTTAGACACAAAGTAATTTCCAAAACCTAAAATATTCTCAAGATATGCAATGAATGGCAAAATTCGGTTTTCATAATTCTAGTGAATGCTTGTCCAATATTTTCCGAAATCTCTCAATAGAAAATCTCCAATTAGTAAATGCACATTATTAATTTTTATTCTCTAGAGATATGCATTTAATTGATGGTCGTTAAAAGCACATATAACCAAAAACCTTGATTAAAAGATTCTTAATTAATTTCGGTACAGGATCTCCTTGAGTACTAAGGAATATCTTTGAACAATAAATGATAAAAGTTACTATCCGTGTTCAAAGTATGTTGACATCTTTTCTCTGTAAATCATCTTTCATATTTACATTCTTGGAATCGGTTATACCACACTTCCAAACAAGTTTAGAATTGGTTCACATGTATTCCAAGACTACTATGTGATTGATCAAATATCAAATCACATCCATGGGTTCAATTGGTTCTACCAATCACTAGGATCGGTTATACCCTAATATGGAAACACTTGTGATCAGTCACATAAGTTACCAGGACCGGCTACATCAGTTACCAGGACCGGTTATATCAATTACCAGGACCGGTTACCATATACTCATGGTATTGCTTGTGATCGGTCACACCAGTCACTAGGATCGGTTACACCAATTACTAGGATCGGTTACACCAATTACTAGGACCGATTACACAACACTCTGTGATCGGTCACACCAATTACTAGGATCGGTCAATCCAATTATATATATCGATCATACCATCTCAGGTGATTACTTTGGATCTGTTACACTAATTTATCAAAACTAGTCATACCAAATCATAAGTCATTCATTGTGATTAGTTGTACCAAGATACATAACAAAGTTATGATCGGTTCTACCATCTCACACATATTGGTAATCCAAAGATTTGCAATAATAGCTGTACTAATAAGCCTAGCGATTTCCCTTTCAATTCATAAAACAAGTTCATGAATGTACTTCCTTTAAACAAATGTAAAACATTGTTTCCTAGGATGAAATCTTCACCATTACCCATTCACATAATCATAACAGCATTCATAAGATTATGTCGATGTCATATCTATGAAATTCAAAAGATAAGCATTATTCTTCGTAGTCTAATTCCCTAAAACTATGATCATGTGATCATGTCTCACTACTAGAGTATTATATCCAATACATAGCTTCGAAGTTATGTTTGCAATATAGCACGACTTGAAAGATACGTCGTGTTGTAGCTCAAGAGGAATGAAACAGTTCAAGTCAATATTACTAACCTCAAAAGGAAGGATGATGTCGTTGTTGTAGCTCGTTACGTCTTCACGTTCTTCAGGTCTTCGAGTAATACTTGTATGTCTCAACATTCCTAGACTTTCTAGTCTCACCTAAACGAAGTTGTCTCTAGTACATAATCAAGCGAATCTTAGATGACTTTTGACACACTAAAATATGACAACCAAACTTGACATACCAACGCTTGGTGGGTTCAACCGAGCTATGCTCTAACAATCTCCCCCTTTGTCAATTTTAGTCACAAAACTCTTAATACATATGGATAAACAAATTACAATAATTCATTTTTCATACGCTTGATTCCAAGTTTCAACAACACAATAACCTGCATATATTCAATCAATAAATGCCGCTGTTGACATTTGAATAACAAAGCTTATACTCCCCCTAAAGGTAGGATAGGTAGATATTCAATCCGAACATCTTTGTTATTCCCCTTTTTGCAGTCAAGATAACTACAATAGCAATATGATATGTTTCTACCCCTTAGTCAATGCTTCACTCTTTCGTTAGATATAATGTTTAAGCACAATTGTCCTTTCCTTAGTGATTGCAAATCACTTGTTTACTCCATATATTTCTCCCCCTTTTTGTCATAGAATGACAAAAGTCCGAGCAAATAAAGGTCAAACTGAAAGGATCTTACAAATCTAAAAGACTTGTAAACAACCTATAAGAGTTAAGCACGAAGGTTTCACATACCACTTTAGATAACCAATATTAAAACCGAAACTACAAGTAATTTAGTTTTAATATGTTATCAAGGAAACAATTGTCCGAAGCAATTCTCCCTAATAGTTTAACAATTCTACTAAGAAACTTAATTTCCTTGTTAAACCGATTGTAAACATACAATCACTTATTTCGATAAGACAAAAATAAAGATCAGAATTAACTTTATTTCTCTCACCAGGTTCTAATTATTCAGACAATAACTTAGACCTTTCCCTTTAGACAAGACAAGCACTAGGTTAGTTAACTAGTTTTTCTTGTCAAGGCATTCGGTTAGAATTGAATAACCGAATCCTTCAATTTGATAAGTTTAACTAAGATCAGAATTATCTTAATTAGTTTTTCTTATCCGGAATCAAATTGGACTAAACAAATGATCTCGTATTTTGTTAAGTCATAAACAATACATACAAACCAAAATAAATTGACTTGCACAATTATTTTCTTAACCGAAAGCAATTGAAACAAACATAGACATTATAGCACCGCAATTGCACCGAAATTTCGTTAAGCAAAAACACTTACCCAAATAATAAGCCAAATAAATTGACACAATTTTTCTTAACCGTAAACAATTGAATCACAAACACACACATCCATACACATCATAATGGAATATATCAATTGTACCAAAATTTTGTTAAGCAAAAGCAAAATATATGCAATATAAACAGGTTTTTCTTAAACAGGAAAACGATTAACTAACAAATTCGTTACCTCAGATTCCGCATCCTCTTCTCCTCAGAAAGATATATCATTAAGCGCAAGTTCAAATAAGAACTCTCCCCCAATATGTTGTCATCTTCTCGCAAGAACAAAAGAACAACAACAAAGGCAACCTTTACCAGAGAAAGGTTGAATCGGTTTTAACTAATGCATGCCAATAGAAAAAGTTGAAAACCCTGAAACACACATTTTATGCTAAACACAACTTATGTAAACACAAATTGATTCAACATATTGTGACTTTTCACATATGAGTTTCAATCGGAACACCTTATGATTCTTTGATAAAGCCTACCAACATGGGCTAGAACTTAATCCCGCTAAATCAAAAAGCCACACAAACCATAAGGTTTACATCATATGAGATGGAATATTAAGGTTAATGAAAATCTAAATCAGACATCCCATACACCGAAAACACATAGCAAAAATATAGACATTCATGCACAGGCTATGTAATCGAAAACTATCACAAGAAAAATTATAAAATAATAATTTTATTCACAAATAATTGATAATTTTATTCAAAAATAGACCTTAGAAAATAATCGAAATAAATCAATAAATGATGTCTATTTCCTTGAAGAGATTTTAAGAAGTAAAGTACTCCTTGTCTTCAGGTTCTTTTTGACATCCTTTTTATATTTATGATTCTTGGTTACCTTCGCCCTTCCAAAACTCGGACTCAATGTTTAAAATACCTTTAAGAGTTTCTGGATCTTTTCGAGCAGCAAAGGCTAACTGTTTCTGAATACAGTCAAGTTGTCTACCAAGAGTTTTAAGATGAGCCAAAAGAGGCTTGTTGTTAAAATTCTGTGAAATTCTTTCAACGATTTGATTTCTGGTTTGTCCTCTAATCATTTTACTTGTAGTCTTTTTAGAGACAACATTAGTGCTTCTCATGTCATCAAGGTCATTTCCCATGATAAATTCACAGATTTTGGTAATTATACATGGAAAACCGAGATGCCTCTTGATTCCTGGAGATGAAATAAAATCTGATATCTTGATCATTTGGCTGACAATGATTCCACATAGATCGATTTGATAATCTTCTTTCAACGGAAAGCAGACAAATTCTGCAAAATCCTTATCCCAAACCGACTTATCTCTTGTACTTGCAAATAGAGTTGCTATAGCAAGTTTTCCGAAAACCCTAAAATGAAAAGGTATATCTTTGGTTGGTAACCTACCATCTTCCCAGTCAATCGTTTTTCCAATAAGACGTGTTGAAATAGTATCATGTTCAATTTCAACTCCGGTAATCAGGTGATTACTTTCCACATTGTACTTGATGATGTTTGAGATCGTCTTACGATCGACATAGTAAGGTCCACAACCAACAAGAGTAACAAAGGTAAGTTTTTTATGATAAATATTGTGAATATTAGCATAGAAAATTCTTACCATATCAGGTGAATATTTCTCAAAATTAAAAAGTTTTCCCCAGTTTCGATCTTGAACAAACTTTACGTAATCCTTTTTTTGGACTTCTGGATCAAATATTTTTTCAGCAGTAAACTCTATCCTCTTGAGAGTTTTGTATTTCTCAAAACATGATTTGTCAACAAAAGAGGTAAGTTCATGTTCATCTTCTATTTTGTGAGGAAATATGATCCTTTCAATCTCACCGTATCTGACACGATCATCAAAAGATTTATTATTTCTTGATTTCCTTTTTCTCATACTTCCAAAAATTAGTGGAATATGAAAAACCCTAGTTTTGGTTCCAGACAATCTCTCCCAGGATGTTTGTAAAACCAACACAGAATAATCTTTTTTTATAGGGAGTGAAGATAACAATTTCCGGAAATAACTAGTTACAAGAAATCCATCCAAAATTGGAAACCTTGATTTGTGGGGAAACAAATCCGATTTTGCAACTAGGTCTTTCTTTTGGAAAACTGATTTCTCTTAGACCGGATATATATTATGGATCAATTCTATATTTATGTCCAAGTGTTTGTTAACTCTATAATTACAAAAAGATAATTTTTTGAAATTCATTCAAGAATTCTCCAGTAGAGTTTACAAAAGCAACATTGAACATAACAGGATATTTATAAAAAATATCTTTAGAAACATAAATCCAGTAATACTTTAAAAGATCACTTGCTTCATTAAAACATTTGTGGGGTGTATGAAGTAATCCATTGTTAATAGAATTATTAACAGAAAAATCATTCTTTGCAATATTACAAAGATCCCAAAATCGCATCCTAATCAGCGATACATTGATAGTCTTAGATCTGAAAATGTGTACAAACATATTTGGGTAACCAATCAAAAATATATTTAAGATTCCAGATTTTTCAAGAACATAATAGTCATGGTTCATACATAGAAAAATCTTATGTGGAATCTTGGACATTTTCGAGATAAAACATGTCACATCGAAAAATGTATCATTGTTACTAAACTGGTTAGTATTCAATACCATGATATACAATTCTATGATAACCAAGGAAATATGTAAGTCATTCAAGACATACATAGGTTTAATCCCAATTCCTAATACATTTAGGAACAAGAGTATTATATACTTCATTCGTGTCTCCCACCACGAGTCTTTGAAGTAGTCAAATCCTGCTACTACGTTAACTAAATCAGCCATTAGATTCAATTCTTATAGGTTGGATCGCACCAAACACAAATTGTTAGATCTTTTTGTGTTTGCCTACTCTAATACCAATTTAAAAGACGAGGGTACCCAAATACACCACAATCTTTAATTTATCCACCTATAAGTCCTCTTACCGAAAGTGATTGTCTATGGACAAAGTCGAGACAATACTACAAATAGAAAAAGCGGGGGTCTAACAACCTCACCCAATATTTCGCTTAGCAATCTGTATGGACTAACTTCAATATACTTATAAGAGAATCAACTAGACAATTAGACTCAATCTTATAAAAAGTATATCAAAGAGTTATATCTCAATCTCTCAATTCAATCAGCAATCAAACAAATAATAATTTGCGAGCCCAATTGAATATAAGAGAGATAACTTGAACGGTACCAAAGACCAATGTTCAAGGATCAATCAATTTCAATCAACAGCCAAAGGTTGGATTTACCAATTGATCGATTCAACGCACAACCTGTGATATTTCAATTATATAAAAAAATATAATGCGGAAAAGAAATAACAAAGACACCAGAAGTTTTGTTAACGAGGAAACCACAAATGCAGAAAAACACCGGGACCTAGTCCAGATTGAACACCACACTGTATTAAGCCGCTACAGACACTAGCCTACTACAAACTAACTTCGGCCTGGACTGTAGTTGAACCCCAATCAATCTCACACTGATTCAAGGTACAGTTGCGCTCCTTACTTCTCTGATCCCAGCAGGATACTGGTCGGTTGTCAGCCGACGCAGAAATAATTTAAGTTCTTTCACTTCACAATTATAAATAAGAGTATAGTTATAAGAACAGATTCGTTCCACAGGGAGATATGGGTTGTCAAATTGTTTTTATTACTTATATAAACTGGGGGTTTTGTTTGTGATTATAACTAAATAAGAATAAAGCAAATAGAATAATATGAATATCAGAGATAAAAAGTACTGGTTAGAGTTTTCATCTTCCATCTTCTAACATGTTATCAACTGAATCAATCTAACCATTCATTTTCTATCGATATCAATAACCCTAGAGTGTCCTATCGCAGGCTTACTCCGGCAAAACTCCTATTATCATCAAAGGCGCAAGAGCCACTCTTTGAATCCTTTCCACTAAATAACTTGGCGCAAGAGCCACTCAAGTTTAACCCAATGAAAGCACTAATATTTATGAGTTGAAGTTATTCTAAGTAATCCAGCGCAAGAGCCATACAGATTTAACCTAGGTCACGCTTCTACATATAATTGTATGGCAACATCCCGTCGTTAACAACTATATTATGCTACTTCTAATAAGGATTATTCGACAATTCCGGATCTCAAACCCTAGTTTAGCAATAGATATGAATGCATGATCATTTAATTTGCAACTTATACAAACTAGCAATCAATCATACATGGAGTTATAAATGGTAGAACATAAGCGATACTAACAAATTATGAATGAATGAGAATGAATATTTCAATTGAATAACATGTCTTCCAACTTAGGACTACATCTCTAACCAATAATAAAGGTTTAGTTACTCATGGATTTCTTAAAACCCATGTAAAATAATAAAGAAGAAATTGAAAGCAAACCCTAGGTTGTAGAGAAATCTCTAACTCCAAATCTCTCATCTTTCTCCTTTTGTGTGAAAAAACGAATGATAAAAGATTTGATAGAAAAATCCCTTATAACCTCCGGAGACTCACGCTCACATACTGCTCGTGAGTAGTAATTTCTGAGACAGTCAATGGACCTACGTGTTAGACTAGGAAGTCCAGCCCAGATCCATTGTTGGCTTGTCAGTTTAACCAAACTGACAGTGCACCTTCTTTTTTTTTTCTCTTTCACGGAACTTTCTTACTTTTCACCTGAGTTTTCCTACGGTGGGAAAAACAGTCCGTAGCTTCACCTGGAATTGCTTACGGTTTGAATAATCCATCCGTAACCTTCCCTGAACTTCTCTACGGTTTGAAACATTTCCATAAGTTTCTCCGACCTTTAACTCAAACTCATTCACAAATACTCCCTATTACTCTTGTCCATAACATCTCCTCGGTCAAACTCAACTCCACAACATCATCAAACCTCGTCACTGCCATTAAACCCAGCATCATAGACTTATTCATTACGAGTTCTTAATTCCTATGAAATCATCATTGTAGCCAATCATTCTTCCATTACTCGAGTTACAACCAACAATCCAACACGGATAACCTCATCACCTCTGCGTCACACTTCTATCAAAGCACGAGCTCGGCTCTTTCTTCTCCATTACTGCCAATATTGGCAGCTGCTCAAAACCATCATACCAGTTCCTGTTTTAACCAACTGATCCAGTTCGAGCCACAAACTTTGTTGGTTGTTTAGGTGATTAAAAAGAGATGTTTGTGGATGATTTTGTTAATGGAGAAGTGGGAACCTATTTGGTTCTTCTCACTCTAATTTCATTAAGTTGAAGAGATAATACACTCCCTCTTCTACTTGGTCTATAAAAGACCTTACAAGGAAAATGTGTGGATGTCTAACATCCACTCATTTGAACAACACACAACTAAATGTAAAGTTAACACTCCTATTACATTAACTAACATTACATTACTCAACAATCTCCTACTTAATGTGATGTTCTTCTACTCCTAGTAGTTCACAAAAATGTTGAAATTTTCCTTTGGCAAGTGCCTTGGTGAATATGTCCGCCAATTGGTCTTCCGTCTTGCAATACTTGAGTTCTATCTCACCGTCTTCAACCGTTTCTCGAATGAAATGGTACTTGAGTTTGATGTGTCTTGCTCTACAATGCTCAACCGAATTTTTGGACATAGCAATTGCCGATTTGTTGTCACAAAAAATTACGGTGCTTTCTTCTTGCTTCTCTTGAATGTCTTCCATGATTCTTCTTAGCCATAAAACATGAGATGTAGCTATTGATGCCGAAATGTACTCCGCTTCCGCCGTGGATTGAGCTATGGTTTCTTGATTCTTCGATGCCCATGTAAATATACCCGAACCAAGAGAAAAAGCATACCCCGATGTACTCTTCATGTCATCAATACATCCTCCCAAGTCGCTATCACAATAGCCAACTAATTTGACATCCAAATTTCTTGAATACATGATTCCAAAATTCATTGTTCCTTGTATGTACCTCCACAACCTCTTTGCCGCGCCAAGATGTAGATGACTAGGTGAACTCATGAACCTAGAAAGCATACTTGAAGCAAACATGATGTCGGGTCTTGTATGTGTAAGATACAACAAGTTTCCAATAAGACCTCTATAGTAAGTCTCATCAACCTTTCTTCCTCCATCATCTTTCTTGAGTTTCTCATTCACTACAAGTGGTGTTGATGTGGGGTTACAACCAAGCGTACCAAATTTCTTCAATACCTTTTCGGCATACTTGCTTTGAGAAATGAACACTCCATCTTCACTTTGGTGAACTTCAATACCAAGGAAGTACTTGAGCAAACCCATGTCACTCATCTCATATTTCATCATCATTTCTCTTTTAAATTGTTCAATCATATGAACATCATTTCCCGTAAAGATAAGGTCATCAACATACAAGGTAATGATGAGAATAGACGTACCTTTTGTCTTCACATATAGTGCAGGCTCACTCTTGATTTTGTTGAAGTTTTTCCTTTTGAAGTATCCATCTATCTCGCTATACCAAGCTCTTGGTGCTTGCTTGAGTCCATACAAGGCTTTCTTCAACTTGTATACTTTGTCTTCTTATCCTTCAATCACAAAACCTTGTGGTTATTCTACATAGACCTTTTCATGGAGTTCTCCATTCAAAAATGCCGATTTGACATCAAGTTGATAAAGTAACCAACCTTTTTGGGAAGCCATAGCAATCACGGCTCTAATGGTGTCAAGACGAGCAACCGGTGCAAAAGTCTCATTGTAGTCGATGCGAGGTTGTTGTGAATATCCCTTTGCCACCAACCTTGCTTTGTGACTTTGAACCGATCCATCCGCATTGTACTTGACCTTGTAGATCCACTTCACACCAATAACTTCTTTGTTACTTGGCCTTGCTACTTTCTCCCATGTATTGTTCTCGTCAATGACTAAAACTTTTTCTTCCATAGCTTTTATCCAAACCGATTCTTTTGATGCTTCTTCAAAATTTTCCGGTTCGACCACACAATAGTTGCATCTTTCATACACTTCACTCAACCTATGCATCTTCTTTGGTGCCGATGGTAGTGATGTTGATGCACTAGTACTTGGAGACATACTTGGAGATGCTCCTTGTCTTGTATTTGGAGGTGTTTGAGGTAGTTCTTCCTCATTTTCTTCACCTTCTTCAACTTCATTTGTTGCTGAATTTTCTTGCTATTCATCAACAATAATGGCTCTCTTCTCAATTTTACCTTCTTACCAATTCCATGAAGCTCCTTCATCAAACAAGACATCACGGCTTGTGATCATTGTGTTGTTCTTCAAGCTAAACAACCTATAACCTTTTGATTGGAGGCTATAGCCAATGAATATACACTTCTCACTTAATTCATCAAGCTTTGTTCTCTTCACCTTTGGAATTTGAGAATAACACACACTACCAAAAACTTTAAGATGCCTTACCGATGGTTTTCTTCCACCCCATGCTTCAATTGGAGTTTTATCCCATACGGCTTTTGTTGGACACCTATTCATCAAGTAGACGGCGGTGTTGACGGCTTCGGCCCAAAACACTTTAGGCATACCCTTCTCATGAAGCATGGACTTCGCCATCTCCATCACAGTTTGGTTCTTTCTCTCGGAAACACCATTTTGTTGAGGAGTATAACCCACGGTTAGTTACATTTGCCTTCATCTTCACAAAATTTATCAAATTCTTTGTTGTTGTATTCTTTGCCTCTATCACTTCTCAAAACTTTGATGTAGTGACCACTTTGCTTTTTAACAAGGCTCTTGAACTTCTTGAAGATGCTAAAAACTTCGTATTTTTTCCTCATAAAGTACACCCAAGTCATACGACTAAAATCATCAATGAATAAGATAAAGTATCTATTACCTCCATGAGTTAGTGTCTTCATTGGTCCACACACATTGGTATGTACCAAACCAAGAAGTTATTTTGCTCTCCATGCTACACCTTTTGGGAACGGTTGGCGATGTTGTTTCCCAAGTGCACAACCTTCACATACTCCATCCTTGTGGTTGATATGTTGTGGAAGTCCTTGCACCATGTTATTGTTGGAAAGCACCTTGAGACTATTGAAATTCAAATGCCCAAGTATTTTATGCCTTAACCATGTTTCATCAATGGTTTCCATCCTCAATGCAACATTCTTCTCCTTTTCAAATACAATTGGAAAGCTTCTATTCTTCTCCATCTTGATACTCTTCATTACTTGTCTCTTGTTCTTGTGTTTCTTGTCATAAATGGTGCAATATCCATCTTCAAAATGAACCGCATACCCAAGCTCCACAAGTTGCCTAACACTAAGCAAATTTTGTGCCAAATCCGGAACATATAACACATCTCTAATGTATTTTGCTCCATTGATAGTTTGCATGCAAATTGTACCTCTTCCGTTAGCTTGAACCATGTTTCCATTCCCCATTTTCACTAGAGAGTTTATGGATGTATCCATGTCAACAAACAAGCTCTTCACAACGGACATATGAGTTGTACAACCACTATCTACAAACCACATTTCACTCTTAGAAGTCTCCATAGTACTTTGACAAGAATAATTTGTTTTTTGTTTTTCTTCTTTCTCTTCGGCTCTACCGGCTTGTTCTTCACCTTTGTACCTACAATCCTTCTCCAAATGTCCATACTTCTTACAATGATGACATTGGGGTTTTCCTTTGTTCCAACAATTCTTCTCCAAATGACCATTCTTGTTGCAAAAATTGCATCTTGGTGCTTGTGAAGAATCACTCTTTGTGTAGTTGTTGGAGTTTGCTACTCCTTTCTTCCATTTCCCCTTTCCTTTGAAGTTAGATGAAGCATCACCCTTGTACTCATTTTTCTTCATTGAGTTCAAGTTCATTTTCGATTGAAAAGCACTCTCAATCGATTTCTCGGAGTGTCTTGACAACCTTTGCTCATACACCTTCAAGGAAGCCCATAATTCTTGTGATTTTAATGTAGAGAAATCTTTAGTCTCTTCCAAAACCTCCATAATAGGTTCAATTTTCTCCGGCAAACAAATCAATATCTTCTCACAAATTCTTCTTTCTTCATCTTCTCACCACACATCAACATATTATTAACAATTTCAACGACTCTTGAAGAAACTCATTCAAACATTCATTCTCATTCATTTTTAGATTCTTAAAGTCTCTTCTATATGAATGTAATTTCAACTCTATTACCTTCTTATTACCTCCATACTCTTTTTGAAGGATATCCCAAGCTTCTTTAGCTAAAGGAAAATGGATTACTCTTGGTAGAATAGTGTCTCCAACTCCTTGTTGAATGTACATGGATGCTTTTGCATTCTTCTTTCTACTCTCCTTAAGTAAATCCTTTTGGGGTTGTTCTAGAGTTGATGTATCTTCAATTTCATCATACCCATTTTGTACAATCTCCCACACATCTTGTGACATGAACAAGGTCTTCATTTTGATGGCCCAAAAATCATATTTTTCTCCATGAAAAAGTGGTATTGAAGGTTGTTGAATGTATAGACTTGAGTTACTACTACTTGCATTGATTTGGTTGAAGATTGATTGAAGAAATTGGGTTTTTTCTTTTCTAGATCTAGATTTTGAAAACTTTAAATGTTGCTGATTTTTTGATTTAATGGGTAGAAATTGATTTTTTCACTCACCAAGATCAAATCTAATAGATCTAAGCTCAAGATACCAATTTTTGGTTGTTTGGGTGATTAAAAAGAGATGTTTGTGGATGATTTTTTTAATGGAGAAGTGGGAACCTATTTGGTTCTTCTCACTCTCTCTAATTTCATTAAGTTGAAGAGATAATACACTCCCTCTTCTACTTGGTCTATAAAAGACCTTACAAGGAAAATGTGTGGATGTCTAACATCCACTCATTTGAACAACACACAACTAAATGTAAAGTTAACACTCATATTACACTAGTTCACTAACATTACATTACTCAACAAACTTCACTATTTCTTCATTGTCATTCTGCAAGCAATGACCACAGCTTCCTCCCTGTTTTCTTATCCCGAGCATCTCCATTAATGGATGAGTCTCAAACCTTCTTGCCTAATACATTCCCTAAAACCCATCGATCAGCAAACCATCAGCTCAACATTTCTGTTCATCACTTCCGTTTCGAACTCATCTCCAGCACTTCATCAATTCTCGGAACTTCTTCATTAATTAACCATTACGGACTCGAGCCATCTCTGAATACCACCATCGATCACTTCCAACTTCACACTCGAGAATCAACCATCGAATCACAATGCTTCTACACCTTCCCGTCAATGTCATCTAGCAACAAGCTCCGACACCGATAATGGCAACAGCTTCCTGAACTTATATCTCTACTGCAATATGTAGCCATGGAATAAACCACAGCCATACCCATCAATCACAGGCAACAACCAACAACACCATAACACTTCGAATTCAACTGCCAAAGACCAACTCGACCTCAACTTCAGTTCGCTATCATTGTCGTCAACTCCGTCGATAATGGCAGCAACCACTGTCGAGTTCATCTCACTTCTCTGTAAACTCTGTATCTTCGAAACACACGACCACTACAGCTCCTCCATCACTGCCATTTTCTCCCTTGGTTCTGTCCTGCTCAAACAATCTCCGTTTAACTGTCAGTTTTGCAAAACTGACAGTTGAGTTTCTTTTGAAGCTTGTCTGCCCCTTAACGTATACTGGAGTGCCAATAACAATTCTGTGCGCTTGTACATCTTTCACGACTATGACTTGATTCAATCTCCCATCATTTATTCATACGACGTTGGAATGGCTCCATTCTTTCGCCGTTGGCTTCGTCTTTTCGTCCTCTTCAAGGTGATACAAAAAAATTCCGGATTTGAGATAGTTCCACTTCCTTTTGGTTAAGATAGCTTCAAATACCTAACAAACTCAAAAGAAAACAAAATCAAAGCATAATGATATAAAAACTATCAAGAAAGCAAAGCATTTGAGTACCTAACTAGTGCAAATGTTGCACCTATCAAATTCCCCCACACTTGCCTTTTTCTAGTCCTCGAGCAAACTACAAAAATAAACTAAGGTACAACAACTCATTGTCGTCGAAGTCACGGTTGCACTTAGCATGTGCAACAGGCCTTTAAACCCCTAGGTGTCCCTAGTGGACGAGTTATAGTCTCGTGAGGGCTTACAAGAGGTATACCCACAAAACCTACTCCAACTTCAAAGCATTCCAGCTTCCCAAGCATCCAAAGAGCTATGAGGACATAGAGTTTCTGCATGCTAGTAATAAGAAGTTAGAAATACCAAAGAACATATTCTCATTCTAAATGTTGAGTGAGAAATAACCACACCATAATGAGAGAACGCGTGTTTGAGAGCGATCAATAAGCATTTTGCCTCGACTTCTGCCCCACTTAAAATGATTTTATGATAATTGCACTCAATAAGACAGTTTTTTTTAAGGGTCTCACATGTGTGCAGGTAGGAATGAAGAGAGAATCCTACACACGTTGAATGGTGGGAAGGAAACCTTCCGAAATATTTATGGAGACCCCACAAGATCGTGGGAATTAAAATACTTTTTTTTCCTGATGATCTCTAAGAAAGGAAATCAACCACTATAACAAGAATGGGAGTACTTACCACCTTCACATCCGATCGCCAGTGGCGAAAGCACCACTCTCACAACATCCAATAGAAACGTAGTCTTCAGCTCGTCTTCTTCATCTTCTTGGTCTTCGTCTTCAGTCTTCAACTGTTGATGATAAACTCTTGAACTTCGTAGAACTTCAACAATTTGTAACTCTTTCTCTTCAATTCCTTGTTGCTTGAAACTTCTTCATAAATTTTTCTTCTTCGCATGGCTTTATTAAATGAATACAAAAAAATACAAACCAAAATAATACAAAGAATTTCTCTTGTCTTTTTTTTTATGACAAGAGAAATAACTACAAACTGAATATAAAATAAACAATGAAGTTGTTATGGCCATGGGATAAGTACTTTACCGCTTGATTCTTCACAACTTGTATTGTCTTCGTATCATAAACTTCAATATAATTCTCATCTTTTGATTTTATTCGCTCTTGTAAATAAGTCTTCAACTTGAATATAGAATTTCGCTCCTTATGTGTAAGTCTTCAACATGTATATAAAAATCTGCCCATTGTATGTTGCTTTACTTGGATATGAAATTGCGCTCTTCCTTGTATTGTTGCTTGTAAACCTTAAACGTCTTCAACTTTCCTTGTAGATTTTGATATCGCTCCGCTTGTTGATGATGATGGTGTGTTTCTATGGACCTGTCGTTGGCGAGAGAGAGAATGGTGCTAACTACAAATCAAACTACAAGAAGGTGGTTTTCATCTATAGACGTCACTCTCATGATTGACAAAATTAGCACTCAAGAGATCAAAGAGTAGTGCTTCTATTGGTGGGAGGTTGGGTAGCTCACCATTCTACCCGGAATTAACTTACGGTGACACACACTCAAAAGAAAGCTCTTTAGTCAACTACAAAAAAGAATTTGGTCTGGTGCCTCTGTTGATTTGAAAATAGGTAGTCTCCACTAATGATTGATCAGCAACTCTAATAATGCATTCCCTCTGCTCCTCATTTGCATCACTGGCATGATTAAATCCATTATTTAACACTCTAACAAGCAAGAAATCCGAACGTAGTTCCCTAGCACTTCCAAGTTCAGTTATGTAAACATACCTAGAAGTATGCTAGTGACTCTAAAATCTCTACAAGTTAGAGGTATTTTTTTTATATTTTTTTTAATACAAATGTATACAAAAGTTTGAAAAATCTAGGCAAAAAGCTAAAAACTCTATATGCAAAATACTCACCCACACTTAAACTTCACATTGTCCTCAATGTGCAAAACTGAAAATTCTGAATTCTGACGTAGCAGCAGATAAAACACGAAAACTGTACAAATTGGTAAGGAATTTGGAAAAACACCATTTCACAAAAGTTGTTCGCCTACGTCTTTTCTACAAAGTGTCTAAAGGTAACAGTGTTTCGAAAAACGGTCTGACAGTTATGGTCTCTGGACTGAACTACGTGCAGTCTGAATTTTTCTAACGAAAAGGGATTCTTCAAAATAAATTACGGACTCTATGAAATTAAACATGGGGATGAAAATATGATATGAAAATAATAAAAGCTAAAAATAAAAGGGATTAAGATACAAAACCTATGGGTTGCCTCCCATTTAGCGCTTGGTTTAACGTCTTTAGCCCGACTTAGCATTCGCCTTACTACTCCTCCAGAGGGAGTACATTAACAAGTTGAATATCTTCCGTTTCAGCATCAAACGGTTCATAATAGGGATTTAAACGATGCCCATTCACTTTAAGCTCCCTTCATGTTAACAAGCTATGAATCTCTACTGCACCATGAGAAAAAAAATTAAGCATGACAAAAGGTCCTATCCAACGAGATTTCAATTTACCAGGAAATAAATGAAGGCGAGAATTAAACAAAAGAACTTTCTGTCCAACAGTAAACTGTTTTCTAGAAATCCTACTATCATGAAAAGCCTTTGTTTTCTCCTTGTAAATTCGTGAACTTTCATATGAATCATTACGAATTTCTTCTAGTTCACTTAATTGAAGTTTTCTTTGATTACCAGCCCCGTCCATATCCATGTTGCATTGTTGAATAGCCCGAAAAGCCTTATGCTCTATTTCAACAGGAAGGTGACAAGGTTTACCGTACACAAGCCTGTAAGGATACATCCCAATAGGTGTCTTGTATGCGGTTCGGTATGCCCATAATGCATCGTTGAGACGTAAACTCCAATCCTTCCTTGAGGGATTCACCTTTTTCTCCAGAATGGACTTTAATTCTCGATTAGAAACTTCTTCTTGCCCGTTTGTTTGTGGATGATACGCTGTAGCAATCTTGTGAGATGTGTTGTACTTTTTCAACAAGCCCTGAAAGAACTTATTTCGAAAGTGTGATCCTCCATCACTGATTATGGCCCTTGGGGTTCCAAACCTTGCAAAAATATGATCCTTACCAAAATATGTAACCACTTTAGAATCATTAGTAGGGGTGGCTTTAGCTTCCACCCATTTCGACACAAAATCAACAACAAGTAAGATATAAGATTTTATAATCGAATTAACAAAAGGTACCATAAAATCTATACCCCATACGTCAAAAAGTTCTACAAAAAGAATACACTTCTGTGGCATTTGATTTTGGCACCTAGATTGCATGTTCTTTGACATCTATCACAAGTTGTACAAAATACATACACATCTTTGAATAAAGTAGGCCAATAGAAACCACTTTCAAGTACCTTAAGAGCGGTTCTCTTTGCTCCAAAGTGTCCTCCACAAGCGTACGAATGACAAAAAGACAATATAGAATTATATTCAGATTCGGGTACGCACCTTCGTATAATTTGGTCTGCACAATGTTTCCATAAGTATGGATCATCCCAAATATATTGATTTGCTATCTTTTTCAGTTTGTCCCTCTCAGCACGAGACAAATTCTTGGGGATTTGTTTAGACACTAAATAATTCACAATATCTGCGTACCATGGTTCTGAAAATGCAATTGAGAAAAGTTTCTCATCAGGGAAGCTTTCACGCAATGGGATAGCTTCTTTGTCTACAGTAAGACGACTCAACTGATCTGCAACAGTATTCTCAATTCCTTTATTGTCTTTAATTTCAAGATTAAACTCTTGTAGGAGTAGAATCCATCGAATTAGCATCGGTTTCACTTCCTTTTTTGTAAGCAAGTACCTAAGTGCTGCATGATCAGAAAATACAACAACTTTGTACCAATTAAATAAGAACAAAAATTTTCCAAAGCAATTTTTTTTGCTAACAACTCCTTTTCAGTGGTTGTATAGTTTTGCTGGGCCTCATTCAACGTTCTGGAAGCATAATAAATGGCATGAGGTAGTTTCCCCGTACGCTGGCCTAATACTGCACCAACCGGTGGTTTCATGATCACTAGCATCACACATTAGGTCGAATGGCTTTCTCCAATCTGGTGGTTTCATGATAGGGGCTGATATCGAAAGTTCTTTCAAACTATTGAATGCCGCCAAACACTTCTCATCGAAGTTAAAAACCACATCTTTTTGCTATAAACGACATAATGGTGCTGCAACTTTGGAAAAATTCTTGATAAACCTGCGATAAAATCCCGCGTGACCAAGAAAAACACGAACTTCCCTCACTGTGGTGGGAGGAGTTAGAGCACGAATAAGATCAATCGTAGATTTATCAACTTCCAATCCCTTAGAAGATATAATATGGCCTAAAACAATGCCATGAGTTACCATAAAATGACACTTCTCCCAATTTAGCACAAGATTAGTCTCAACACATCGTTTAAGAATTAATGTAAGGTTATCCAAGCACAAGTCAAATGAATCACCATACACACTGAAATCATCCATAAAAACTTTGATAATGTTTTCGACATATTCGGAAAAGATACTTACCATACACCTTTGGAAGGTAGCGGGTGCATTACACAAACTAAAAGGCATCCTTCTATATGCAAATATTCCGAACGGACAGGTAAAAGTAGTTTTCTCTTGATCCCCAGGTGCTATAGCAATCTGATTGTAACCTAAATAACCATCAAGAAAACAATAGTGAGAGTGTCCAGACAAACGTTCCAACATTTGTTCCATAAAAGGTAAAGGAAAATGATCTTTTTTAGTGGTTGCATTCAGTTTTCTGTAATCTATACAAACCCTCCAACCGAGTTGGGACAAGTTCGTTATTATTATTCTACACCACTGTGACGCCCGACTTCTTTGGTACCACTTGTACCGGGCTCACCCATTTGCTATCAGAAATGGGGTAGATAACTCCCACGTCTAATAACTTTAGTATCCCTTTCTTTACGACTTCCATCATTGGAGGATTCAAGCGGCGTTGTGCCTCCCTTGTAGGTTTTGCTTCATCCTCAAGCCGTATTTTATGCATGCACGTCGATGGGCTTATTCCCTTAATATCAGCAATCGTCCATCCTATAGCAGTTTCGTACTCCCTCAAAACTCGAAGAATTCTTTGTTCCTGCAATTCAGTTAGTGCATTCGAAACTATTACTGGAAACTCTTCGTTATCACCCAAATACATGTATTTTAGGTGATCAGGAAGAGGCTTTAGTTCTAGTTTAGGTGCCTGCAAAATAGATGGCAATAACTTTTCATCAGTGCATGGTAAAGAGATAAAAGAAATATCATGAGTAGGTGGGCACTATTGCAACGAATTAAGTTCACCAATGGTTTCCTCAAATTCGTCCCCTAACTTAAGCTCGGTTCTCGGATCTTTAAAATCTTTAGAACCCACACTTCTCGTGATAACAGTCTCCAATGGATCATCACACCTCAAATCAAACATCTGTTGAGATAATGAGTCAATCACATCAATGGAGAAGCAAGAGTGTACATCACTAGGATATCTCATCGTTTCATAAATGTTGAAACGTATTACTTCTCCATCAAATTCCATAGTCAATGAACCATCATGCACATCAATGTTAGTTCTAGCCATGCTCATAAATGGCCGACCAAGAAGTAACGGTAGAGATGTGTCAGTTGATCCGTCTGTCATCTCCAACACACAAAAATCCGATGGAAAAATTAGTTGGTTTACCTGCACAAGCACATCCTCAATAATACCTCTAGGGTATACATTAGAACGGTCAGCCAACTGTAAAGTAATTCCAGTTTCTTTCAAGGGACCTAACGTAAGAGATTCATATATAGATGCAGGCATAACATTTACCGATGCTCCTAAATCAAGCATAGCCTTATTAAACTTGGTGTTTTCAATAACAATAGGAATATCAAAACTACCGGGGTCTTTACATTTAAGTGGGAGTTTAATTTGCAAGATAGCCGAAGGATTTTCCCCCACTTTCATTACCTCATTACCGGTTAACCTCTGTTTATTGGTGCACAAGTCCTTCAGAATTCTCGCATACTTGGGGACTTGTTTAATAGCATCTATTAGTGGAATGTTTTTCCTGAAAATATCTAAGATCTCCTTATCTTCTTCCGCCTTTTTAGAGTTAGCAAATCTGCGAGAAAAAGGCAAAGGGGGAATATAAGTAGAAACAGGAGTTTTAGAGTTTTCTTTAGGTTCCTCATCGGTTTGGGAAGAGTCAGTAATCTCTTTCTCCAATACTGGCCCCTTAGGGTCTTTGTTTTTCTCAGTATCCTCTGGTTGCACAGTTCGTGTACCACTTCTTAATGTCACAGCGTTGATAGAATCTCTTGGGTTAAGAGGTTGAGAAGGAAGTTTCCCACTATTGTGCGTCTCCAAATGGTTCAATCTACTTGCCATGGTGCTCATTTGTGTCTGCAACTCCTTGATTGCACCATCAGTCGTTTGCTGCTTCTTTTGCACCATTGTGGTTAGATTCTTCATCATAGCAAGCATCTCTGATGATTCCGAGTTCTGCACTGGTTGTGGTTGTTGTTGGAAACCACTAGGGCGATTAAAAACCGGTCCTGGAGCTACTGTTTGCTTGTTTGCATAACTAAAGTTGGGATGATCTCTCCATCCTGGATTGTAAGTGTTGGAATAGGGATCATACCGTTGTCTCTGTTGATTCGGGAATACTGCATTCACTTGTTCAGCTTCTTCTTCATAAGAGGGAATGATTTTTGCAGCCATTTGTTGCATCATCTTCTCCATATTACCAATTCTATGTTCTAAGTGCGGTGAATAAGTAACCTCATTAACCTTTTGACTCATTGACATACCTCTTGTGTTGAATTGCTGCGTGTTTGCAGCCATATTCTCGATCAATTCTGTTGTTTCGTCAATGGTTTTATTTGTCAAAGAACCACCACTAGCTGTATCGATAAGATTTCTCTCGGATTGGAGCAAACCATCGTAAAAATACTGCACTATGAGTTGCTCAGAGATTTGATGATGTGGGCAGCTCGCTAACAACTTCTTCTACCATTCCCAGTAGTCGTAAAGAGTCTCACCAGTAATTTGTTCAATCCCACTAATTGCTTTACAAATAATTGCTGCTTTAGAGGCGGGAAAGTACTTTTCTAAAAATACTTTTTGCATCTCATTCCATGTTGTGATACTTCCAGGTGGAAGACAATAAAACCATTCTTCTGCAGAATCAGTCAAAGAGAATGGGAAAGCTGTCAGTAAAGCTCTTCCTTGATCAGTTCTAGTTTCCTTTAAACTTGTCAACCTATGTTGAAACGGTTGCAAATGACGATTCGGATCGTCTCCTGGAAGCCATTTAAACTTCGGTAACCAATGAATCAACTGAGATTTGAGCTCACAACTTCTGTTGATCAAACGATGGGGATGTCAGATCTTTGAGTGTCCTTTTTGCAGGTGGAGGTGGTGGAGCGCAGCCATTTCCCTGGTTATCAGTGTTTTGGTTGTTCATTCCGCCAACCATCTCTTCTTGTTGTGATTTTCGAGGTTCTTGTAGTACTGTTCCTCCGCGAGTTGAAATTCTGCACCTTTGGTAATCCTAACGTTTGGATGCCAGAGATCAAGTACCTGAAACAAGATTCTCAAAAACAAAATTAAAAACTAAAAATAAGAACTCAAAAACAAAAACAATCCGCTATGCCTCCTCGGCAGCGGCGCCAAAATTTGGTCGGTTGTTAGCCGACGCAAAAATAATTTAAGTTCTTTCACTTCACAATTATAAATAAGAGTATAGTTATAAGAACAGATTCGTTCCACAGGGAGATATGGGTTGTCAAATTGTTTTGATTACTTATAGAAACTGGGGGTTTTGTTTGTGATTATAACTAAATAAGAATAAAGCAAATAGAATAATACGAATATCAGAGATAAAAAAGTACTTGTTAGAGTTTTCATCTTCCATCTTCTAACATGTTATCAACTGAATCAATCTAACCATTCATTTTCTATTGATATCAATAACCCTAGAGCGTCCTATCGCAGGTTTACTCCAACAAAACTCCTATTATCATCAAAGGCGCAAGAGCAACTCTTTGAATCCTTTCCACTAAATAACTTGGCGCAAGAGCCACTCAAGTTTAACCCAATGAAAGCACTAATATTTATGAGTTGAGGTTATTCTAAGCAATCCGGCGCAAGAGCCACACAGATTTAACCTAGGTCACGCTTCTACATATAATTGTATGGCAACATCCCGTCGTTAACAACTTTATTATGCTACTTCTAATAAGAATTATTCGACAATTCCGGATCTCAAACCCTAGTTTAGCAATAGATATGAATGCATGATCATTTAATTTGCAACTTAAACAAACTAGCAATCAATCATACATGGAGTTATAAACGGTAGAACATAAGCGATACTAACAAATTATGAATGAATGAGAATGAATATTTCAATTGAATAACATGTCTTCCAACTTAGGACTACATCTCTAACCAATAATAAATGTTTAGTTACTCATGGATTTCTTAAAACCCATGTAAAATAATAAAGAAGAAATTGAAAGCAAATCCTAGGTTGTCCAGAAATCTCTAACTCCAAATCTCTCCTCTTTCTCCTTTTGTGTGAAAAAACGAATGATAAAAGATTTGATAGAAAAATCCCTTATAACCTCCGGAGGCTCACGCTCACATACTGCTCGTGAGTAGTAATTTCTGAGATAGTCAATGGACCTACGTGTTAGACTAGGAAGTCCAGCCCAGATCCATTGTTGGCTTGTCAGTTTAACCAAACTGACAGTGCACCTTTTTTTTTTTTCTCTTTCACGGAACTTTCTTACTTTTCACCTGAGTTTTCCTACGGTGGGAAAAACAGTCCGTAGCTTCACCTTGAATTGCCTACGGTTTGAATAATCCGTCCGTAACCTTCCCTGAACTTCTCTACTGTTCGAAACATTTCCGTAAGTTTATCCGACCTTTAACTCAAACTCATTCACAAATACTCCCTCTTACTCTTGTCCATAACAGCTCCTCGGTCAAACTCAACTCTACAGCGTCATCAAACCTCGTCACTGCCATTTTTAAACCCAGCATCACAGACTTATTCAATACGAGTTCCTAATTCCCATGAAATCATCACCGTAGCCAATCATTCTTCCATTACTCGAGTTACAGCCAACAATCCAACACGGATAGCCACATCACCTCTGCGTCACACTTCCATCAAAGCTCGAGCTCAGCTCTTTCTTCTCCATTACTGCCAATATTGGCAGCTGCTCAAAACCATCATACCAGGAGTTCCTGTTTTAACCAACTGATCCAGTTCGAGCCACAAACTTCACCATTTCTTCATTGTCATTCTGCCAGCAGCGACCACAGCTTCCTCCCTGTTTTCTTATCCCGATCATCTCCATTAATGGCTGAGTCTCAAACCTTCTTGCCTAATACATTCCCTAAAACCCATCGATCAGCAAACCATCAGCTCAACATTTCTGTTCATCACTTCCGTTTCGAACTCATCACCAGCACTTCATCAATTCTCGGAACTTCTTCATTAATTGTTAAATTCTCAATAGGATCGTATATCCCTTTTCTCATTAATATCAAACTATTTATATAATTACAATAGTCGGCATTGCCTTGATTCTCACGGAAATCGTTTCCTAGAATAACTCTGTTTACATAGATATCAAACTTCTAACTATAGAAAGATATATTCTCCTAATACCCTCCCTCAAGATGGAGCATGTAGATCAAGAATGTCCATCTTGGACAAGAGAGAGTTAAATTGAGCTTTCCCCAGAGCTTTTGTGAAAATATCCGCTAATTGCACTGTTGTAGGAGTGTATGACGGTGATATGATCTTACTTGTTATTGCATCTCTGACAAGATGACAATCCACTTCTATATGTTTTGTTCTTTCATGAAACACTGGATTTTGTGCAATGTATAATGCTGACTGACTATCACAGTAGAGATTCATTCCTTGAGTATGATGAACCCCTAAATCACCAAGTAATTGTTTTAACCATTTTAACTCACATGTCACAGCTGCCATCGATCTGTATTCTGCTTTTGCAGACGAATGAGAAACTGTATGCTGCTTCTTAGTTTTCCAAGACACGGGTGAGAAACCAAGAAGTACAAACCAACCAGTTAATGAACGCCTTGTCAATGGACAACTTTCCCAATCTGAATCACACCATCCTTTCAAATGAAGAGCACTATCAGAACGTAAAAGTATACCTTGTCCAAGATTTTTCTTCAAATATCTAACCAAACGGAGTGCTGCTTCCCAATGTTCTACTCTGGGTTGTTGCATAAATTGTGACAATATATGCACATAATATGCAAGATCTGGTCATGTCACTGACAAGTATATCAAACGACCCACTAATCGTCTATATTTATCCACATCCTCTAGTAATTTGCCTTTTGCTAAAGCTAGACGATGATTTGTTTCGATTGGAAATTCTGCAGGCTTTGCTCCCAATAATCCAGTCTCCATGATAATGTCAAGTGCATACATCCTATGGCATATGTAAAACCCTTGTCTACTACGTGCCACTTCTAGTCCAAGAAAATATTTCAACTTCCCAAGATCTTTCATTCTGAAACAGTGACCAAAGTATGTCTTAAAATTATGAAGTTCAAGCACATCATTGCCTGCCACAATTAAATCATCAACATAAACCAATACGTTAAGTTGCATCTTCCCTCTTGTCATTGTAAAAAGTGAATAATCTGAATATGACTGTGTAAATCCATAATTCTTCAAAGATGTCGATAACTTTGCAAACCAACATCGAGGTGCCTGCTTCAAGCCATACAACGATTTCTTCATTCTACAGACCATATTAGGATTTCCTTTAGCAAACCCCGGAGGTATCTTCATGTACACTTCTTCTTCCAAATCACCATGAAGAAATGCATTATGTACATCCATTTGATGCACTTCCCAGTTCTTAACAGCTGCAACTACCAGAAAAGTTCGTACTGTCGTCATCTTTGCCACAGGTGTAAATGTCTCATTATAATCTAAACCCTTAACTTGATGATTCCCAAAGATCACCAACCTTGCTTTCAAGCGTACCAGATTTCCATTTTCATCTCTCTTTTCTATATAGATCCATTTACTTCCTAATGTTTTCTTTCCAGGTGGTAACTCCACCAATTCCCATGTTCCTTGTTCTTCCAAGGCTCGGATTTCTCTATCCATAGCTATTCGCCAACCTGGATGTTTCATAGCTTCCTTAAAGCTCTTTGGCTCATTTGATGCATTAACTGCCGTAAGATATTTTCGATGCACAGCGGAAAAACGATCACAACTAACATAATATGTTAAAGGATAAGGTGTACCTGAGGTAGATGATTGTGCAGATTGAGTAGAAGATAGACTATTTTCTCGAACTATATGCGTCACAAAACCTATGAGTCTAGTCGAAGGAATTTTCTTACGCTGTCCCTTACCCATCTCATTAATATTGTTATCTACCACTATCTCTGTTGGTGGACTACATTCACTGTCACCACTAGAATGCGATATGATCTCTTATTCTTTCTCCTCTATTTGTTCTTTACTATTTTCCTCTATTCTTTCTATTGGTCGTGAAGAACTGTCCTATATATCTTCACCACTTTCTAGAAGTTCAGTTACACTTCTAGGTAACGGTAACTCCTCCACATCCTCATCATCGCTCCAACATGTTTCATTACTTGTTGTTGCATTATTGGGAAGCTGTTCATCTTATATCTCAACATATGGAAACTGCAGTTCATAAAAATCCACATCTATGGACACTAAGAATTGGTGTGTGTCCAAATCATACACTTGCCATGCTTTTTTACCAAATGGATATCCAAGAAACACACATCTTCTTCCCCTACTAGCAAATTTGTCACCTTTGCTAGTTTGATTATGCACATAACACAAGCACCCAAACACACGCAACTGATCATATGGAGGCAATTTTCCAAACATAATCTCATATGGTGTCTTATTCCCAAGAAAAGGTGGGTGTGTTCTATTAATCAAGTACGCTGCAGTCAATGCACACTCTCCCCAAAATTTTATGGGCAAGTTAGCTTGAAATCTTAATGCTCTTGCCACATTCATAATATGTTGATGTTTTCTCTCAACTCTTCCATTCTGTTGAGGTGTACCAACACAAGATGTCTCAAATATTATACCATTAGACTGAAAGTACTCACGCAAAGAGTTAAATTTCGTTCCATTATCACTTCTAACACATTTGATTTCCTTGTCAAATTGACGTTTAATAAGAGCAATAAAATTAAGAAACATTGATTCAACTTCTGTTTTAGTTTTAATCAAATAAATCCAAACACCTCTTGAACAATCATCTACTATTGTCAAGAAGTAGTGAGATCCACAAGACGAAAGTGTCTTGTAAGGCCCCCATAAATCCAAATGAACCAATTCAAATAAACTACCAGCTTTATTCTGACTAACAGGAAAACTACGTCTACGATGCTTTGCTCGTGGACATATATCACAAGCTTTATTATTGTTCCTAAAAGAACCATTCACAACTGGTATCTTCTGTAAAACTTTCTCTGAAGAATGTCCCATTCGTTGATGCCACAGCTCGTATGAATCCCTACTAACTGCTAACACTTTAACTGGAGGAACACCACGAAAGAAATATAATCCATCTTGTCTCTCACCCACTCCAATCACCTTCCTCGTCCACTGGTCCTGTATAACACATAATCTGTTAGTAAACTGCACAACACAAAGAGACTCATCAATCATCTAAGTGATAGACGCATTATTGTGTCTAATATGTCTCAGTTGTATATATTGTTAGTGTTCGATTTTGTATTTATTTTGTTATTTTATGTCTTTGTAGGTATTTTTAGAGAAATAAGCTCTTGCGGCGAAATTGGCTCGAAAAGTGGTGTTTTACACCCCAGGATAGAGTACTAAAGGCACCCCAGGAATGCACCGGAAGCACCCCAAAAATGTGTCGGAGGAACCCCGAAAAAATTACTGTCTACGCCCAAAAATTACTATTTGCACCCCATAAGACAAGTGCTAAAGGGACACCCGTGCAGGATTAGGGGGAGGACATGTTCTTCTCAAATTCAAAAGAACATTTTTGGCGGGAAAATAAACTTATTTCTCTGTCAAATTTTCGATCGATTTTTGGACGTGATTTAGTGAGATTCAATCCCTGAAACTTAATGGGTAGACGTATTATGACCATAGAAAGCTGTTATGGGTGTCTGTTTCGACCGAATTTGGCTGAGTAATCCGCAAGAAGAAAACAGGGAGAAACGAGAATATCACGTGTTGAGAAGATTTTGTGGAAGATTTTGTGGAGATTAGAGCGAGTTTAACATATTTTCAGCGTGCAAGAAGTGTGTGGAGATCAAACAGATGCGTGGAGGAGATAAACAGGGGAAGAATCACGTAAATATCATCCCGAGTAAAAGAAAATATTTTGGATTTATTAGCGAGATTTTTACGTGTTGATTGATATAAATAGGTTGATTGGGGTCTCACTGTGATATAGAGAGAGTTGGGAGCAGTTAGGAAGAACCAGAGAGTCGAGAAATCAAGTGGCAGAAAAACTCCATTTTCTGCTGCTGTGAAGAACACGAAGAACATTGGACGCACGCAGAACCGTCGTTTTTCAACAGTGACAACGACAACTGTTTGTGGGTCGTATTGCAACAGTGTCAACAACACTCCATTTTTATCGTTCTCTGTAACAGCTCGGTTTGTAACGAACAAAAGTGTTACAAACCCGGTTTTTATCAATTTTTCTCCTATTTCATCATTTGTGAACCATTTTTGAGCATTAATAAAGATGAATTTTGAGCATGTTTCCATGATAATGATGAGCTAATTCTCACGTAATCAAGGCACGGAGGAAGCTATTTATGCATGAATAATTGGTAACTATTCTATTTTTCTCTAATTTGTATTTTATAATTCACTCAATCACTACTTTGTAGAATTTTAATTGTTTGCATAATTTTTCCTAATTAGTTGTGATTCAATTAGATAGGTTATGCTTTGATTAGATAATCTATGCTTAAGGGATACAATTAATGTTTGAGAATATGCTTGATAATTTGTGAATTAAGAAAAAGAGATTTTAAAAATAATTAGAGTTTTGGAATCTTTATCATCATTTATTCATGTGTAATAGTGGAATCTAGTGTCTTGGTTATTTTCACTCTAAAAAAAAAACAAATTTGGATTAAAATTTTCTCTACTTCTAGTTTAAATAAATCTAAATTCAATTGCTTTCACAAGTCTTACGAACCTCATTCTTACCACTATCTAAAATTATACCACTAAGTGACTGAGATCAAGTTACAATTTAACTGAGGCACATAAAGGACATTATCAAGCCTTAAACCACCAGGAAGAATAATAGTTCCAATTTGATCAGAGTTCGCTGTCTTTGTATCTGGTAGACCAACTGAACAATTTCTAATTGTCTTCACTCCTATCATGTCATCTAAATTGCATGTGACATGATTTGTTGCCCCTGTATCCACAATCCAGGAGTCACGATTCTTCTTACCTTGTAATTGTATTTTCGATTTGTTTGAATTTAAAAATTCAAGCACTTGTTGAAGTTGAGTTGCTGTCACTCCAACTAATCCAGCTCCATCTGCAGGTCCTATACTTGAATTCGACTGCTGACTTGCTGACATACTCAAGTTATTGGCACGAACAGGATTGGTATTGTTATTTCCTCTTCCACCTCTTCCATATGTAAAACCACCATGACCAGGACTATTTCTACCACCACCCTTGTTACCTCTGCCATAACCTCTACCAGATACAAACCCACCTCGTGGTCTATCTCCCCACCAGTAAGGGTATCCAATTAATTGAAAACAACCATCTTCTGTATGTCCGTCTTGCTGACAGTGGTTACATACCTTTAAACTAGTATCAGAATTACTAGTGTTTCCTTTTGGGAAAGGTTGAACCTTAAAAGCCATCACATTATCTTGTACGTCTTTAGACAGTGAGACATCTCATATTCTCAAGCGCTCAGCATTCACTACAGCTTGGTATGCACCATCAATCGTTGGCAATGGATCTCTTGCCAATAATTGTTCACGAATCGACCCATACATGTTGTCTAAACCAATTAAAAAATAATGAAGATAATCTGCTTCTCGTAAAGTAGTGACTTGTGTTGCAATATCACAAGTACACATACCACAACTACATCGTGGTGTCTTCATATATGTGATCAACTCATCCCATATTTTATTAAGCCTTCTAAAGTACACAGCTATAGGTTCAGATTTTCCTTGCTTGCACTCACTCAGAGAAGATTTGAGTTGGCAAATTCTGGTTCCACTCACAACACAAAATCTATTCTTCAAGTGTGTCCAGAGAACACTTGCATCATCATAATCTCCCAGTGTTTATCGGATAAAAGAATCTAAGGTATAGGTAATCCATGAAACAATCATAGAATGTACAACACTCAATTCCTCCACCTGATCATCATCTCCAGTAGGTTTCTTCACGGTTCCATCAACAAAGCCAAACTTACATTTTGCTTTCAAAGATCTTCCAATAGCTCTAGCACATTCATCATAGTTAGTTCCCTTCAATATGATCGGGGTAATAATAATACCCGGACCATCACTTGATCCTGGATGATAAACTGGATCTTTCTTCGTCATCTTTGACGTTTGTAGGTCATCATCATCTTTTCCCATCGCTTAATTTTTTTTAGGGTTTCTGTTTTAGGTTGAAACCAGGCTCTGATACCATGTTAAATTCTCAATAGGATCATATATCCCTTTTCTCAGTAATATCAAACTATTTATATAATTACAATTGTCGGCATTGCCTTGATTCTTATGGAAATCGTTTCCTAGAATAACTCTGTTTACATAGATATCAAACTTCTCACTATAGAAAGATATATTCTCCTAATATTAATCAACCATTACGGACTCGAGCAATCTCTGAATACAACCATCGATCACTGCCAGCTTCACACTCGAGAATCAACCATCGAATCACAATGCTTCTCCACCTTCCCGTCAATTTCATCTAGCAACAAGCTCCGACACCGATAATGGAAACAGCTTCCTGAACTTATATCTCTTCTGCAATATGTAGCCATGGAAGAAACCACTGCCACACGCATCAATCACCGACAACAATCAACAGCACCACAACACTTCGAATTCAACTGCCAAAGACCAACTTGACCTCAACTTCAGTTCGCTATCATTGTCGTCAACTCCGTCGATAATGGCAGCAACCACTGTCGAGTTCATCTCACTTCTCTGTAAACTTCGTATCTTCGAAACACACGACCACTACAGCTCCTCCATCACTGCCATTTTCTCCTTTGGTTATGTCCTGCTCAAACAATCTCCGTTTAACTGTAAGTTTTGCAAAACTGACAGTTGAGTTTCTTTTGAAGCTTGTCTGCCCCTTAACATATACTGGAGTGCCAATAGCAATTCTGTGCTCTTGTACATATTTCACGACTATGACTTGCTTCAACCGCCCATCATTTCTTCATACGACGTTGGAATGACTCCATTCTTTCGCCGTTGGCTTCGTATTTTCGTCCTCTTCAAGGTGATACAAAGAAATTCCGGATTTGAGATAGTTCCACTTCCTTTTGGTTAAGAAAGCCTCAAATTCCTAACAAACTCAAAAGCAAACAAAATCAAAGCATAATGATATAAAAACTATCAAAAAAGCAAAGCATTTGAGTACCTAACTAGTGCAAATATTGCACCTATCAAATACTACACACTTGATTCCCTTAGCTGATCTCACCCACAACTAAGAGTTGCTACGACCCAAAGTCGAAGACTTGATAAACAAATTTGTATCACACAGAAAAGTCTATAGGAATAAATAAATCTTTCTCTCACAAAAATACCTACGAGTTTCCGTCTTTTAATAAATTAAGGTGAAAAGGAACCAATTGATATACCGTAATTATATTCCCGAAGAACAGCCTAGAAATATCAATCACCTCAAAATAATCTTAATCTCCTAGCGAAACAAGATATTGTGGAATCACAAACGATGAGACGAAGGTGTTTGTGACTACTTTTCTATCTTTCCTATCGGAGATATAAATCTCAAGCCAATCTTATGATTGTACTCAATCACGATAGAAATAGCAAGATCATATCACGCAACTACAGGGAAAATAGTTGGGTCTGGCTTCACAATCCCAATGAAGTCTTTAAGTCGTTAACCTATAGGGTCTCGTGAGAAACCTAAGGTTAAAGGAGAATCGACTCTAGCTTATACAACTAGTATCACACAGGAGGTGTGGGGATTAGGTTTCCCAGTTGCTAAAGTTCTCCTTTATATAGTCTCCAAACCAGGGTTTGCAATCTAAGTTACTTTGGTAACAAAGCATTCAATATTCACTGTTAGATGAAAACCTGATTAGATTCAAGCTAATATCTTTCAACCGTTAGATCTAACTTAGCTTGTTATACACAAATGAAATGTAACTTCATTTAGGTTTGAGTAACCGTACTAAACGTGTACACTTAGTTGGTTCAACAATAGTTAACCAATGGTTAGCCATATGAGCACTTTCATATCAACCTTATTCATCTTCACCATAACTAGTTCAAATGACTCAAATGAACTAGTTAGAGATTTGTTCAATTGCTTAGATCTTATAGAAGTATACAAGACACAATCGAAGCCAAATCAGTTTTGATTCACTCGAATCGATTCATGAACATTATAGCCACGGTTTGCAAAGATTGCATTCCTTAATATATAAATATTTTAGTTCATGAACAAACCGATTTTAGAAAGTAACCTACTTAAGTATGCATACGGGTACGCGTACTTAAGTAACCGGATTGAGTTTTTTTTCACTTTCAAACTCAAGCAGAAATTCACGGACGTGAACTTTCTGCCAGTATGCGTACGAGTACGCATACTTACCCGGATTTCCAACAACCGCTAATACGTGTACGGGTACGCATACTTTGGGTTCCTGGTTTTTGACTTTTACGCAAATGTGAGAACACACCATGTTTATATCCAAAGGTGTTGTTCTAAACTCTCATTTCAATCATTGAAACTTTCTTAGAGGATGTTATATAGTTGTTATTCACAAACTATTTTTCATCAAAGCGATTTTCAAGTTATTGAAATATTCAACATGACTTTCGTCACGAGTAAAGATGAACTTGTCCAAAGCGAAAGCTTACCAACACATATTTCGATAAATAGATAAGCGAGATAAACTCGGCTCGAAATAGCAAATGTGTATAATCGAAGTCTATATAACAATACGACTTTTTTCTCAAGATAGGAGATAGAATAGATAGACTTTTGAGTGATAGATAAGTTCAAGTCTCCACATACCTTTTTGTCGATGAAGTTCCACAAGTTATTTAAGTAGTTCTTCGTCTTTGCATGATGAACGCCGTGGATTCTAGAGCTCAACTACATTTACTATCCTAGTCCGAGACTTAACTATAAGTAGACAAGAAATCAAGACTTATAGTTTTGGCAACTAACCTTGACAAACAAGCTTAAGATAGCAACGCTTGCGAGTTCGACCGAGCAGTGCTCTAACACAAATCGGTATTCACACTTTGTGTGATTGTCTATGGGTACGAGATCGAGACAATACGGCTACCAAAGTGTGATTAAGGTTTGGACTTAACCAAACTCTATAGGATCACTGTCATGTAAAGCGGAGTTAACGTTTGTGTAAGTTACTTCAAATTATATAAACAAATATAATTGCAAAAATAGAAAAGTAAATCACACAGCAAGATTTTGTTAACGAGTAAAACTGAAAATGCAGAAAAACCCCGGGACCAAGTCCAGAATTGAATACTCTCAGAATTAAGCCGTTATATAAAATCTAAACCAACTTCGTATAGTTGAGACCAAACAACTACCCATAGTTCACTCAGTTTCCTCAGTATCCATGCGCTTCCGACTTCGATGAGTGCACGTACTTGAACAATTCCTTTGGATCGTATTCCAAACAGTAAAGGAACAAAAAATCTGTTTGGTAAAAACTTTATTGATTCTTTAACATAAGATATCTCAAGTCATATGCAAAGGCTCTTCCGTTTAAGCTAATAAACTCCTTTGCATGGTTAGATCAATCTATCGATAACTACAAAAGTAGTCAAGTTTGGATTCGCAATCTATCGATATAGATTCCAACAAGAAACTATAAAGTGATGTCGATCTCACGCAATTAATCAATCGAATAAATCCGATTCTAGTTGGATCCCAGCCGATCAAGGTTTGTGCAACACAAAGATATGAAAAACCAATAAGAAATCTTATTCGTCTTCAAATCTTCTATAATCTTCAATTAAACCTGCACAACACCACTTGAATCTCTTGTGATCAATCACGCACAGAACGGAGTCTATTAACAATGGATTATCACAAGATATCTTTATATCTACAAACAGTTCTAAAAATCCCATCGATACTTCGATCAAGTTTGAGTGAACCTTATATCAGAAGAGAAGATTCTCAAGAATAAACAAACTAGGTGCAATCAAAGTTTCAACAACCGTTAGTCAATCAAATCAATCGAAAACTAATAACACCGCAATTATCTAGTTTCCCACCAACGGTACTCATAGAGCTTCTTGATCCCACATAAGTCTTTAAACGAGCGGTCGTAAGAGGTTTCGCCTAATTAGGGTACTTTCCTCTTCGGATAGACGGCTCAACCGGAAACAACAAAAAGATGAAGTTTGCCTGGCTCTTAGGATAGTTTGTGAAAAGACGAGGGTACCTAAATACACCATAATCGTTAAATTATCCACATATAATTCCTCTTACCGAAAGTGATTGTCTATGAACAAAGTCGAGACAATACGACAAATCAGTATTCACACTTTGTGTGATCGTCTATGGATACGAGATCGAGACAATACAACAATCAAAGTGTGATTACTTGATAATAGGTTCGGACTTAACCAAAATCTATAGGATCACTATCAAGTAATACAGAGTTAACGTTTGTGTAATTTACTTTAAATTATACTAACAACAATTATAATTGCGAAAAGGAAAAGTAAATGACACAGAAAGATTTTTTTAACGAGGAAACTGCAAATGCAGAAAAACCCCGGGACCAAGTCCAGAATTGAATACTCTCAGAATTAAGCCGATATACAAAAACTAAACCAAACTTAGTATAGTTGAGACCAAGCAACTAAACCTAGTTCACTTAGTTTCTTCAGTATACCTGCGCTTCCGACATTCAATAAGTGCACGCACTGGAACAATTCCATTGGATCGTATTCCAAACAGTAAAGGAATAATAAATCTGTTTGGTAACAACTCTATTAATTCTTTCCAGATAAAGATATCTCAAGTCATATGCAAAGGCTCTTCCATTTAAACTAATAAATCCCTTTGCCTGGTTAGATCAATCCAATCTCTATTACCTAAATAATAAGATTCGTATTTGTAACAATCAAAATAGAACTCAAGAGAACTATTAGGTGTTACCGATCTCACGCAACTAATCAATCGAATAAATCTGATACTAGTTGGATCCCAGCCGATCAAGGTTTGTGCTACACAAAGATATGAGAAACCAATAAGAAATCTTCTTCGTCTTCAAATCTTCTTTAATCTTTAACTAAACCTGCACAACACTACTTGAATCTCTTGTGATCAATCACGCACAGAACGGAGTCTGTTAACAATGGATTATCACAAGATGTCTTTAGATCTACAAACAGTTCTAAAGATCCCGTTGACACTTCGATCTAGTTTGAGTGAACCTTATATCAGAAGAGAAGATTCTCAAGAATAAACAAACTAGGGGCAATCAAAGTTCAACAAACGTTAGTCGATCAAATCAATTGAAAACTAATAAACTGCAATTATCTAGTTTCCCACCAACGGTACTCGTAGAGCTTCTTGATCCCATAGAAGTCTTTAAATGAGCGGTCGTAAGAGATTTCGCCTAATTAGGGTACTTTTCTCTCCGGATAGACGGCTCCACCAGAAACAACAAAAAGATGAAGTTTGCATGGCTCTTAGGATAGTTTGCTATAAATGAAAACTTAGGTATTTATGGACCAAGGATGTTTGGACACCAAGGAATTTCCAAAACCGAAAGTATTCTCAAGATATGCAATAAATGCCCAAATCGGTTTTCATAATTCCTGGAAATGCTTTGTCCAATATTTTCCGAAATCTCTCAATAGAAAATCTCCAATTAGTAAATGCACATTACTAAATTTTATTCTCTATAGATATGCATTTAATTGCTGGTAATTAAAACATATAAAACTAACAACCTTAATTAAAAGATTCTTAATTTATTTCGGACCGGGATCTCCCTGAGTAATTAAGGAATAACTTTGAACAATATAAGATAAGAGTTATTATTCGTGTTCAAACTATGTTGACATCTTTTCTTTGTAAATCATCTTTCATATTTACAATCTTGGAATTGATTATACTACACTTCCAAACAATTTTAGAATTGGTTCATCTGTATTCCAAGACAACTATGTGATTGATCAAATATCAAATCACAATCATGGGTTCAATCGGTTCTACCAATCACTAGGATCGGTTATACTTTAATATGGATTACTTGTGATCAGACACACAAGTTACCAGTTTTGGTTACATCAGTTACCAGGATCGGTTACGTCAATTACCAGGACCAGTTACCATATACTCATGGTATTGCTTGTGATCGGTTGCACAAGTCACTAGGATCGGTTACACAAGTCACTAGGACCGGTTACACCAATTACAAGGATCGATTACACAACTCTTTTGTGATCGGTCACACCAATTAAAAAAATCGATCATACCATCTCAGGTGATTACTTATGATCGGTTACATTAATTAATCAAAACTAGTCATACCAAATGATAAGTCAGGCATTGTGATTAGTTATACCAAGATGCATAACAAGTTATGATCGGTTCTACTAACTCACACATATTGGTAATCCAAAGATATGCAATGAATAACAATACCAATAAGCCTAGCTATTTCCCTTTCGATTCATAAAACAAGTTCATGAATGTACTTCCTTTAAACAAATGTAAACATTGTTTCCTAGGATGAAATCTTCACCTTTACCCATACACATAATCACAATAGCATTCATAAGATTATGTCAATGTCATATCTACGAAGTTCAAAAGATAAGCGTTATACTTCGTACTCTAATTCCTTAATACTATGATCATATGATCATGTCTCACTACTAGAGTAAAATATTCATTAACAGCTTCGCAGTTATCTTTTCAATATAGCACGACTTGAAAGATACCTTAGGAATGAAACAGTTCAAGTCTATATTACTAACCTCAAGAGGAAGGATGATGTCGTTGTTGTAGCTCGTTACTTCTTCACGTTCTTCAGGTCTTCGAGTAATACTTGTATGTCTCATATTCCTAGCCTTTCTAGTCTAACCTATACGAAGTTGTCTATAGTACATAATCAAGCGACTCTTAGATGAGTTTTGATAAACTAAAATATGACAACCAAACTTGACATACCAACGCTTGGTGGGTTCAACCGAGCTATGCTCTAATAGTTTGCTAGAAATGCAAACTTAGGTATTTATAGAACAAGGATGTTTGGACAACAAGGAATTTCCAAAACCGAAAATATTTTCAAGATATGCAATGAATGGCAAAATTCGGTTTTCATAATTCCAGTAAATGCTTGTCCAATATTTTCCGAAATCTCTCAATAGAAAATCTCCAATTAGTAAATACACATTACTAATTTTTATTTTCTAGAGATATGCATTTAATTGTTGATCATTAAAAGCATATATAATCAAAAACCTTAATTAAAAGATTCTTAATTAATTTCGGTATAGGATCTCCTTGAGTACTAAGGAATATCTTTGAACAATAAATGATAAGAGTTATTTTCCGTGTTCAAAGTATGTTGACATCTTTCCTCTGTGAAAAAGCGGGGGTCTAACAACCACACCCAATATTTCGTTTGGCAATCTGAATAGACAAACTCCAATATACTTTGAAGAGAATCAACTAGACAGTCAGACTCAATCAATGGAAATATATCCAAGAGTTGATGAAGTTCCACAAGATCTCCTTAGTAGTTCTTTGTCTTCAATTAATGACCGCCGTGAAGTCTAATGCTCAACTACACAATCTATCCTAGTCCGAGACATTACTTTAAGTACACTAGAAATCAAGACTTATAGTTTTGATCACTAACATTGACAAACAAGCTTGAGATATCAACGCTTGCAAGTTCGACCGAGCAGTGCTCTAACACTCTGTAAATCATCTTTCATATTTAAATTCTTTGAATCGGTTATACCACTCTTCCAAACAATTTTAGAATTAGTTCACCTGTATTCCAAGACTACCATGTGATTGATCAAATATAAAATCACATCCATGGGTTCAATCGGTTCTACCAATCACTAGGATCGGTTATACCCTAATATGGAAACACTTGTGATCGGTCACATAAGTTACCAGGACCGGTTACATCAATTACCATGACCGGTTACCATATACTCATGGTATTGGATCGGTTACACCAATTACTAGGACCAGTTACACCAATTACAAGGATTGATTACACAACACTCTGTAATCGGTCACACCAATTACAAATATCGATCATACCGTCTCAGGTGATTACTAAGGATCGGTTACACTAATTTATCAAAACTAGTCATACCAAATCATAAGTCAGGCATTGTGATTCGTTGTACCAAGATACATAACAAAGTCACAATCGGTTCTACCATCTCACACATTTTGGTAATCCAAAGATTTACAATGAATATCCGTACCAATAAGCTTAGCGATTTCCCTTTCGATTCATAAAACAAGTTCATGAATATACTTCCTTTAAAAAAATGTAAAACATTGTTTCCTAGGATGGAATCTTCACCATTACCCATTCACATAATCATAACAACATTCATAAGATTATGTCGATGTCATATCTACGAAGTTCAAAAGATAAGTGTTATTTTCTGTAGTCTAATTCCCTAATACTATGATCATGTGATCATGTCTCACTACTAGAGTAATATATCCAATACATAGCTTCGCATTTATGTTTTCAATATAGCACGACTTGAAAGATACGTTAGGAATGAAACAGTTCAAGTCAATATTACTAACCTCAAGAGGAAGGATGATGTCGTCGTTGTAGCTCGTTACTTCTTCACGTTCTTCAGGTCTTTGACTAATACTTGTATGTCTCAACATTCTTAAACTTTCTAGTCTAACCTAAACAAAGTTGTCTCTAGTACATAATCAAGCGACTCTTAAATGAGTTTTGACACACTAAAATATGACAACCAAACTTGACATACCAACGCTTGGTGGGTTCAACTGAGCTATTCTCTAACAGAACCTTAAAATTAGAAAGGCTAGAAGGTTGAACATAATTTCTGCTGGAAAAAGAGAAGGGAATTGGTGATAGATTCTAATAGGTTTTGTCTTGGGGGAGTTAAGACTCAATGATATTTTCTAAAGTATCAATTTTGTTTGCATGGTTCCTAGTCTCATGGTAGTAAGAATTATCTTTATTCACATGCGATGGATGTAGGCAACAGAATAAGAAAATTCTATTGTTTAAATAAACTATAGAGATTTGCATGATATAATATACGTACGGAAATACCTCACCAAAAGAAGTAGTTGAACCATAAATGTTATTGATTTTTCTACTACTAAGAAAAGAAGGAGGTTAAATACATCCAAATATGATAATGGTAGAATGGATGGGTTGAGAGGTGGTATGCAATAAAATTTTGAAGGAGGGGAAATGAGTTTGAAAAGAGAGGTATGGGATGTGGGTGGGTTTATTTGTAGAATTTTGTTTAGGGTAATGGTCTAGCCTTCTTAGGAGGATATATACCAAGATTGCCCACATTAATATTGTTGGTATACTGCCAGAATGGGGTGAAAATATCCAAGTGACTGCACAAAATACTCCAGATTCCAATGGTGCCTCTCAACAGGTGCTGCATTTTACGGATCTGCATAAAATCAAAGATAATAATTAGTATCCAAGGAACCATAATTTGGTGAATTACCAATATCCCTCATAATGGCATGACTGAACAGATTATGGTCTAGAGAGATAACAGAAGACAGAAATTGAAGCGTTGGGTTAGATAGAGCGTTATTAAAATTGTTGAGGTAAATTATGGATAATTGACTACAAATGGTATTTTTCGAAAGCGTCATGATGGTTCTGAATGCCGCAGATAGAGTGTTGAATAGGAAAGAATGGTATATAGACATGACCCTTAACCAAACCCCATAATGGATATTAGTGGCATTGGTTAAGGCTCTATCAAAAGGGTTTAGAGAAATGGTATCGATAAAAAAGAGAATTAAGCCAGAAAAGGAAAAAGAGAAAATTAGGGAGGAAAGATCAAACAATGGCAAATAATGGAAATAATGTTACATAATCATCACCTCCTTCTAAATCTTATGATCAAGCAGAAAATATCGCTTTAACATTGAGTGATCATGAGCTTTAAATATTAAAGAACATTGTGCAGATAAAGTTGGATAGGCGATATAGAGAAGCAACGAAGAAGAGTATGAAAGAAATTGCTGCTGAGTTTGCCGCATGGAGTGAAAAGAGATTAGCAAGAGTGGAAAGTAAAATAGAAGATAGACTTGATCGTAAGCAGTGGAAGAAGTATAGTAGTGCAACCGAAAGTGACCCAGAGAACTCAGAAGAGGGTCATGAATATTATGTTGAAGAAATATATTCAAGCAAGGAGGATTCTGATGAAGATGAAGAAGAGAAAAAGTTATCAAGGTATTATGAGAAGAAGCTTTATAAGAGGTATGAGAGTGAGAAATCACATCCTGTGATCTTTGCCAGGACCATACAGGAGGGAGAAGAGACTAAAGAGGAGATGCTGTAAGAAGAGATTGATGAGGGAACTGGAGAAAGTGGAAGTGAAACTGCAGATTCAACTGATTCCAGGTCCGAATCTCCTGCACCATCGGGAAGTGATTACAGTAATCAATATGAAGAATAAGATTGGGAAAGATACGATGAGGAGGATTAGAGGGGTCCTCCTTTGGGATATCAACAGGAGCTAAGGTAATAGGTTTTGAAAAAAGCTTGATGATGATTAACAAGTTTCTTTTAAACAGATCTTGTTGATATTTGCTTCTAGTCTTCTTTATTTTGTTGCTTCTGATGTTAGTCATGTCTTTGTGAAGTTTGTTTCGGCCTGGGTGATTAGTTTGTTTTGCCAATTTTTGTTGTTGATATGGTAGTAGTTGGGTGAGGGTATTTTCTTATGTTTTTTTGATGTAAAGTTTGAGAAAGATGGTAATCAGTAGTTGTCTTGAACTGAGAATCCTGGAGGTTGTTAGCAAGGAGTTCCAGGTGGGTTTAATGAAATATGTAATCATTATTATTGCTTGTGGTTTGAAATTGATGTTGAAACTTATGAACTTTAGATAAAATAGTTGATCTTTTAAAGTTGTGAGTACTAATTCCATAAACAGAATTGAGGTAATAAGTAAAGGGTTTGTAGATTGAAATTGATAGGTTAATGATTACTAGGAAGAAGTATTGAAGAACAGTAAAGACTTGATTGCAAACTTGAAGAACACAGAAATATTTCATTAGTCTCCGTACATATCAGAGAGAGAGAAGGGGAAAACTGTATCGAGCGATGAAATTTTTTCTTCTACAAAAAAAAAAGAACAAAAGATAAGATGTCTGCAACTTTGTTCCATTTCTTATTAAGTTTTTCAGTCCTAGCTATCTTAGATAAGATGTCTGCAACTTTGTTCATGAATGTTATAGCTTCATTTCTTATTAAGTTTTTCAATCATATCTGTCTTAGATAAGATGCCTGCAACCTTGTTATTCTGTTTTGGAACATAGTAACATTTTCATAGTTTATTACTATTGAAAAAAGCAATAACATTTTCGACTTGGTGCCCATGTTATATTTTTTCTTTCTTTTTGTAACTGCATTGACTATCAGATCCGAATCTATTTCAAAATTAACTCGCTCTAAATTAAGTTGTTGAGCCCATTGAACGGCTACTATCAAAGCCTGTGGTTCTGCATTCACTGGCCTGTCAAGGCACTCACATTTAGCTCCTTTTGAGATACCTCCACAATCACGGATAATTAGTCCAATACCATCAGAGTTAGTAATATGTTTATATGAGCTAGCATCATTAATAGTCAATTATCCAAGATTAGGAGGCAGCCACACATGATTAGTATTACTTATCCTTTTGAAAGTCTCAGTTGGAGAACTGAGATGTGTCAGATTGGCGTTGTGCTTGTTTAAGTTCTCTTGAACTTTCCTGATAGTATGGTTTATATAAATATTCTTTTGCTGAAAAACAACTTCACATTTTTCATTCTAGATAGTCCAAGCAGTAATAGTTTTTTTGACTATTTTTGTCTCAGAAATATGTTGTGCATGACAATCATCAAACCAACTGATTATCTAGTCTTTTGTATCTTGATTAGGATCAGTGATTCTACCCATTGTAGCAAGCCATACCACTATGGAAAAATTACATGACAGTAACAGATGAGTGGCATCTTCAGCTGCATCACAATCCATAGGACAAGAAGAATCTATGTTTCTGACAGCCACAAAAATTCTAACTCTTGCTGGTAAAGCATTTGTTAAACATTTCCAGATAAATTGCTGGATTTTTTGCAGAACTGGTAAATTCCATAAGTTCCCCCGGATTTTCTTCATTCTCTGATCAACAAGCTCATAATTGTATTTTTTTCTTATACTTTCATGTAAGCTGATTTTACTAAAAAATCACCATTATTTTCTAGTTTCCACAAAAGCCTGTCTTGTTGATTACTATGTATAGAGATCTTGCAAATAAGATTGTAATCTTGAGGCGAAAGAAACTCATTAAGAAGATAGTAGTTTCATCCAGTACCAAAATTAGTAAGGAGGTTGCAGACCTTACTATAATTATAAGGAGAGACGACACCAACTTTGGGAGTTGGAGGATGTTGTAGTTTAGGGATCCAATTGTCCTACCAGATCTTGACAGTTTCTCTATTGCCAATGTACCAACAACTATTATATTTGACAAATTTCAATTCACCACTGATGCTTTTCCAAGACCATGTGGAGTCTGTTTTTTGAAGTTTCATCGAGGACATCCCCATTAACAAAATACTTAGCAGTGAGAGCTTTAAAACATAAATTTGCCGCTATGGTGCACATTCTCCATGCTGACTTAAAAAGAAATGCTCTGTTGGAGAAATGCAAATCTTTAAACCCCATACCACCATCAAGTCTATGTTTACATACTGTCTTTTGAGAAGTAAGATGTATGTCTTTATTAGTTTGTTTTCCCCTTCAAAACTTTTGTTAGACTGAGTTCATATTCTTGATAGTTGTATATGGCAGCTAGAAACATGTCATATGATGAATGAGAAATGAGTTTAACACATTTTTCATCATAACAGTCCTTCGTGCTTGACACAAATTTATTTGAATCTATTTTGCAATCCTTGTATCCATATTATCAACTAGCTGAGAAAATGAAATCCTCTTGTTTTTGCTGCTAAAGAATGGGTGCCCAAGATATCTTTATTTAATATCCATTTTATGAACTTTAAGAATACCTACAAGATCATCACAGACAGATGGCTATAAGTTGAACTGAAGTACACACGAGATTTTTTGAAGTTGATCAGTTAACCAGAGCAAGCACTGAATTCATGTATCACTTCGAGAAGCTTCCTTGTTTGAGTGAGGTTTTCCTTGCAAAATAGCAAACAATCATCTGTAAACAAGAGATGATTTTAATTGGTGCAGCTTTAGAAATCTTCACTCATGTGAGTTGTTTTATTGCTTCACAATGAGCTAGTTTCCAAGAGAAGGCTTCCATTGCAATAATAAAAAGAAAAGGAGATAGTGGATCACCTTGTCTTATCTCTCTAGTAGGATGAAAGGATTTACAAGGTGGACCATTGAGTATAACTTTAATCTGAGTTGTACTAATACATTGATGTATTAGTCGACACCATTTCTCACAGAACCAATTTTTGTATAAGGATAACAATTAAAAAGCTCCACTCCAATCAGTCAAAATCCTTTGACATATCCATTTTCAACGCAAGAATTCCTCCTTTCCGTTTTTCCTCTTCATGGTATGGATAATTTCTCGAACTAAAGTAATATTTTCAGATATAACTCTTCCATGAAACATAAGCAGCTTGCATTAGGGAGATTATTTTTTATATGTGCTTCTTAATCTTTGAAATTAACTTGCAAGATGTATTACATAAAGCTATTAGTCTGAAGTATTTTGGATTTTGAGGGGTTTTATTCTTGGGTATGAGAGTGAATCTTGTGAATTTAACTCCTTAAGCATGTAGCCTGAATGAAAAAAACTCTGAACCATTTTACATACATCTTTCTTTATGATTTCCCATTGAGTTTGTTAAAACCCTAGAGGAAAGCCATCTGGTCCTGGAGAAGTCCGTGCCTTCATTGATTTGATGCTGGCTGTGATTTCATCTTCATCTAGAATTTGAAGAATAGCTTCATTGTCTTCATCAGTAATAACATTAGAAATATATTAACTAAACTCTGTGCAATCATCTGTCTGGATAGTGGTGCTGATGTTATGAAAATGAGTTGTAAGAAGGTCTTGTAAACTCTTTCTAGAAGTACACCAAGCCATCTGGAGCTAAGATAGAATCAATTTTATTTCTACATCTTTTTTTGTTTGCTTTCACATGAAAGTAATTTGTGTTCCTGTCAAACTCTTTGAAGAAATTTGCATCTATTTTTTGCTTTCAGAATCTAGTTTGGATAACATTTTTCAATATTAACTTCCACTTTTTGCACTTCCAGAGTATTATTGCATGTAATATCACTAGCTTGAAGTTGTTGAAGATTACATTGAAGAAAAAAAATGGTTTGCTGAATGTGGCCAAAAGTATGCTGCCCTTATTCCAGTTGGAAAAATGCTTTCTATTATTAGACAATTTGTTAGTAAACAAATAAGCTACAAAACCAACCTCACTAGTAAACCAAGAGTTTTAATTTCATTAACACATGTAGAATTAGACAACCAAGACTCAAAAAACTTCCATTGTTCTCCCCTTAACATGATGGGAGTATAGTCAGACTTATTTTGGTGTAGGTGAGTTAAACTAAAGTCGGGAAAAGTTAAAAACCATTTACTATTAACTAAGTCCCCGTCTAGCCTAGATTACAAGGTACCATTCCCATGACTATTACTAGCCCATGTATAAAGATCGCCAATATAACTTATATCAGAAAGGTCCAATTCATGAATCAAACTAGTGATAACAGAATTAGTATTGGCAGCTCTGGTTTGATTAAGTCTTTCCTCAGATTCTAGAGTGATATTAAGATCCTTAATTACCACCCAAGGGATATGAACACCACCACTAAGACTCTTTATGTACCTCCATTGCTCTTCTTGTTCATTTATGTAAGATATTCCATAAATACAAGATAGAAACTAATCACCTATAGCATGAACCATGTTAGCACTACCATGCACTAATACTAGCTCAAAACCATATTTCCAAAAGATTTTTTTTCTTCCTCCAACAAGGCCGACTGAAGGAGAGTAAATAATATTAGAAAATCTTAGAGACTTTGTGAATTTGAGGATTCTATCATCATTAATTTTTGTCTTAGAGACAAATATTATATCTGGATTGTGGAGATTGTTTAAGTATTTCTGATGGTCTCTAGTTTCATTACCAACAAATCCTTAACAGTTCCAACAAAGGATTTTCATTTTTTTTTGTAAAAAATTACTTTCAATAAAAGAAAACTTTATGCGAGGATAAACTTGAAGAAAACAAAATATCTGAATTATAAAGCAAAGGGTTTAAAGAGTTTACCAAATATGCAATACCATCCTGTTCTTCATGGAAGTACTCCCTTGCCGATTGCTTTCTTCCTCAATCATATCATACTCCATGCACCAACTTTATTGGGATGTGAGTTTGTTCAGTATTTCTACGATGTTCTTATGGATATCAAGTTAAGATGAAAATGTGTTAGGATTGGTTCAGCTTCTTCACTTCTAGATCTTTTGCTACCTCTACTTTCCCCCTCTTCTTGCATTTCTTCATTAGCTTGCTTTTGGCTTGCTTCACAAATATTTTGTAGCATATCATCTAGGTCCTCAATGATTTCAACACCATATTGCCTTACTAGCTCATGGTAATATTCAATATAATCTGCATTTTTCATGCGCCTTATCTTCAAATCATCAACAACTATTAGGAAATTTTCATCATCATGATTTATGATATAACATTCCTGGCAGAGATTGTGAGGCTGTCTTTCCCAATGGTAACGAGCCCATTCTACTCCACAAGCTACAGTGTTGCACCATCCTCCTCTGTGCAGCGGCTTCTTTAAGTCTATCTCCATACTAGCAGTTATCAAGCTTCCTTTTTTTCGTCTACAGTTCTCTGGGTCAGGAGAGATCTTTCTCCCCAGTTCTTCTAAAGCTTCATTCACTATTACTTGTGAGTGATGTTTTAGCAAATTTTTTTTTTTTGAATTGGATAGACAACTCTTGCTTAGTAAAAGTCCCAATCTTTGGTTGGGATAACAACCTTATATTTCTGAAGATTGAGATGGAATTTTTTGACATTCCATAGAGATTTCTTTAAGATTTTTTCTGCATCTGCTTTGGTGTTTAGTTTGAAGATAAAGATGTTTTGTCTACAGCAGGAACCTCTTTGTTTATATATTTCTTCCAGAGAATATTGATTTCTTTCTTAACATCTTCAGTAGCAATTGGATCAACTGACAAAAATTTTCTTATCAAGCTGACAAGCTGGTACTCCATTCTTCAGTTTCTTATCAAGCTGGTACTCCATTCTTCAGAAGAGTCTGAAATTGCTTTCACCGATCCCACAGTTTTTCTCATGTGATGAGCACAAATATCACGAATACTTGCATTCTTGATTTGGTTAGTGATGGCAGACACTTGGTTATTTGAAGAAGAAGCCATTGGATTAGTTCTTTTTTCTTCTTTTTCCTCTAGATGCAAGTATAGAATGACTCTCAGTATTGCCTTGGTTATAAATATAACTATCCGAACTATAGTAACCAAAATTAATTACTCGGAGAACATATTTTCCATTAATTTTTGAACGAAAAATCCTAGAAAATTTCTCAAAGGAATAATCGATAATAAATACGGGATGAGTCAGCTGAGTTGAATTCGGCTTGAAATGGTAATTCCTAAAATTTTTGAGTGATAAGGGGAAAAGATTTGAAATTCAAATTTCCTAGTCTCTATTATTGAAATCATACACATGATAATGAGGATAATACTAAAACATACTCAAAGATTTTATCACGAAGTTGATGGGTTGCAATACTGCTGTTCAAGAGATTGACAACACTGTCCTTGATTTTATCACGAAGTTGTTAGTAGAAGAAAACTTTGAACAAAAGTCCAACACTGAATGCCTTCAACGTTTAAGTATAAGAGGCCCTGCCAAAAAAAATTAATTCAAAGAGCGCCAGTGAATAGACCCAGAAAACACAAAACCACAAATTTTAGAAAATTAAATCACACGTGAGATAGGATCCCAAACAAAAGATTGTATCTCTAGAAAAAATTAATGCAGAAGCATCGATGCAAGTAAAAATACAAATAATTTAAGATTGAAAAGACTTTAGATGATCACAGAATGATCAAAGTTTTGAATTTTTTGAAACTGAGTTAACTCAATTTTTCGACCGATTCGTAGAGCCCACCCCTCTTATCTTTACTGCATCCTCCTTTCCTGTGAGAACCTGAGCGATGGGGCTCCTTTAGAATAACATTATGGGTTGAAATAAACATACTCTACTGTTTACTTTCTGATTGTTGCTGGCTGCTTCTATAATTCTACGGAATTAGCTTTGACAGAGCGAGAGGTTTTTCCACTGAAATTCTACAGAGTTAGAGAGAGAGAGAATGGTAGGGGTTGGATCGGAAGCTCAGAAGTATGTTTGGGAAGGAGCCATTCCTCTTCAGATTCATCTTCATGAATCTGAAATTACAACTCTTCCTTCTCCTGAACCCGCTCTGGTATTTTTTTTTCTCCCCCCTTTGTAATAATGATCTCAGTTTCTAAAATACCTGTTATATATGTTGTTTAGATCTTGATAACATACTTTTTCAATCTTGATTTTAGGTTTTGATTTACTTCACATTGTATATATATAGAGAGGTTGTGATCATTAACCTAAAATTATAATGAATTATAGGCTGATTATAAAGCCCTAGTTCACGTTTAAGCCTTCGCTGAGTTCTCATATTCTGATACCATTAAACAATCTTAATCACTTCTTTCTTTTTTACTTCTTCAAATTTTGCCGGTTTTGTATTGAAAGAAGCATATTGCTTAGGTAATTTAAGCAATTCAAGTTAATTTTAAATTACTATTTTTAGCAACTAGTTATCTTGAAACATCCATAGAAAGAAAGGTATATAGTGTGAAAGTCATACGTGTTTTTAAAAAAAATAAATGAAACTCATTACGATTTTAACTTTTCATTATTAGTTGATGCATTCTCACATCATCATTTTCCTGGCAAAATTAAACTCAGGAAGGAAAGCATAGTATAGGTAACTTAGGGATAGGTAGCATGAAAATCGGGGCATTGATTTGTAGTCCATGCTGTCGCATCAGGTTGCGGCTGGGTAAAATGTTCTACTGGTAATGGGAAGGAGTGGTTTAATGCCCAATGTCGCATATAAAACCTGGTATAAATGAAGGACTTAAAATGCACCTTTGTATGGAATAATCGTCATAATCTTATGCAACTTTCTATATATTTGTATTTTCAGATTTTGGCCCCTCGGATTGGATACTTGCCTTTGCTTGTGCCTCAGATAAAGCCTTATTTTAGCGACACACTTCCACCAGGAGTGGACACGGTCTGGTTTGACTTCAAAGGCATGCCCCTCAAGTGGTATACCATTTCTCTTTTTCTGTTCATGATCGATTACTTCATCTTCTTATCATTCAAGAATCATTTAGATGTGGCTTTCATACACTGCTTCACTGAAGATAGTCTGTCGAACAATAGTAACAGTAACCCACATTAGGAGCACCATCGTGATGAATGTTGGACAGGTGTTTGAATGGTTGCGTAGCCTGAGAAAATGTGGAATTTGATTATATTATTGTGATTTGCTTTCAGGTACATACCTACCGGAGTTCTTTTTGATCTTCTTTGTCTAGAGCCAGAAAGGCCTTGGAATTTGACGGTCAGACATTCTATTTACTTATTTGGATTTTGTATCTTGGATTTTGTATCTTAAAGTGTCTTTTTTGTAAAAGCAAACTGAACAATTGGTGTTTTAACAGGTTCATTTTAGAGGATACCCAGGAGATCTTTTAAGCCCTTGTGAAGGTGAAGACAGTGTAAAATGGAGTTATATTAATTCATTGAAAGAGGTTAGGGTATTGTGCGGTTTATTTTGTTTGAGTTTTTCGTGGTTATGCATCTTCAGAATATTTTTATCTGTTTTGTACACTTTGCCGATCTTGTTTCTTAGCTTGATTTCTTTTGTCGTCCCAGTAGGTAGTAGCTGTGAGAAAATATATACCAACGTATGCATTGTAGTAGCCTAGTAGTTCTTAACTTCCTACACAATAATTGTTAACTATCTTTAGAATGGAGCTGCCAAGTAAGTAATAACTAATAACCTATTGTTTCAGCTACCGACATATATATTTTTCTCCAATTATCCACCAAGAAGGACCATTCAGTTGTTCTTAGAATAGATTTGCTTATTTTATAAATGAGCATTTAAACCTAGTCCTTCAGCCAGGCTCAGTTTAATTGTTTAACTACCACCTAGGTTGAGAATCTCATGAATTTTTATATTGTATCCCATGAAAGAGAGTATCTGACTTGGGCGCGGAGAGTAGGTAAGTTCTAAAGTGCTATGATATTCGGATGGAATTTGATGATAGACGACACCAACCTGCTCGGGGAGGTTTGTAATACTTTTACTGTTTATGCGGTGCATTGTTGTGGGAGGTAGGCAGCTTCACTGCCAACGTGTTACATCCATTGGGATATTGGACATTTGGGATCATATTATGGATGGAAGGCTCAGTCTTAAAGGGTCCAATGGTGGAGGATGGGGGTGAGAAACCGTGAGGTTCATCTAGTCTTGTTGGACATGTAGGCTGGATGTGCCCAAAGATGGGCTTAAATTTTGGAGGGTATAAAACAACGTGAAAATCTAGGTGATGGGTTAGGGTGCTGTGCTGTGGATTTTTTTCTAAAGTTTTTTGAGAAGTCACAAGTTTCCTATTTGATGCTATTAGTTGTGTACAGTCCATACCCAAAATATGGATGTATTACCGCTATGTAATGCTGGGTTGGGTTTACTAAGATCTTATCTACATTCCTAGGCAGTATTTGATGACACAGCGGTTGCAAAGAGTCGAGAATTAACAGTCTGATCAACTAGTGTGAACCTTAATGATTCAAGGGGATTATGTTTTGAATCCACAAGAACTCGAGTGATAAACACTTAAACAGTAATTTATATCTTTATATTAATAGGAATAATCCTTAACCGCAGGCTTCTGTTTTGAATCCACAAGGACTCGAGTGATAAACACTTAAACAGTAATTTATATCTTTATATTAATAGGAATAATCCTTAACGGCAGGCTTCCTGATTTCAAATACACAGCAGGTAGTTGTAGATAGTTATTAGACACATAATAAGGATATGAAACTACAGTGATAATTAAATACTGGTCGACAATAGCATCATTCTGGACAAATTCCAATCTGGTAGTGATTCCCTGATAGAGCGGGCACCTCTCTGTAAACACCCATTGCAGTCTAGACGGTTGGCCATAACTGTTGAGAACAATTTATTAAGAAAATAGATTTTCTGATGGGATCAAATGGTATGGCGTCGGAGTCCTATTAAGAGTAAGGTTTGCTTGAAGGTGGGAGCAATTCATCTTACATTCAAGCATTTCTCATGGATTCCTTTTGGTTACTTTTATTGATACATGTTAACAACAGTTTAGTGTGTCTTTTGCTTTAGTAATAGAATCTCAAGATCTTATGTAATCGCATTGCTTGACGAAATAGTGCACACTACTTGGTCTTTCTTTATTTGTTTGTTTTTGTTCTCATGGTACTTAATTGTGTTTGCAGGCAGCGTATATAATTAACGGGAACAGCAAGAATGTCATGAATATGTCCCAAATAGATCAATTTGAACTCTGGCGATCTGTATTAAATCGTATGTCTTCATAATTAAACCAAGATAGTTGAAGTTTATATTATTTTTATTGCTTATTTGTGCTGTTTATCATGACGTCTAAACCTAAAAGATGGAACTGGTCCATCTGGATTCCTATCTGATTAAAAGAAATGCTGCGATCAATTGTGTAAAAGGATTTTGAGACCCTGAATGGGGGCTTTCTGCTTTCTAGAGATGTTTACAAACTCAGCTAGAATACATAAACCAATTAAAATAGATAAGTGAACAACTATTTTATCTTGGTGTCTGGAATCTTGTTGTACGTAGTTTTTGGCACGCGTCAATTGTAGTTTATTAGTAACTTAGAATATGTGCAATATCTCATTTTTTATTAACTTAGTTTGCATACATATGTTTCCACTTTGCTTCAGGTGAGATGGAAGCATATCTTCGGATATCATCCAAGCTGAAGCTTGGAATAGTCGGAGAAGATTACACGAAGATAGTGATGTCACCTCGACAAAGCAATAATGAAGCAGATAGTGTTGGACCTAGCAGAGCAGGTTCTCATCTAACTCTTTCCAATAAATAATATTTGTGATGTTTAGATGCCCATGGACTTCCTAGGTCAGTTCAGATTGATAGCTCATCTGTGGAACAATCGAATTATCTACCCTGAGAAACCCAAGTAGCAATCTGAAATAACCCCAAGATCTTGGTAATAATATATAAACATATTACATGCTTGAGAAATTTGCTAGATGGCGTCACGTTTAGTAAGTGCTTAAATGCTAGTTGAGATATGAGATGGATTATTCAGGGGTTTACATAACTAGGAATACCTGAGAAACCTAACTAAAGCTTCCAAAGCAAGTCCTGAAAAGTTGGCAGTTATTAAACCTGATACTCAGATCTGAAAGGATGTGAATTACAATCTTAAACTCATAAACTCAGATGTGTCAATATATTTTATGTGAATGCAGTCTGTTGTGCCTTCATGGAATGTTAGTACTAGGTTGTAGGATGAATACGTCATTTTGTGTTCCATGGATCAAGTCAACCAATTTCTGTGAATAACTTTAGTCTCTGCCAGACCTAATCTAAATATTAACAATTGATTTTTTTTTATTTTTTTTTTAAATTATGAAAATGTTGGTTCCTTTTTTTTTTAGAGGATGACCTCATTCGCTTAGTTATCGGCTAGATTAATACAGATATTACTTTCGCCTACCTATCTGAGTCGATAGCTTTTCTGCGAAAGTTCAGCATAGTCTCCAAAGTATATATATATATTTTTAGCTTTTTGATTCAGGGAAATATAGACGGAGTTTATTTACTTGCAATCTGTTCAACCTTGGCTAACCATTAATAACTTTTTTTTTGCCTTAACAAAGTAATTTGAGTGAATTTGGTCTTTAGTGCACCAATGTATTTGGTAATAGAAGAACCTTTACACGCGTTGTGACTCAAACAAATTTTGGTTTCAATATACTTAGAATTGGTAATATGTGCATTTACTTCGGCTAATTTAATATACCGGTCTTCTTTAGCTGTAAGCCTGTTACTGTGTCTGTTTCATTTAGAATTCTGACTTTGAGAATGGGTTCTCCTCAAGCTACTTGATCACTTAACAAGCGCTTTTTTCTAGATAATGTTTGTTGATGTGGATCTTTATTCACTTGGTATTTGGGACTTGGTCAGGCAGAATCCCAGTTCGTTTGTACGTCCGGAATGTTGGCGAATATACTGATGATTTAGAAGATGTACCTCCGGTTGATAGCTGGGACAGAATTTGCTACATGAATAAGCCTGTTGAGATTCAGCGGGAAGAAGGTATGCTCTAGCTCACTTGAATTGAGCAGTTTAAATATATCTAAATAAATCTGATGCTAGGAATTTTTTAACCCAATATGCTTTAGCTCACTAGAGGGTCCTAGAACTAATGCAATAGGAAATAAACAGAGAGTAGTCGTCGTAAGGAAGTTTGGTTGCTTGAGGATTATCAATGCCTGTTCCTTGAGAATCTATGAGTGGATGCAAGTTTTTGGGTTTTTTAGTTATCGCACAGCAATAGTAAAAGAAGAAAACTAGTTTTCTATTCACACAGAACGTAGAATAAAGAACTCTTCTTAGCAGAAACTCAACTCAAACAGAATTAAATAATATTAAATACTGCCTGCAAAAGCATTCCATAAACTTATTTATACTAGTGTTACCTAGCTAAGAATCCTAAATAAGATACTTTAAATCATCATCCTTAATCTATAAGCAAGTCATATGACGTATTAACGATGTAATGACTCATATGAATAAAGAAAAGATAGCTATTTATGCTCCTACATCATTAAGGTTGGTAAAAGGTGTTGGGTATCACTTAGAATCTGTTCTTACCATGACAGCAAGAAGTGTGTGGTCGTACAATTTCTTAAATGAATGCAGTAGCAGTAATGTTGAAGTATAATTGGCAAGAGCAGATTGATGTTGCTCCGGTTACAAATTTATGGGAAATGACGTGGAAGCAGTTTTAGGAATCCGACTACCACCGCAGACCAAACTGCAGCCGTCGTAGCTGTGGATTGTGAAGTCCACTGCCCCACATACACACCTGTTTTCATCCCTTGTCACTTCGCGATTTGGTTTCTGGTGTTTAATGGGGTCCATATAGCAGTTTGTTTAGGAAGTTCATGTACAACTTGCAGTTAATAAACAGCAATTTTAAGCCATTGTTAAATTGGAACTGGTTGATGAGATAAAAACCTGGTCTTGGTGTCCATTTTGCGTTTTTTCTTTCTGTTGGTTTATGATCTTTGATTCTTTGACTGAAGTCTGAGGGGGTTTGTCTGACTGCTAATGTACTATTGCAGGTAAAATCTTCAACCTATATGATGCAATTAAAATGTTACTCCCGGAGTTCTTTCCAGATGAACCCTCAATCGATGAAGAGTTATCTAAATTGGAACTTGAGGACGAACCAGGAATTGGCGGGAGTAATTTGTCTGATCCTGATCCAGATACAAACACTATGAGGAAAACAGAGTTGGTGACAGTAAAGAATGAAACACAATTATATCCTTCTCACCCTACTGGTAAGTCTGAGATTAAGCTTGTACGCATCCAAGGGATAGAACCCAAATTGGACATTCCCTTCTCTTGGGTCGTAACAAACTTGATAAATCCTGAACATTTTCTTCATATATGTGTTTGTGTTGGAGTTTCACAAGATTCTTCAAAGACAAGTTAGCAACATAAGTTGAGCATACCACTCTACAGTTAGAATTCGCCCATGTAAGTATCTGGAACATTCATTCTGTTTTATGAATCTGCTGACTCTGCTCACATTTCTTTCTGTATACAAATGTACATAAAACAATATATGCATGTACATACTTCCAAAGATTCATCTCTTTTATGCTCTACTTACTGCCATTAATTCAGAAGCATACACTCCACAGTTAGTCCGGCTGAATTCTTCAGATTTCAAGTCTGGACATACTTGTCATCTTACTTTTTAACAAAGTTGAATACCCATTCCCCATGTGTGGCTAAAATGAAAAAGTGGTAGTAACTCTTTATCTGAGTATATTATAGTTTTGCTTTGCAAAATAATTCAGTTGATGGTATAGGTCCACCCCTGCCATCTTATTGACCCTTGATTTCTATTAATCCATTGTGGGGTTTCTTGCACCTATGCCACTAATGTGAATATGAACTCTATATGAATGAATGGTTGATCTAGGCGTATATGAGGTCTGGACGATGCACGCCATCAGTCACCCAAACCTACTTTTTCATACTTCATATTGTTGTTTCAGTCATCTGTGTTTTGTCTATGTTGGCCAGAGTAAATGTCAGATAGGAAAGTGTAGTTGGTTTTGTGCACAACTATTTCAAACGTGCTTACATGGTATTAGAGACGATAACTGTTAAAGACAGATAGTGATTGACTTGATTATTAAACCCGTAGTAAATGTATCCTCTGATATCAGGATAACAACCCCAACAATTTAGAGACTTTCAGACAGAAATATCTTTATCAGATGATTTCGTAGTAGTATGGGGTATCCCAGTAAAAGGATGCTGCCGTTATACAATCTGTCTTGCAGCTCCGGTTCGTGTCCTTTTGGCAAACTCAGTTCTTAGTGGTATAACGTAATTAATTGGCGGTGTGTGGAAAACAGAACAAAGTTTTCTTCTAAGAATACAGGTTGAAACAACCAATTTACACAGATAAATTCAAGTTACATGCCTTGGTTGTCTCAGAAGATATCTATTGAAGACCTGCGAATAATCCGAGAGAGCCGTTCGTTAAAAGGAAAGCATTGTAACTCTCAACCATTTTAACTCTCACCTAAAATGTTGTCCGATTCATTTTGTAGAAAACTGCGGATACCCAAGTTTACTATAAAATGCGCCTCGATAGTGTCTTTAAGCATCAATCAATTTTCAAAAGAAGTTGAGAAAACCAATCAACAATTTTAATCATGTCCAAAGGCGAAGTTGTTCTATTGGATTTCTGGGTTAGTCCATTTGCTATGAGAGCAAAGATTGCATTGGCAGAGAAAGGTGTTAAATTTGAAGCTAGAGAAGAGGATTTGTTTGGTGGCAAAAGTGAATTATTGCTTGCATCTAATCCAGTATACAAGAAAGTTCCTGTATTGATACACAATGGCAAACCTATTCCCGAGTCCAGCATTATAGTTAATTACATTGACGATGCTTGGCCAACCCCCTCACTCCTCCCTGCTTGCCCTTACGAAAAACAGTAGCAAGGTTTTGGGCCGACTTCATTGACAAGAAGGTGATCACCAATTATTGCTTACTCAAGTCTTATATTTGAGAACCCGCTAATTAATTTCGTATATGCCCCGCTTTGGGTACCTTCTTTTTCTCCTAAACGTCTATTGTTATTATGCATGTCACCATTAAACTATATCTTGATTTATATTGCTGCATCTGACGTAAATTTAATGGAGGCAGGTATTTGATGCTGGATGCAATATATGGAAGGGGAAAGGAGAAGAATTAGAGTTGGCAAAGAAAGAATTCATAGAGATTTTGAAGGTGTTAGAGGAAGCTTTGGGAAAGAAAGATTACTTTGGTGGTGATACTTTTGGGTTTGTTGATATCATAGCAATTCCTCTTACTTCTTGGTTTCATGCATATGAAGTCTTTGGTAACTTCAAAGTGGAGGATGAATGCCCTAAATTTTCAGCTTGGATGAAGAAATGCATGGAGAGAGAAACTGTTGCTAAATTTCTTCCTGAAGAAACAAAAGTCTATGACTTCGTTTGCATGATGAGGAAGATGCATGGTCTTGAATAGTTGCTGTGTTGTCAGGACTTGTTAATTTTCCATCAGTATGCTGGTGGTCTTTCTTCTATTTGAGTTTCCGTTTATTGGATCCACTTTAAAGGTCTTGAATGAAAGTGGAAATAAAAATTGAGAAGAAATAATCAAGTTTATTCCAATAAAATAATAATAATCAAGTTTGCGTGCTTTTTCTGAAAAAAATGAGAAGAAATCAAGATTTTAACACTTGTTTGGTTCATGGTTTGTCATATCTGTTGGTACGTGCCCGGATGGACCGAATTGTATCCGTGTTTGGTTCATGGTTTGTCATATTTGTTGGTACGTGCCGTATGGACCGAATCGTGCCCGCATATGTTGACACGGCTCTAAGATCCTTAGTTTATCTATAATTACTTACCGGACGTCAGTTCTATATGGAGTAGAGAATTAATGCATTTGAGCGGTTTGCACAAATCCTTGCACGTATTTGGAAAAAAAAGAAGAAGCGATATTTGTTTCCAGCATTTAGAAGGCTGGTAAATTAAGAAATTTAGGGACTTTAGAATTTGAGAGAGTTTAAAAAAAATAAAATAAAATAATTACTTAAATCTTTTAGCCGTTAATGACTTTTATTAAGTCATTTAAACTCTTTTAAACTCCATGTTTTTAGAAGTCACTCGAACACCTTTGTTATTGGTTATACTTCAAAAAGTTATGGATTTGTAGCTTATAGAAAATTTGGAAGACATTTTAAAGAAAATAGGAGCGGCAAGTATCTCTCATAATATGTGATATTTTGGGAGACTTTGAAATTAGAGTTAGACCCATGAGCATCAAAATTTATATTATGAATGATACATAATGTATCGCTTTTATCATGCTACATCACTTCCATATTTTCTAAAGTCATCAATAAACCTTATCTATGACAAACCCCCCCCACCTTGCACCGTGTTTGTAAACTGATATACGTGTTAATATGTGTATCGGACCACCTTCCAAGGCCACTAAATAAGTTGGAAAGTTCGTAGTACATCTTTCATTCATTTAAGTTGAGCCAGCAAACCTAATTTTACTCACATCGATGTTAAATTATAAATAGAAAATTCTTTAGATTTTTCGTCACTTTTCTTTAATCAAAAATAAAATAATTAATACCTTAAACAATAAAAACATTCCATTTCCATCAAATCTTTCCAAGTTCTAAATCTGAAAACCCTAATCTCAACCTTTTTCCAACTTCCATCGCCGATATATATCTAAGGTAATTCTTCATCAACCCGACCTATCAATATCATTGTTTTATTGATTTACTCATCTAAAATTCGAATTTTGCAAATCAAAAATTATGCAAACTGCCCAGAGTTGGTGGATGTAGATCAGTCGTATCTACCGATTTTGGTTATGTTCTTCAACTCCATGAAGGACATGCAGTAGAATCAATACATAAGATAAGTGTACAACCACTGATTATATTGATGTTTTTCATTTCTATATAAGATAACCAGAATCAGTTTATAGAATGCTTCAACATCGACTGATTTTGTTGTACTATTTTTTATTTTTTGGATTTTGTGCTGTCATAATCGGTTCATATACATATGGCTTATCCACCGATTGTGTTTACTAATTTTTTAGGTTTCCCACATTGGAATCGGTTTATATTCACATATCTTATCTACCGATTCCTAGGTTTTCAGTTTTCTGTTGATTTTTTAAGACATAATTAAATTATATATATGTGACTTATCCACTGATTGTGTGAGTTTTATATTATTAGATTTTTTTTTACAGTTAGAATTGGTTTATATTTATGTGTGTTTTACCCACCGACTCTTTGGGTTTCACTCATACTTATATCTTTTCGCTGTGATTTTACCTTTTTGTACATATGGATTTCATCCACTAGAGATTTTACAACCGAGAAATCCAAGAAGAGGATGTTCAAAGGAGGGAAGATATCATAGAACCCAATACAAGTTTGCATTTGGTCGAGAGACCAAACTACAACAAGCATTGGAACTGGCAGAGAAACTTGTATATGAAGATCTTGGGTAGCTTAACAAATTTGCAAGGAGGAAGAGAAAAAAATTTAGAGCTTGGATGGTACATGATGAGGAGATTGAGTAGCTGTACCAACTTGATGTATAAGCTTTAGAAGAACTTGCCACTGCTGATGCTTGGGATGGTGCTGATGGTGGTGGTGGTGTTGCTGCTGCTGATGGTGATGTTAATGCTGCTGATCCAAATGCTGCTACTCCCTGATAATTATTCTAATTAAGTTTAGATTCCGATACTTTTTTTGTTCGCAATTATCGGAACACTTTTTTTGTTTATGGTTTATAATTATGGTACAATATGTTTAAAGCATGAATGAACTTATAGTTTTTCGATCATTATGGTTTTTAATGGGTTTATACATGAATGAAATTATGGTTTCTAATTATTATGGGTTGTAATGGGTTTATGCAAGACTCAACTTATTTTTGTAGTTCCAAGCCTACAATCAGTTTATGTGAATATATACATCAACTGATCATGTGGATTTCCCATAATTGGTTTCTGTAGATATTCATATATATTGATTCTGTAGATTTCAATTGTGTGTTGATTTTGTAGATCAAAATCGGTCGGTCTATCTAACTATATAAACCGATTTTGGATAACGAAAACTTCAACTTTTCTGTTAATTTTTAGTGCTATAACCGGTAGATGCCGACAACCATAAAAACCGATTCTAGTTGGTACAAAGCCACAATCGGTCTTTATTGATATCCACGGGTACCGATTTTGCCCAATTATTTCAGATATTTCGAAAAAACTAGCCGTTGGACCTTCCTCTATATAAGAAGGACCTATTTCCCAGACCCAATTTGACCAAACTTATACCTTGTATACACTCCTACTCTATCCAGTACTCAAACAATGCGTGCACACACCCACACACATACCTAGTTTCATCATCTATTCTTCCCTAATTCACTTCATACCCAAGATGCAATAGTTGATTACATAGGTATACAAGTACAGATATTTAATTTGTCCATTTAAGCTTGTCGATGCAAAAATTTGTAAGTATTTTTAGAGTGTTAAGTTGTTTGATCTTCTAATTAAACAATATTAACAAAGTAAGTTTATGTTTGTGTTTTTATAAGAGGAAGTCGTAAAAGCGCACTACTTGGAGGAAAACTGGAGAAGCATTCACATTTGATGAAAGATATCAATTCATGATATCCAAAATTATAGATTATGTCTTGGACTTTATGTCGGGTTCTTTGAGCCGGACGGATATTCCTCCAATGAAGATTGAGACTTATAGTAGTTTTTTAGTAGATTTTGTGGGTAGATCTCTATGTAAACCTTCACGAGACTATAACTCGTCCACTAGGGTCGCCTAGTAGTTAAAAGGCTTGTTGCACATGTTAAGTGCAACTGTGATGCCTACGAAAACGAGTTAGACTGATTTGAGATGAATGAAATCTCCTAAATATATGAGTGAATGAATTTTTTTCTTAATGAAAGTTACCATAAATCGGTGTATATTCTCTTAAACAACTACTGATTGTTCCATAACTATCATTTTTAAAGAAACAAACATCGACCAATTGTGGGTGTTCTTAGTGGATGAAGAGCACCAACCCAGAATCGTTTTACAGGTGACACTCTATCCACCGATTCTGGGCAGGTGTTCTTTCAAAAAATATATATTTTTTCATTCATTTCATGTTTTGAAGTTTGATTAACGTTAACTAGTTTCACGTCTAATATAGTTAATTAACAACTAAAATGATTAATTAACACTAATTAATCAGCGGTAAATTAACATTAAGGAAAATAGTTGGCTAAGGGTTTTTAAATGACCCTTTTGTCTTCCAGTGGTAGGCCTCTAATTAGCCAGACTAATAAAGTTTGTGTATAAGTTGCTGGTAGAGTTTGTCGCAAATTGATACATGCTAATTAGTAAGTAGATGTACATCTTTCAATTTATATGAGACATACCACAAAATGATACGTGGTAATTTGTGTTTAGAGGTTTTTATATGAGTTGGAGCATATTCCAATTCATTCAAATCAAAATAATGATTATATGTTAAGCTACAAGAATATCAAACCCTGATACAATTTAAGATATCAATTACAAGTAAATGGCGAAGAGAAAGAGCAATAAACCGCAAAGATACCCAGTTTTTGTATATGTAGAAGGGATGAAAGATGGTGTAAACCGGAATCAACTCTGACCATTTAATCTGATTATCTTCTTCTTTGATAAAAGATGATCCTAAAAGAAAGGAGTATTTTGACGATATTCTTGTAAATCGAATCGAACTCAGATGCCCTAAATTATTTGGGTATCGATTCAAAACGATACCGTGTTGAATCATCGATGTTTTTAAATCGAGAATAACAAACCACGAACCAGGCATCATACATTGATAAAATTATCCTACAACGATGAAATTTTTTCCCCCTAAATGACAAAGAAATATATCGAAAGACACCAAACATATGAGTTTGAGCTAGTAGCTCTTGTAGTACATCTTTCATCTAAATACCTTTAAACGACTTCGTAAATTCTTTTTTCACGAAATTTTTTGCACTTAAAAAATACAAACCACCATGCGTAAGTCTAACAGTTACACACTTAGAGAGAGCGGGTTTATGGATGTCAGATTAGAGAGTAACTTTTTTTTTTATGATTCTTCTTATGGATGTCAGATTGGGGACTAAATTTATTTCTTATGAATTTTTTTATTTGTTTAAAGATTGTAAGATGATGAATATGCCGATTTCGAATAAAATATTCAAAATTATTTTAACAACGAACACATACTTTACTAGGTATTTATAGTATTTATTTTAACATTGTAGCTTGCATAATAAGAGACAAAATATATTTGAATCATTTACAAAATTGCAAAAAGAAGTTAATTAAAATTTTAATATTTGTTACATTATTGTTATACCCAGTGGAGACAAGGAAATATGCCAAGTCATATCTAGCATGATAATTTATTTGAAATGCTATATTTTCCGGATTCAATAGTTCAGTCAGCTTTGTCTAACTAAGGTTTTCCTTATTTCCCATCCCCATTTTTCCTATTCTCCATCCCCTTAATTCCTAATCCCCAATTATCCTAAGCACCACTCATATAAAGTTTTATATGTCCATAAATCCTATCTCTGACTATTTATCTATACCCAACAATTAAAAAATATAGGTAATCACGTTCCCATCTCCATCTCCACCACCAACCACTACTTATTTTACACCATCTCCATAATTCATCACCACCTTCGATCACCGCACATTTCTTTAATTTTTGCTCTCTGCCATGTTTTGTTTTTATGTAAGAGATGAAAACTCTAAACCCATGAAAGATAAAAACTGTAGTCATTCGAATCTGGAAGACCACGAAAACCCCTAGTCGTTAGTCATTGAAACCACTACTGTAACTTCTAGTTGTCTGAAACTGGTTGACTAAAATCATTATCGGTCGTTCGTAACTGGACGACCACTTCTTTAGATTTTTTTTTGCTAAAAAGTTGGTGATTAAATTTGGGTGATTAATTAGGTTATTTACTAATCTCTGTACTTTGTTCACAAAATATGTTTTCAGTAGAATTAACATAATCTTCTTAGATTTGATTGAACTAGCGTTGAGATATATGTGTATAGATTTCCAATAATGAAATCTTCCATATTAATAGCGCGTTTAGATACAAATATGCTTCTGACTTCTGCTTCTCCAGAAGTTGAAGTCAGAAGCAAAACTATTTTGCTTCATAAAAAGTTAACTCTTTTACTTCTAGAAATCGTTTTGAAATTTGACTCTCAAACTGACTTCTGACTTTACTTCTGATGTGCTATCCAAACAGGCTATAAGTGTTTGGCGATTTCATCTACTTTTCGGTGAACCAAATGACAAAATATAAATAAATACGTGTACTATAATAATAATTATTAATATGAATTCTAACTTATAGTCTTTGGTTTTGTTTAATGAAAAAAAAAGGTTAATGAAGAAGAAGACAAAAATAAAATGGTCATAGTTATAGTCATAGTCAATTTGACTTTTATAGGTGGTGCATAGGAAAAACTATAGGTTAAAAGTAAATTGATTTTAGAAATTGTGAAGCGGATGGGAAATAGGGAAAATGAAGATGGGAAATAGGGAAAACCTTCACTAATCTATTGAAAATTATTAAAAAAAAAATGCTCGAGCATTTTCGAACTAGCAGCATCACATCCGACCATTTCATAAATGGTTAGTTGGATTAATTAAATATATATCCTGCGTATATCCAAAAACAAGATTAGAGACACCAACCCGAAATCTCACATCAAAAGAATACAAGATTTAAAGTTTTTCGAGTGAGCCTGGTTGTGCTTCTTATCTTAGTCTCTAGCGGGAGTGTTAAGAGTGAATATTTTTTTTTTTTGCTCGATAAAGAAAGGTATATGGCAAAAGCCTGAAAACTAACAACATACTACCCAAAAGAAAAAAAACGAAAAACAAACCCAAAAAAAGCTTCAGAAACGACCCACTGGAACAACCAAAGGAGGGAAGAGTGAATGTTACCCTTAGTTGTCTAGTGGCAATAATCACATCATCCAGGAGGTGTGAAGATCCTAATCATCACCTTTATCCAACTAATTGGAGATTTTACTTGCAACTTCCTTATGATCAAGGAAAATCAGTCTTTATTTGTTTGAGGACGTTTTCAAATGAGCTAGAGCACAATCCCATTTAAAATGCATGGTCTTAAATGACATTTTAATAGAGCCCGTATTTTACTTTGTAAAACAAATTAATTTAGTTTTTTAATTTTATAATATATACATTTTCTAAATTTTACGAAAAGGAAAAATATACAATTAAGAAAAAAAATCAGATGTTAAAGAAAAAAAATTGAACATGTCTTTCGAATCATTTTTTTTCTTCGATTTGACATCGTTTTTCTAAAAAATAATCAGATATTTTAATTTACTTTTTAAATTTAAAATATATAAATTTTTCTAAAAAGAAAAATACATAATTAAAAGAAAAATAGATTAGATGTTAAAGAAAAAAATTGAACATGTTTTCAAATTCTTTTAAAAAAAATTCTCAAATAAAAGTTTTCAAAATTTACATCATATTTCTAAAGGATGATGGTATTGTTTGATTAAAATATTAATAAACAATAGAAAACTAGTTACCTTCTTTTTTCACAATAAAATAAAAATAGTTACCTAGATGTTTGCCAGTCAACCGGTCGACCATCTAATGAAGAGCAAATTATAACATTTATTACTTTTATGACTCTATGATGTAAATAATCACTTTAATACGACCAAAGATAAGTGGAGAGTGATTCATCTTATGCGATCACACTTTGTAATGGAGAAGTTGCACCTGTGTGGTCTTTGGAGGCTATTGTGAATGACATTAGTAGACTTAAGAGTGAATCTGAGTACATCTCTATTAGTCATAATTAGTAGTGTATTCAAAATCGCTCTCAAGGGCCAATTACTCGCTGAGTAATCGCTACTCGCTATATTCCGATGCGATTTCTGATTCCAGGCCATTTCCGATTTTTAGCGATTACGACGTCCGATTTTGCCGATTTGGACTAATTTTTGAGCAAAACGAGTTGGAAATTTTCCGAGTTGGCCTTGCATGCACCAAACATAGAAAATAAAGAATTTCATAAACTCTTAGATGATATTTATATCAAATCTAAAAACCTCGAAAAGCATGACAGATAGGTTCAATATAACAATGCTACACACTTAATTACATGATAGTGTTAAAATTCTAATTTAATTAGGTACAAGTCATGACTTATGTGTTGCAATATATAAGTTTGTAATAAATATATTCCGAGTATTAGACCGAGTTTTGGCGATTTCCAAGTCCAAACTCATTGCTCCTCGCTCCAATCTCCTTAATCGAGTAGGACCGAGGAACGATTTCGACTACTTTGGTCATAAGTAAAGAGAAGCCAATGTAGTGGTTGATATATCTTAGCTAAGAATGCTTGTAGTAGGGTTTTTGATTGTATTTGGAATAATACTCAACCCGAGGAGGTTGTAGAGTGTCTAAAAGATGATATTATGGAATGCGCAATTGGAGTATACTCATTTAAACCGAGGATATGACAATAAGACAAATTACAAGACATTCTCCATACAAGATTGACTTCTTTTGCGAGTTAAGGGGGACTAATAAAAGAAGAAAACCATCCTATTAGGGTCGTGTCTCCTTGCCCTACTCACGATCTTTGGCTTCTCTTCTAAAGCTTACACTTGTAAAGGATAAATTGCAATTGTATACCAATAAAGACGCATCAAACACCAAAATCGTGGGACTATAGTCTCGCGTATCTTCACCACATTTCAGCAAGCAATTGGTTTGTAATCAACCACTCCACTGGGATTCTCCTTCTTAACCACAAGGGTGAGAAAACGTGCATGTCATATATGATGGAATGAGATAGATCCCATTCTAACCCCCACCTGGCTGCTCAATACCAACCATTAGAGGTGAGGAAGATTGATCATACTTCCCAAGGGTATAAGAACGTACTGAATCAACGGGCAGGCAGACAGGACTTTAGCGAACGAGCAATCTACAATTTCCGCTAATCACTCTACTCCTCCTGCGAACCATTGATTAGCCAGCCGAGCTTGTTTGTTTAGTTTGCTTTTGTCTTTCTCCTGCCCGTTGATTCAGTACGTTCATATTCCCTTGGGAAGTTTGATCAATCTTCCTCACCTCTAATGGTTGGTATTGAGCATCCAAGTGGGGGTTAGAATGGGATCTATCTCATTCCATCGTGTATGACATGCACGTTTTTCTCACCTTTGTGGCTAAGAAGGAGAATCCCAGTGGAGTGGTTGATTACAGACCAATTGCTTGCTGCAATTTTGAAGTAAAATCCAGAACCTCTTATCCAATTACTTTCTCTAATGACAAAACTGCCCTAGTATTTTTTGAATATATATATATATATATTTAAAAAAATTCTTTCAATAAAAAAATATTTTTCTAATATTTTTTTTCCTGTTTATTTAGATTTTTTTTTTAAATAAAATTGATAAATAATTTAAATTTTTTAAAGTTTTAACCTTTTCTTTTTAAGAATATTTAAAAGATTTTTTTTTTAAATAAAAGAAATTAAGAAAAATAAAAAAATAAATTATTTAATAATATTTGAGGGGTAACTTGGACTTTTTACACTATCAAAACACCTCTTAGCAAGATTAGGGCAATTCCTATGGCAATGGCCAAATTCATTTTTTGTTGAGCCAGGTGGATGGCCAAACTGTCTTTTCCACTATGGTAAAGGACTGGGCGTTTGATAACTAAGCGCGCGAGCGTAATACAAACGCTGGCGCTCGAGGATAAAACGCTGCCGATCGTTGTAAAAACGCTGGTGTTTGTACATGGCACGCTGGCGTTTGAACCAAGGTCGCTAACGGATACTTTCCAATGGTCACCGGAACGGCTAGTTTCTACCTCTATAAATAGGCTCGAGTTTGATCTCACAAATTCACAACAATCTTTCATCCGATCAATCTTTTCTTTCAATTTTCAACCATGAATTCTGATTTTGATTCTTCTGAGGAAGATATGGCGATGGATGAAATGTTGAATGAAGAAATGTGTATGGAGTTTTTGCGTCAAATGGATGAAGATGCAGATCGAGATAGAAGAAGGCGAAATTTTATTTTGTAATTACAATCCTGGATCATACCAAAGTCTTTAGAGCCATATGAAGTTGCGACTAGAAGATGGACGTGGAGAGATCGACATTTTTACCACGAAAAGATGATGCATGATTATTTTAATCATGATTGTGTCTATTCCGATGAGGATTTTCAGCGACAATTCCGCATGGGCCGCAACTTGATGCAAAGGATTATTGCCGAGCTTTGTCAGGTACAACCTTTATTTAATTATCAGTATGATGCACGACATGTACGAGGCTTTAGTACCGAGCAAAAGGTCACTGCGGCCCTCCGTATACTATGTTACGGGGTACCAGCGGATTCCACGGATGATTATATCCGTGTTGGGAAAACAACCGCCTTTAGGTATCTTAAATTGTTTTGCGAAACAATAGTCGAGCATTTTGGTCCAACCTTTTTAAGAAAGCCTACTCAGGAAGATGTTCAAAGAATAACTGCAGAAAACACCGAGAGGGGTTTTCCAGGAATGCTAGGTAGTCTTGACTGCATGCACTGGACATGGCATGCGTGGCTGGTTGAATGGGCAGGCAAATATAAGGGTCATTATCCAAAGCCAACTGTAATTTTGGAAGCTTCAGCTACTTATGATTGTTGGTTTTGGCATGCCTTTTTTTGACTCCCGGGTTCAAATAACGATCTCAACGTTTTATATAAGTCACCATTGTTTGAAGATCCTAAGAATGGGGTCGCGCCGCACTGTAATTTCACCATCAACGGTCATCACTACACTTAGGGTTACTATCTGGCAGACGGAATATATCCAGAATGGTCAACTATGGTTCAAGCTTATAAACAGGTAGGTTTTAGACCGACGTCTTCGAAGGATATGAAGTACTTTAACACCCAACAAATGAAATGCAGAAAGGATGTTGAACGCGCTTTTGGCATACTGAAAAGGAAGTTTGCTATCATAGATGGGCCGACACGTTTTTTTGATATTCAAGAAATGAACAAAATTATGTTGACCTGTATCATTTTGCATAACATGGTCATTGAAGAAACAAGGCGTGACCCAACCTGGACTAGTTTTCCAGATGAAGATTTGAGGCCGAATCTTGTGGTAGAGCATGGGCGTCCGACAAGAGAATATAGACTTGCCACTGAGAGACTCCAAAATCGGGGAATCTATGGACAACTAAGACAAGATTTAACCAAGCACCTTTGGGGTTTAAAAGGAGCAGCAGACGATGCGCGGGGGTGAGGCAGAGGGAGAGGGAGATAGATGTTATTTTCAATTTAGTGTTATTTTCAATTTAGTATTGTTGTTTATTTTAAAATTGAGGCAATTATATTAAAAGTAATTTTAAATAAACGAGTACAATTAAATTAAACTAAACTAAACTGAATTAAATTAAACGACTATACTGAATTAAATTAAACTTAACTAAACAAGAATTAAAATCAGTTAGCAAGACTGTATTCATCTTCGTTTTCTTCCTAGGCATCATCTTCGTCGTCTTCCACATTCACATACTGGCCAGTTTGTTGAGGGGGGACTTGTTATTGTTCGGCCTGGACTTGTTGTTGTTCGACCGCATCCATTTGCTTAGTCCATGCAGCATATTGTCGTTCATTCATTATTGAAGTGTTCAAGGAGAGTAATTTGCTTAGCTTACAATCCCTGTAGTATTGTTCTTGCGAAAGATGACTTTTTTGTTGATTATTTATAGCAATGCCACGGTCCCCGGCTCTATCTGCTTCTATCTGCATCTTGAATTCCTTGTGATCAGCATAGTTGAACTCGCTTGAACCCCCTTCTAATGCTGCTCGTTGGGCTGCGTCTCTCGCTTCTTTTGCATCTTTCTGATCACCTCCTCTTCTACTCTTGACGTTGGTGTTAACGTCTAGATTAGTGTTGTGTTGTTCCTGACTACTTGGAGTTCCATTAGATGAGGAAGCAGGCCCTCCATTCTGAAAATCCTACCCGATTGGACCATGTGGTGATCTTGCAGGCACTTGATGACCTTCTAGCAAGTATGGATTAAACTTGTTAAGCACCCTCAGAATAGTGAAACAAGTTTCATGTTGGAAACTCGTTTTGTGGGATCTTTGCCACTCTTCCCGACATCTTCGTTCCACATCCGGTTCGCCTTCACCACTTTTTTTGTTGTTCCACATTTGAGTGACCAAAGCTACATATTCACTAACGGCTGCTGAAATTGCGTGAAAACGATGAGACAACCCATCGCCATCACGTCTATTGGGGTTACCCGTTTCTTCACAAATTTTTTGTAAAATCTTATCATAAAAAGTTTTTTTTTTCTTGATAAATACCATTGATGTCATCTAATGTATATAATACATAATTTCTGTAAAGTGACTCGTCTTCATCCATTGTATACTTGACACCACGAATTCTTGTGTTTCGTGGTGTTTCTTGTTGTGATTGTTGTTGTGTTTGTTGTGGTGTTTGTTGTTGTTATCGTTGTTGTGAGGATGCCATATTTGTTAGAAATGAAATTTATAGCGATGAGATAATTTCTGGTAGATTGAGTTGATATGAATAGTTTTGTTTGAAAAAGAAAAAGAAAAATTAGAGATGATATGAAATTGTGTAATTGTAGTGATGAAGAAGGTGTGAGTTTTAAGTCTGGAGATGAACTGAATTTATAGGGAAACAAACAAGAGCATCAACCGTTGGATTGAAGTAGCCGTTGGCGCTTTTAAGATGAACGCGGCGTGATAACAAAAAGCGTCGGCGTTTCAGCTTTTTGCGTGCTGGAGAGACAAGCGCCAGCGTTTTTGGATCAAACGCCAGCGCTGGAGCGAAGCCCGCCCATCCTTTCATCAAACCCCCGCTACATTATCCAACTCAATGAACACACCAACAAATTTGTTGGTTTGAACATCCATTTTTCATGTTCGTTGAATCCATAATGGGAACAAAATAAACAAACTTTGAGTTTGTCCATTCCATAGGAACTGTTCTAACATCCCCAATTAAAATAGGGATACCCCAATTACACGTTAATATTTTGGGGAGAACCTAAGCTAGGATTTTTAAGCTTAGGTATCTTTTTATTTTCAAGCAAGTATATAATAAAAGAAAAACGACCAAAGATAACACAATCCATATTATAAATTGGATTAAAATATTCATCCTCTTTCTTTTGCCTTTAATTCATGTGAGGCTTAACTGTTTTTTCATTTCAGGGATCAATTAGGTGATTGAACGGTGTTTTGAAGTACTAAAAGCTGATCTTTCCACCACTAGGAGAAGGTTTAGGAGTGGGTGGGAGGAAGCTGAATCGGGCGACCATCCGAGTCAAACCATCTTCAACCGATTTCAACAAAACTTGATCTTCTGATCCCTGCATGTCCATGATTTACTAAGTTTTTCTCATCTTAAATCCCTTCTTAAGCTTTCATCTCTTATTCCTTATCTCCTCTATCTTGATTTTAATAAATCTGAGAAAGAAATCAACCCCCTCCATGTCCGGCTAATTATCTTCGGTTTACCGACCATGTATCCCCAATTGGGGCCATCGAATTTCTCTGTAGTATCTACATCTATTTCCTACGGCGAATTATCTTTCCGGTCTTCTTTTAGCTGATGCAGTGCTGCTCAACACCAGGTGTTTTCATTATTACATCAACTTTCAAATATCAGGGGCTTATTTTTATCAAGGTTCGTCTTGCATCTTCAATCGGTTTTTGTGTTACCAGGGGATTTATCCTAATTTAATCTCTCTAAAGTTTGTTTCTTTGCTGCCTTTGAATTACTTGTCTCTTTATCTTGTCAATCAACTGTTTGTATTATTGTCTCTTAAAACTTGCCCTTAATCGTTTTGTTTAATTTCATTTAGTATTTTCCACATCTGTTTTGGTTGAATTTACTTTTAGTATTGGTTTTTGCTGGTTTTATGATTTTTTTTTTGGGTCGACGATATTCCGTTTTTTCTCCACCGATGTTTTAACTATTTTGGTGATTTGGTCAGTTGTGTTTAGGCTGGAGTTCATTGGTTACTCTCTTGTAAAATAGTTAACACCGGTGCTTCCCTTAGGCGCTTCTCCATGTCGACTTTCCGCAAATACCACTGTTTCTTAACTATGTTAGTAATCTGTCAGCCTTTCTTAAAGCTGGATTTCTTTGTTTTTCTGTTGTCGGATAGTTATTGTACAGTGGTTCATTTGACGTCTTAGATCAGCATCTTCCAATGTTTAAATTATCCTTTTTTTTTCGTGTCCTGCCAGTAATTTTTAGTTATGTAGTACTCTTTGATAAGATACCCTTCTTTAAGTTAATTTCAAGACCTTTCACAATTTCCATTTGTTTCTGCTCGTTTTCTTTTCCTATCATACTTTTCTTGTTTTGTGCATCATAGTTGTTGCTGGGTTTCATCTATCGATAGCTATTTTTCAGTACGCATAGCTTTTAATTTGGTTACAATACCTCGTTTTTCATTTTTCTGCAGCTTTAGAATTTAATCTTTTTTGGTTTAGGAATTGAGTCCCCTGGTAATTATCCTTTTTGTTTTTGCAAGCCCCTAATTTCTTCCTCAAGCCTTGTTGTGCTTTTGTTGTTGTTACTTGTCGGACAATGGTGTTTTATAAATCCAGTGGCTTTACAAGAATTGCTTGTGTTTTGTTGTTGTTACTTTCGCCTTCCTTTCCTTTAGATACTACAAGAATTCAGTGGCTCGCATTAGGCTATTACATAGTGTTTTTATTTTTCAGTTCAAATTAGTCATTCGCACATTTTTTTTGTTGAATATCATTAGTCAGTCTCATTGTCAATCATTCTGTCTTCTGTCTTCTTTTTCATCTCCAAGTCTTGTACTTTTTCTAGTGCACCTGCCTCCCTTTTGCTGTTTCATTCTTACTTTATAGTCCTTGTGACAGTTCTATCCACCTACAGTCTGAATTTCATCTTATTTATCCTTGCTCAATATTAATATTTCTTCACAGAGGGAATTTTTGTAGATTATGCTCTTTAGATTTTGTTCTTTCTCTAATAAGGCCCTGTTATCTATTATGGTTTCTACCCTTTTTTTTCCTTCCAATCATTTGGCTCTTGTCCTTTCTCTTTGGGGTTATAATTCTAGCCCTTCAGAAATTTTTGATCACAAACTACTTCCCCTTTTGCAAAAACTTTAAACAATTTTTTTGGTCAGATATTGTTTTAACTTTTCCTAAGTTTCCTTTAAAGCTAATCCTATCTTTTCCCGATTTTAGTTTCCTCTTTTCCACCGTGAAACTGCTCTCATGGAACGTCCAAGGAATTGGGACGCCTCTCATTAGGGATCATCTGAACCATCTCTGCCATTACTACAAGCCGGATTTTTTTTTTTATCGGAAACAAAGGCCCCATTTGACAGAATGGACCTTCTGTTGAAAAAAATCTGATTTTCATGATTGGTTTATAGTTCCTTCAGTGGGTATAGCTAAGGGTCTAGTAATAGCGTGGCACAATAATGTAGACATGAAATTAATCTCATCTCATTTAAATGTCTGTCATTTTGAAATGTTAATTGGTGACAAAGAAATAGAAATTACATGCGTTTACGGTGCAGTGGAAGCAGATGAAAAATAGCACAATGGTCATATATCGCAGATCTTTCCAAACAAATTCAAAAGCCTTGGGTCCTAATTGGAGATCTAAATATCATCCTCGATCCGGGAGAAAAACAAGGTGGTAACAATTCGAGCTCAAGCAGTGAGGCTTTTGTTACTCAGGTTATAGATTCTCTGGGACTCCAAGATGTGGGATATGAAGGAGACCCATTTACTTGGTCAAACAACAGAAGTGGAAATGCTAATATTTGCGAAAGGATAGATAGAGCTTTAATATCTTACCAGTGGATTCAGATTTTCCATAACACAAAGGTAAGTCACCTATCTAGAGTTGGTTCTGACCATACTCCAATCCTTTTTGATTCCAACCCGTAAACAAAAAGACTTAGTAAACCATTTAGATGCATTAGATCATGACTTACTCACCCTATGTTATCAACAGTGGCAGCGTCCTGGAATCTTCATTCCTCTAATTCCCCATCTAGAAGCTTCGCTTCTAATCTAAAATCCCTCTCCTCCGATCTAGCCCAATGGAATTCAGATGTTTTCGGTAATATTCATAAAAATATTAAAACCCTTAACAACAAAATAGAGAACTTACACAAATCAGGGAACTTCTCTTCTAAAATAGATATCCTTAAGAACCTCCAAGCTGAACTTGGGAAATGGTACAAAATTAAAATTGACTATTATCATCAGCTATTTAGGGATAAATTCTTTAAAGAATATGATCAAAACACCGAATATTTCCATGCTACCGCCTCAAATAGGAAAAGGATCAATGCAATTCATTCCCTTAGAGAACCTTCAGATCTTTGGATCTCGGATCGAGACCAAATCAATTCTCTCTTGATCAATCATTTCACCCAAATTGGAACTCTCAAATGAGTAACTACAATGTAGACCTCTCAGAAATAATCCAACCTTGTATCTCAGAATCGGAAAATGCTTCTCTAACCGAAATTCCATCTAAAGAAGAAATTTGGTCCACTCTTTCTAAAATGAACCCTTGGGGAGCTCCTGGCCCGGACGATTTTCAACCGGGTTTTAATCTTGGGGTCTGATATAACAAATACCATACAATATTTTTTTAGAATAGGGGTTATGACTCAAGAATTCAACCATTCCTTTATTACTATTATTCCAAAAATATCAACTCTTCAAACCCCTGCGGATTTCAGACCTATCAGCCTCAGTAACACGATTTATAAAATTATCTCCAAAATATTAGCTAATAGATTAAAACCCATATTGAATAGGATCATTTCCCCCAATCAATCTGCTTTCCTTCCAGGGAGACAAATCACAGACAATATTATCATAGCCCATGAATTGATTCATTCCATGAAAACTTCCAAAAAGCAAAAAGGGTTTTTAGCTCTTAAGATAAATCTTTCCAAAGATTTCGATAGAGTCGAGTGGCTTTTTTATTAAGAAAGCTTCATCCTCTTTTGGCTTCAGTGATGACTGGGTTTACCTCATCTTTCAATGCATTTCCACTACATCCTTTGCTATCCTTCTAAACGGATCTCCAGGCCCAACTTTTTTCCAATTCAAGGGGTCTAAGACAAGGTGATCCTCTATCCCCATATCTTTTCCTAATTTGCATGGAGATCCTCTCAAGACTCCTTGAAAAAGCAACAAGAGAAAATAAAATCTCAGGGCTTAAAATAAATAAACACGCCCCGAGCATATCCCATCTCTTCTTCGCCGATGATTGTTTTCTTTTTACCAAAGCGGACCTGGGAGAAGCAAAAAAATTACTGGATATTTTATCTAATTTTGGGGGAATTACAGGCCAAATGGTAAATCTTCAAAAATCAGGAATCTATTTCATCCCCAAAATTCATCCCAAACATTGTAAAATAATAGCAAAAATCCTTAAAGTCTAGCCGATGACTAAAAAAGACAGATACCTCGGAACTCCTCTCTTCTTTGATAAAAACAGGAAGGAGAATTTCGAACCGTTACTTCAAAATATACTATAACACCTTACAAGGTTGGAAAGCAAAGTTGTTATCTCAAGCAGGCAGGACAGTCTTAATTCAGTCCATTCTACAAGCTTACCCAACATATCAAATGCAAATTCTAGCTCTTCCCAAAGAAACTTTAGATAAATTAGATAAAATCCAGATAAATTTTTGGTGGAAGAAAGATGGAGAAAAAGGCAAAGGTGGTTATATAAGGGCGTGGAAAGTCATGTGCAAACCAAAAACACAAGGAGGATTGGGAATAAAGAATCCGCATAATTTCAATATAGCCCTCTTAACAAAACTAGCTAGTAGATTAATGATGGAAAAAGACCAGCTTTGGGTAAAACTTCTTGAAGCGAAATACTCCTATAACTCAAATCCGTTCGATCCTACAAGAAACTATGAGCTATCATGGATTTGGACAAGCATCCAAAAAGGTCTAAACATCATTAAAGGTAATTATATTTGGCAAGTGAAAAATGGAGCTAATACGAAGATTTGGGAGGACAAATGGATTCCTAACACGGAAATAATAAATAAACATCATTAAACTAAGGGACAGAGATGATAATTTTCCGCAAAAAATTCAAGAGTTAATAAACAATGAAGGATACTGCAACTCAGAGAAGCTAGATGATGTATTTTCTTCAGAAATAAAAGAAAAAATCCTAGCTATTACCCCAAATAAAGAAGATAGAGACAGGATAAGATGGACTCACCACCAATCAGGAGATTTCTCGGCAAAAAATATCTATAACATTCTCATTAATCGTAATTAGGATAATGAGAATGAGATAGATTTCCCGTGGAAAAAACTATGGAAGATGCAGAAACTACCCCGGATCAAATTATTTATTTGGAAACTAATTCAGGAAGCTTTACCGACCACGAGTAGACTAGCGGCTCATAACCCATAGGTTTCGCCAGAGTGTCTAATGTGCAATAACCAAGCTATAGAAACAGAAAATCATCTTTTCAGAACCTTCCCTTTTGCCAGATCAATTTGGTTTGGTTGCTCCTTGGACACAGTCAATTCACAGATTAACACAGATTCTATTAGCAAGTGGGTTGAAATATGGATCTTTGATTCAAACTTCTCGCAATTTAGTGAACAAATTGCAATCATTCTTTGGTTCATATGGAAATATAGATGTGAGGTAGTGTTTAGGAAAACCGTTCCGGATCCATCTTCATTAATTCAACAGATAAAAAACTTCATCTAGTCTACAGTTGTCAAGAAAGAGGCCAAATCTCAAGGCTTCCAAAAAATGAAGTCACCCAAACACGCGTGGAACAACAGCAGGTCGGATTGGACCATCTTTATTGATGCGTCCTATAAAAAAGAAAATTTATCCATGGGATATGCCTTCACTTTGTACTCGGCAGACCAAGAATCTTTCCTACATATTTCAGCTGGCTCAGATTGGGCTTCCTCGGCGTTACATGCAGAAACAAAATCTCTTTTAAAGGCTTTAAATTGGCTAGTAAACAATATTTTATCTAGTGTCTGTATTGTCACAGACTCTAAACTCCTAGCGGATTCTATTAACAAAAAAGATTCAGTTGCCTCTTGGGATGCAGAGAATACTATAAAAGAAGCTATATCTTTACTAGACAAGCTTCCTCAAGCTCAGATAAAATTTATAAACAGAGATTACAATGCTGCAGCGGACACAGTTGCAAAAGAAGCAAGGGTCAGAAGACTTCATCATTTGTCAACACATTTGTGTCAACGAGTGCAAAAAGAGAGTATACTTCTAATATTTTCGATGAAACTGAAATTGTAAATCTTCTGTATTACATTGCTTGATTTGATATTATCTTTTTCCATCAAAAAAAAAAATAGTTAACATTTTCCCAGAGGAAAAGGTGGGAGGCCCTCTAGCCGCAATTTCTTTTTGTATCACAACAAAGAAAGAAAAAAAGAAAAAAAAGAAGGTGGGAGGCCCTGGTGGTGGGAGCTTCCTTTCGGCTAATGATTCTTCTCTTTGATCAATACTAGAAGCTCGTTTCTAAAAAATATGTTTGTTTGGTTCGCATAAAGGTTAAGAAAACTAATCATTGTAGCCACTTTAGTTTGCATAGGTTTGTTTGGTTTTCAAGGGGTCCACTTTTGGGCCGCACCCCTAAAAGTTATGTGTTATCTCCATGCACAAGATAAGAGCTAATCATTGGCATTTGAATTGATAAAAACCAATAAAATAATATGAGAGATAGTGTATCTTGCATTGGAGAAGGTAAAGTTTACACCTGTATAGAGAAAAATTCAAAAAATCCATGAACATTTGCTTTCTCCAATGCAAGATACACTATCTCTCATATTATTTTATTGGTTTTTATCATTTCCAATGCCAATGATTGGCTCTTATCTGGATGCACAAGATAACAAAACCCGTGAGGGGTTTTGGATTGTTTTAGTGTTGTCTAAAATGTTGTATGTCTAGAATTTTTTTCTTCCTAATTTATCATTGGTCCCACTCATTTGATATTAGAGAAAAAGAGAAAGAGAAGCGACCCCCTTTTTGTGTTAAGAGAGAGAAGTGGTCCCTCTATGGGTAGACTAGTAAAATCATAACATTTGACTTTCCATTTACGAAAACAAGCTTATTTTCTTGACATACCCAAATAAGGAAACAAACCTATTTTTTAGAAACGGAAGGAGTAATTCTAATATTTTTCAAGTGATTTATGTTTGTACTCTATACTTCAAACATACTTTGCTTGATCCCTCTTTTGGGAATTGGCCATGTAAAATTTCTTGGGTATTCGAGAATTGATGTGCCAAGTCTCATGGGCATCCAAGCAGTGATGCCACTGTGCCACTAACTAAAGGCCATAAAGCCCACCTAAATGTGAAAATACCCGAAATAAGAGAAAAATGATAGGGGTTTCGAGGAGTACCCGGTTACGCAGAACCAAACCGCAATCAGATTTCAATCCTGTTTATATATAATGTCAGGTCCATCTACAATTTCAACATCCAACTGGTAGAATCGTTTGGTTCTAACTGGTGGGTATCCATCGAGTTTACAAAAAAAAGAGAGGGGTATTCGTCGAGTACCAATATACAAATATATTTCTTATTGGAAGAAATATATCTAATTCGACCTCGAATTTATTTAGGAGTGATCTAAAGTTGTTTTTGCACTGTTTTCATCTCCTCCTTTGCACTCATGAGCTGTATTTATTGAGCCTTACTTTCTCCGGTCGATGATTTTCCTTTTCAATCTCTCAAGCCTCAACAGTGAGGTTCTTCCAATAGTCTATAACAAAATTCATCAAGTCAGGTTCTTCAGTTTACTGATTGAAGAATCTGTATAAGGGTGAACCTTGCTTCTTTCCTTTTGTTAGGCCACTGCTTGGTCGAACCCATCATGCATTGATATGTAAAGTTCGGTTGTCAAGTTTAGTCTCAAAACTCACAGACTGAATTGCTTACTAAAGATAACTTCGTTAGGTTACCCTTAAGATAAAGAAATATTAAAACATGTGTTGGTTACTTATTGAAGACTCGACGGAGTATTGAAGAGCAAACATAGACATCATCCTTTAGACTGAGGTTAGTTACTAATGACTTGACTTGCTCCACAGTTCTTATAGTCGTATTTATTGAAAATATAATATGAGAAATTTGTTATGATGACATTAGTATTTATGACTTTCATGAACCTGCGTCATCATTACTATCATCTCCACCAGAAGCATATCTTCCTTTGCTATGTTTTTGTCTCATTAATCCACCATCAGCAACGGGTATTCCACCGATATTACCACTATCACCACTAAAAAATAGAAAAAATAAAATTAATACCACACTACTCTTCGATTTCAAAATTGAATTCCCTAATATTGATCTCCTCTGAAAAGTTACACTAAATAGAACCCATAGTAAGTATAAATACAACCCAAAGATTAAACTCTAAATATATGTTAACTTAATTAATGTGGGTAGTCGAAAACCACACTTATCATCATCTTTGTTTTTCTAAAACGGATAATCATGGTGTCTTGCTGGTAACAACATAAAAATAATCCAATCAGCTAATATTATAGAAAAGTTAGCAGCAAAGAAAACTTCAATTCTAATCCTTTACTGATTCTTTCTTTCTTCCGTGTTTTTTTCCCCCTTCAAATTAATTGTTATCATTGTTAAAATGGCGATCCAATATTTACACATGCATTTAAATGATTTCATATTAGAAAGGGAATTTAGTAATTTAGGGTTTATTTATGGGTTTCTTGAACTATCTATGTATGAACAAGGATTAACAATACCGGAATCATGGAAATTAATTGATTTGTTGCAAATTTTACCCAAGGGTTTTTTGATTTGAATACGAGTGATTCTTAAAGTTCGTATGATTATTTTTACTTTTCTCATCTATTACAATTTCTATACGATTTGGTAGCGGTGGCAGTAAAGAGATTAGTCCGTGCTAATAATTTTTTGTAACCCTACTGGTTTTGATGATTCCATAATCATTATCATCTTCATTAATGATCCTAAATAAGTTGAAGTCATTTTTGAAAATCACTTAGCGATCAGTTAAACAACTCAAGTACAAGAACGGAGATGATGATGGATGTCGGTTTTAATTACACACGTAAATTGGGTTTACAAATATTTACAAATTTATGTTTGGGTTGTATTTAACCCAAGTGTGGGTTGTATTTAGTCACTACCTATAAGAATATACAAATCTAGGTCAGTATATAAAGTTGCAATAACAATTAAATGTTCTAAAGAAAATTCACTTCCCATTATCAAGAATTTCAAGTACAATTCTTTAAAGGTTCCATACATCACAATCTTTAAGAATTTCATACAAGGTGATCTTGATCTCCTAGGCCCAGAAGAGATAATAGATAAATTATATCACTGACAAATAGGTTTGTGTCAATTATTAAAACCTAAACAAGAACGAGGGAACAAGAAGAACGAGCACATTAAAAACAAGGATGATGTGGGTTTCGAATACCAACGTGTAGTTAGTCTATGAATATTTAAGTTTTTACAAAAGTTCGTATTTAACTTTATTATAGGTTGTATTTAGTTACGATTTTTCTTAAATCCACATAAGTTAATGAATAGGTGAGACAACTCATTAATGGTTGGCCTTACAGACTTCGTCTCCTTATGAATATACAATATGTAAAACATAAACAAAAAAAAAACATATTTGCCGACAGGTCATTCTCTTCCTCTTCCCTTTCTAAAAAAAACAAACAAACAAAAAAACCCTAGAGCCGTCTTGCTCAGATTTGGTCCTTTTGGACCAGATCTGAGCAGGGATTCATTTTCTTTTAAAGTTTTTGGTAGTAGGTAATTGAATAAGATGTTTTTACATCGTTTTTGGTGTTTTTTGACATATTTCATCGTCGTTTTGGGATGATTTTTCTTCGTCGTGGTGGGGCGAGTTTTTCAAATTTTAATGGCTGGTTCTTGGCTTGCTATTGATTCAAAGACATCGACGATTCATTACGACATCGCTGTGAACCGGCATCCGTGTTCGTGTGGATTGACAAATTTATGTGCACAGTACTCCTTTGTATTAGGAGCATCTCTTATCGAAGAAGAAGAATACAATCAGATTAAATGGTCAGATTTTATTTCCGGATATACCATCATCTCTCATACATAAAATTCTTTTGGATATCTTTGATGTTTATCGCTCTTTCTCTTCGTGATCTACTTGTAATTGATGTTCTTATTTGTATTAGGGTTTTGATTATTTTGTATTTTGATGTTTTTGTTATTCTTGTAAGCGAACATGTAATCGCGATTTGATTTGAATGAATTGAAATATGTTGATTGTCCAAAAATAAATAAATAAATAAATAAATATTTTCCTTAACCACATGTCATGAGTCTCTCATAACAAACTATTTTACTTCGGACTGTTTGGTGTAGGAGAAAAAAAAGAATGCCTTTAAAATATCATTCATCGGGAACTATTTTGACTTCATCCTCTCTAGTCTCTTTTCAAAACCTAGAAAGCTCTTCACCACTAGAGCTGGCAAACGGACGGGCCGGGGCTGGCTTGTTACGGGTTACACGAGTTCGGGTTAACATGGGCCAAAACTTGCGGGTCGATATTCTTCACGGGTGATCATTTCTTCAACCCGTGCCCGTAACGGGTAAAGCTTGTGGGTTCACGGGTTAGCCCGGCTTGTTTAATTAAAACTTAATTAAGTTAATTTGTGGTCCTGTACTCATGTTTAAGCTTTAATGTTTGAATAAACTGCAATTAAAGAAAGGAAATCATACTCATGCTGCTGAGAAGACCCACAAAAATGCTGGTACCGTGGATGGCGAGGTTAATCCAGACCAGATTTGTGCTACAACGAGCAAAATTGCGAAGAAAAAAAAAAGCAAAAATTCCCTTCATCTCTACCCTATGAAAAGAAATCTTGCGAGCATCAATTCAAAGAATTTATAATAAACCCAATACTACAGTACAATACTAGGATTGATAACAATTTTTACATGATATCTGTAATTTTGTATAAAACTAGTTCTAAATTGAGATCCGTGAATCGTGATTGATCAAATTCACATCCACCCATGAACATCAACAACCCCTATAACCACCAGGTCCACCACCAAACCCATTAATGGCATCAAATCCATCTTTACCAACATACACAACTATTCTCAGATATCTCGAATTCCATCTCAAGAACAACAACCCATCGAAGATCAATTACAAACCTTAGTTTATGAGTTTATCAAATTTTCTCAAATTAATCATCGATTTTTTCTTCTCAGTTCTTAACAAACCCATATCTCGACCTTTTATAACATATATCAATTCCTGCTCTCAAACCCTCAAATTCTCAGACCCTAGATTTAATTCTTCAATCAATTTCGAATTCCGCTGCAAAACCTAACTCTTCACTTACCTGAATAAGATCCGAGATTTGTAAAAATAATAATCTAGAGTTTAACTTTCTAGAGATGATTCTGATCCAATGACACACTAATAATTGGATTTTTCTCGTTGAAAAAAAAGATAGAAGACGTTAGTTTTATCTGTGACGAGAGACATTGGAGAAGAAAGAAAAGAGGAGGAGGAATAAATTAAATCTTCTCTAGGATTTTTTTGGTTTTATATCATAAACGAACGAATGAGATTAATCCTATATAATCTGACGGTGGAAATTAAGTATAACTTATACTGTAGACAGGTTACGGGTTTAACCCACGGCTTTACGGGCGGGACGGGCTAACCCGTTTCCTCACAAGCCACTATTACTCCAACCCGCGCCCGGCTTGTTTAGAACCCAGCCGAGACGGGCGTGGGTTTTCACGGGAAGGGCCGGGCCAACTTACGGGTTTATGGCTGGTTTGCCAGCTCTATTCACCACCATTAACCCTTCTTGCTCAGATCTAGTCCATTTAGGGCCATAAACAGAAATCTTTTCTTTTTCTTGTATTCTTAGTTAGCTAGTAGTTTAGGTTAGGTTGGTTTAAGTTTTTGCTTCGATCATATCATTTCTTTTAGAAGATTCATGGTGTTTTTGTGGGTGTTTTGGCCCTTTTATTTGTGTCTTGTCCTTTATGGAGATTCTCAATGCGCTCTTGAGGCGTTTCTCTGTGATTTTAAAGGAGATTTTGGGTGGAAGTTCAAATGTGATGATCAAGACTCAATACTTTGGGCATATTACTCTATTTAGATGAAAAGAAGAAAAAATCTATCAAAATGGTTGGATTATAATCCCAAAACCATCCTTTTAATTTTTCGGTTGCTTGGTACTCTTGTTAGTATTTCGTTACTTCTCTTAACGAATTACTCTTTGTTAGTACCTTTTAATTGTATTTTGAATTTTGATCTTGATGTTCTTAAAGTACATGTAATCTTTATTTTATCATGAATGAAACTTTATGAGATCTTACCCAAAAAAAGGGTTATATAACCCTTGTTAGGCTTGTCTAAGTTTTCCTATATAAAAATAAAAGGGTTCCATGTATCATAAATAGCTTTCTGCATATAACTCTATTTTGTTTTTCAGTAATGTTGGTTTCCCAAAGAAATTAGTTATTTTTTTTTTAAACAAAAGAACCTTTTCATTAATGACAATTCAAGGTTATAATGGTTTTAAAATCTATGAAGCACGGATACCGATACGGCAATACGGATACTGATACGGGGATTCGTCAATTTTCAAAAAATGAGGATACGGGATACGTAGTGATACGTGTATTTATTAAAAATCTTTAATTTAATAATAATTTATTTTAACAAAAAATAAACATATAAAATAAACATAAAAAATAAACACATAAACATAAAATAAAAATAAACACATAAAATAAACATATAAAATAAACACATAAAATAAAAAATAAAAATCATAAATACTATCCGGAATATTAAAAAATATATAGATAACACCTATCTAACATCCCACTCTTCCATCACTCATAAATATTGTCTTCATCAAAGAGCACTGCTTTTAACTCTGGCTCGTCAAGTGAAAGATCTGCAACTTCAAGTTCTCCCACACCATCTAGTGTATCAAATGCATCTCCACTGATATCCTACATTCTACTTTCTCCTTTCTCCTTTCTCCTTTCGTATAATTTCGTTTTTTTTGTGAAAGGAGACGAAGATTACTATGAACAAATTTTGAAGGCGTTCCCAAGCATCCCCAAGTATCTGACACTGATAAGGCGTCCGATACGGATACGTCACCAATTTTGAAGTATCCGTGCTTAATAGTTTAAAATCAAAAATTAGAAAGGCAGGATCCGATGACATGGTTATATTGACATTATCATGACATGATGAGGCCATTTTTTATACAAAACACAAACAACAATGAATTTGAAGCTAATTTTTTAGTGACATGATCCTCATATAAAACTTTACACTCCTGCAAAAAATGAGAACATTCCGAGATGTATAAGTGAAAAAGAGTGGGTCTAACAACCACACCCAATATTTCGCTTAGCAATCTATATGGACAAACTCCAATATAATTCCAAGAGAATCAACTAGACAGTCACACTCAATCAATGGAAATATATCCAAAAGTTGTATCTTTGTTTCACAATGTAATCAGCGAATCAAACAGATGGAAATCCGTGAGCCTGATTATTATGTGAAACAACTTGAACGGTACAAAAGACCAATGTTCAAGTGTCAATCAATATAATCAACAACCAAAGGCTGGATTCTCTAATTGATTGAACTACGCATAACCTGTGATATTTCTATTATATAACAAAATATAATGCGGAAAAAAAATAACACAGACACAAGAAATTTTGTTAACGAGGAAACCACAAATGCAAAAAACCCCAGGGACCTAGTCCAGATTTGAACACCACACTGTATTAAGCCGCTACAGACACTAGCCTACTACAAGTTAACTTCGGACTAGAATGCAGTTGAGCCCTAATCAATCTCACACTGATCAAGGTACAGTTGCGCTCCTTACGTCTCTGAATCCCAACAGGACTCTATGCACTTGATTCCCTTAGCTGACCATAACTAAGAGTTTCTATGACCCAAAGTCGAAGACTTGATAAACAAATCTGTCTCACACAGAAAAGTCTATTGTATAGATAAATCTGTCTCCCACAGATACACCTATGAGTTTTGTTCCGTCTTTCGATAAATCAAGGTGAACAGGAACCAATTGATATACCGGACTTATATTCCCGAATAACAACCTAGAAATATCAATCACCTCACAATAATCTTAATCGTATGGTAGCGAAACAAGATATTGTGGAATCACAAACGATGAGACGAAGATGTTTGTGATTAGTTTTTATCTTGCCTATCGGAGATTAAATCTCGAGCCAATCTTAGAGAAGATAGTACTCAATCAAGATAGAAGATGCAAGATCATATCACGCGACTACAGAGAAAATAGTTGGGTATGGATTCAAAATCCCAATGAAGTCTTTAAGTCGTTAACCTACATGGTTTCGTGAAAAACCTAAGGTTAAAGGAGAATCGACTCTAGTCGCAACTAGTATCACACAGGAGGTGTGGGGATTAGGTTTCCCAGTTGCTAGAGTTCTCCTTTATATAGTCTTAAAATCAGGGTTTGCAATCAATGTTACCTTCGTAACAAAGCATTCAATATTCACCGTTAGATGAAAACCTGATTAGATTCAAGTTAATATGTTTCAACCGTTAGATCGAACTTAGTTTGTTACACACAAATGAAATGTACCTTCATTTAGATATGAGTAACCGTACCTAAACGTGTACACCTTGTTGGCTCAACAATAGTTAACCGAAGTTAGCCATATGAACACTTTCATATCAACCTTATTTATCTTAGCCATAACTAGTTCAAATGACTAAAATGAAACTAGTTCTAGAGTTGTTGAATTGTTTATATTCTCATAGAAGTATACAAGACACAATTGAAGCAAAATTGATTTTTATTCACTCGAATCAAGTCATGAACATTATAGCCACGGTTTGCAAAAGATTGCATTTTTTATTATATAAATGTATTAGTTCATGAACAAACCGATTTTAGAACATCATCTACTTAGGTATGCGTAAGGGTATGCGCACATAAGTAGCCGGACCAAGTTTGGGTTTCGCCAGTACGCGGATTGGTACGCATACCATCCAAACTCAGCAGAAATTCCCGGACCTGAACCTTACGCCAGTACGCGTACTGGTTTGCATACCAGGTTCCCGGACATCCTCAAACCAACAAGTACGCATACGGGTATGCATACCATGGTTCCCGGACATGGATTACATATATGCAAGTACGCATACTATGCTTAAATCCATTTGTTCTAAACTCTATTTCAATAATTGAAACTTTCTTAGAGGATGACAATAGTTGTTTTCATTACTTATTAGCATCAAAGCGATTTTCAAGTTATTGAAATAATCAATATGAAACATTCCGAGTCTATATCAAATGACTGTATCACAAAAATCATGTAAGATGTTACCAGGCGATTTTCATATGATCATCTTTTGACTTTTGTCAAGAGTATAAGATTAACTTGGTTGAAGCGAAATCTTACCAACACATATTTCGAGAAATATGCAAGCGAGTTAAACTCATCTCGAAATATCAAATGTGTATAATCGAAGTCTATATAACTATACGACTTTTGTCTCAAATAGAAGATAGAGAAGATAGGCTTTTGAGTTATAGATGAGTTCAAGCCTCCACATACCTTTTGTTGATGAAGTTCCACAAGATCCCCTTAGTAGTTCTTCGTCTTCAATCGATGAACGTCGTGAAGTCTAAAGCTCAACTACACTTTCTATCCTAATCCGAGACTTAGCTATAAGTAGACTAGAAATCAAGACTTATAGTTTTGGCAACTAAACTTGACAACAAGCTTGAGATAGCAACGCTTGCGATTTCGACCGAGCGGTGCTCTAACAATCTCCCCCTTTGTCAATTTTAGTGACAAAACTATCAATACATATGGATTACAAAATAAATAAACTTTGTAGCTTCTCATCCAAATGCTTGATCTCCTTGGTTCTTCAACATTACTCGAAATCTTCGTCATTTCCAAGTACTCCAATGATTCTGAACGTGTTCAACTCAGCATCATAGTTGTTAAGATCCGTAGCTATAGTAATGAGAAAATATTTGCTCTCAATCATTGTTATACAGTGTCATAGTATTATTACACAACATCAAAGTTCAATTGTATCATAACTTTGACAACAATACTATGGTGATATGTATCACACCCCTTTAGTCAATACTTCATCTCACATGAAAACCACCCCCCCTTACATAATGATCCGTAAACTATATGTATTTGTAGTGTGAACTACACATTAATTCTCCCCCTTTTTGTCAATAAAAATTGGCAAAAGTACGAAAATTAGTGGGATCCTAATGAAATTTCCATAGAGATACTTCATGACCAAAAGAGAACAACATATCAACTTGTTTAGATGCCATCATATAGCCAAAGCTAAATTCATTCATCAAGGAGTTTATAAAGATACAAGATAACTCCTACAATATTCCACAACCCCCACAAAGATTTGGCAATTAAGCACAAGTTCAATTAAGAACTCTCCCCCATATAATGTCATTCCCAAAAGAACAACAAGAGCGACCTTACTTTCACAAGAAAAGAAGGATTTCTTTGGACATTAACAAATCACATGAAACATGAATTTGTATCCAAAATACTCAATTAAATTAACCACAAGAAAACCCATGATTAATTTAATCTGAAATGCTCACATAAGAGAACTTACGGAGCCGTACAGTATTTACACAAAGATGTGGATCAGGGAAGACCAATACTGCGGAATAAATAAAGATTCATTCTATCTTTCATTACTATTTGCATAGAGACATAAAATAGACTTAATCTTTGTAAACAAAAGTTCATCCTATCTTCCATCAATATTTTCATAATGACATAATAGGCTTAACTTTTGTTTGTCAAAAGTTCATTCAATCTTTTATCAATATTTGCATAATGACATATGAAAGACTTAACTTTTGACACATATGGGACAATCATAGTTCACGGACGCAAACACACATATCCCATAACAAGTTTCAATATATGAAACCATAAAGATTAATACTGCAAAATCATCTTCCAAATAAACTTTAGAATTTAAATAAATAAATTTAAAAACATTGCAAGATGAAAATCGTTGGAAATAGCTATGTGTACCCACAATAATGGTTATTCCAAACCCTAGTTATCCTTCTTAAAACACAAGAATAAATTATCATAAGAAGTTTCCTAGACATTAAGACCTCTAAAAATTCTTTAGCGTCCCCGAACTCCTTGTCGTCAACAGCCATAGGAACATGAGGTTCATGAAGAAAGGAGTTAATTCCAACAAAAATTTTAGACTGATGTCGAACCAGGGCCTTCTGAATTTCTAGAGTCCTAAAAACAATAGCCTTTATTTCCTGAATCTCCTTTCTTGTTTCCTTCAACTCTTCAAGAACCCCAGAGAACTTCTGTTGATTAGACGGAACAACTCTTGGTTTTCTCACATTCCTCCTTTTTCTTTTCAAAGTTGAAGGTACATGAGATTTATCTTTTTCTTTCATGATTGATGGCTTAAAAATCATATTAACAACCTTTCCATCAAAAGAAATAATGCTTGGATTCTCCATATCCATATGAGATTGTGAGAGGAATTCACAAATACTCAACAAGCAGTCTTGTGATAAAAGGTTTTTCATAGAAGGAAAAAGGAATGTAGCGTTAAGGAACCTTTATACTAAAAGGATTCATGTACGCACAACTCTCATCCCTAAAGAAGGCAGAATTATCGATTTTAACCCTCTTTTACTGATCAAACAGGGAAATCTTTTTCAATATCAATTAGATATGAAAAGATGGAAGAATTCCAAAATGGCAAAAAGAAAAAAAAACAACACAAAAAAAACTTTTCTCTTTTTCCTAAAGCCTGAAGTGTACAAACTCTTGTCTCTTTTGAATCAGGCACATGAGACAAGATACACAACCAGCACAATTAAGCTGTGCTGGGGTGAACAATGATATGTCCACCATGACCTTCTTGAATGGAATTCTTAGAACCCTGTTTCACAGATTGTTTAGACCGTATTCTTTTTTCTAGTGGTCTAGACAATTCTTTGGAAATTAACTTCTTTGGAGAGGAGATAAGAGAACATACCTAAGTCGACTTCTGAACAAATTTGAGCTTGTTTGCTAATCGATTTGCTCTCCGTTGTAGTTTATTGACATATATTATCTTATGTTTGTACTTGAAATAATTGGAGAGTTCATGACCCTTGAGAGTACAATAAGAACATGTCAATAGAGAGGATAATTCAGACGCTATGGATGTGCAAGCTGCTAGACACACTGTAAAATATGAAACATTAGAAGAAGAATTTCCAGTAGACAAGGAGAGATCCATTTTATCCTCCAAAGTTGGTTGAAGTTTCTCCCGGAAGAATATCGAGGTTGATGTACGTATTGCTACAATTATCAAAATCAATATTTTCACAGAAGAGTGCAACACTTGATTTTTCGTCTTCATTAGAATCATAGTGATCAGACATTTCATCAAGAGTTGCAGCAAGACCTTTGTTTCCAGTGTACTTTTTGCGATTTGGACACTCATTTGCAAAATGACTAAAGCCTTTACACTTGAAGCACTGTGGCATATCCTCGTCATCAGTATCATTAGTATCCCTGTTTTTAGGAGGAACTCAATTATGAGGTTTTAACTGATGACTTAGGTTTGTCTATGGTGAACCGTTTACTTCTCTTCAAAAGAAGATCTCTAAACTGTCTTGTGATCAAAGAGACTGACTGATCAAGATATTTATCTTATAAATCAGTCTCAGAAGGATCATCTTCAGAGATGCCAACACTCTTACTTTTATCAAGTAATTTAGTGTTCTTTTGTGCCTTGAAAGCAATATCCTTTCCAGATTTGGATGTATGCTCATGATCAAAGATCTTTAACTTCCCAACCAAGGTGTTTTTGGAAAGAGTGTTAAGGTTATTTCCTTCAACGATGGAATGCTTCTTAGAATCGTATTTAGTTGGCAGCATCTGAGAATTTTCATCACAATATCCTTTTCAGGAATAGTCTTACCCAATGTAAAAGATGCATTAACAATTTCAGACACTTTGTGATTAAACTCATCAAATGAATCCTCATCAGCCATACGAAGGTTTTCCTAATCAGAACATAGGTTTTGAAGCCTAGTTTCTTTCTCAGAGGAATTTCCTTCGAATACAGTTTCTAAGATATCCCACGCATCTTTAGACTTAGTGCACGTAGTCACATGGAGCTAAAGATCTAGGGTAATGGTATGTATGATAGCATTTAAACCTTCATAATTTTGCTTTGCAGCGAGAATCTCGTTAGGTTCATATCTACCAATATCCTTAGCAATAGATAAACCACCTACTGTAACCATTGGAGGATCATAGCCATTAACAACATAAACCCATGTTTGAAAATCACGCGCTTGAAGAAAGGCACGCATAGCAATTTTCCACCATGAGTAATTTGAGCCATCGAAGACTGGCGGTACGTTTATAGAGATAGCTCCTCTGTCCATATAGTCAGATCGCTACAAACACAGACTTATGAGGTCTTAATCGTGTTTGCCTGCTCTGATACCAATTGAAAAAGCGGGGGTCTAACAACCACACCCAATATTTCGCTTAACAATCTGTATGAACAAACTCCAATATAATTCCAAGAGAATCAACTAAATAATCATACTTAATCAATGGAAAAATATCCAAGAGTTGTATCTCTGTTTCACAATGTAATCAGCAAATCAAACAGATGGAAATCCGTGAGCCTTATTATTATGTGAAACAACTTGAACGGCACCAAAGACCAATGTTCAAGTGTCAATCAATATAATCAACAACCAAAGGTTGGATTCTCTAATTGATTGAACTACGCACAACCTGTGATATTTCTATTATATAACAAAATATAATGCGGAAAAAAAATAACACATACACCAGAAATTTTGTTAACGAGGAAACCGCAAATGCATAAAAACCCCAGGGACCTAGTCCAGATTTGAACACCACAATGTATTAAGCCGCTACAGACACTGGCCTACTACAAGTTAACTTCGGACTGGAATGTAGTTGATCCCTAATCAATCTCACACTGATCAAGGTACAGTTGCGCTCCTTACGTCTCTGAATCCCAGCAGGACTCTACGCACTTGATTCCCTTAGCTGATTTTACCCACAACTAAGAGTTGCTACGACCCAAAGTCGAAGACTTGATAAACAAATTTGTCTCACACAAAAAAGTCTATTGTATAGATAAATTTGTCTCCCACAGATAAACCTATGAGTTTTGTTCCGTCTTTTGATAAATCAAGGTGACCAGGAACCAATTGATATACCAGACTTATATTCCCGAAGAACAACCTAAAAATATCAATCACCTCACAATAATCTTAATCGTATGGTAGCGAAACAAGATATTGTGGAATCACAAACGATGCGACGAAGTTGTTTGTGACTACTTTTTATCTTTCCTATCGGAGATTAATCTCGAGCCAATCTTTGAGAAGATAGTACTCAATCACGATAGAAGATGCAAGATCAGATCACACAACTACAGAGAAAATAGTTTGGTCTGGCTTCACAATCCCAATGAAATCTTTAAGTCGTTAACCTACAGGGTTTCGTGAAAAACCTAAGGTTAAAGGAGAATCGACTCTAGTCGCAACTAGTATCACACATGAGGTGTGGGGATTAGGTTCCCCAGTTGCTAGAGTTCTCCTTTATATAGTCTTCAAATCAGGGTTTGCAATCAATGTTACCTTGGTAACAAAGCATTCAATATTCACCGTTAGATGAAAACCTTATTATATTCAAGCTAATATCTTTCAACCGTTAGATCAAACTTAGCTTGTTACACACAAATTAAATGTACCTTCATTTATATATGAGTAACCATACCTAAACGTGTACACCTTATTGCCTCAACAATAGTTAACCGAAGTTAGCCATATGAACACTTTCATATCAACCTTATTTATCTTAGCCATAACTAGTTCAAATGACTCAAATGAAACTAGTTCTAGAGTTGTTAAATTGTTTATATTCTCATAGAAGTATACAATACACAATTGGAGCAAAATCGATTTTGATTCACTCGAATCAAGTCATGAACATTATTGCCACGGTTTGCAAAAGATTGCATTCCTTATTATATAAATGTATTAGTTCATGAACAAACCGATTTTAGAATATCATCTACTTAGGTATGCATACGGGTATGCGCACCTAAGTAGCCGGACCAAGTTTTGGTTTCGCCAGTACGCGAACTAGTACGCATACCATCCAAACTCAGCAGAAATTCCCGGACCTGAACCTTACGCCAGTACGCGTACCGGTTTGCATACCAGGTTCCCGGACTTCCTCAAACCAACAAGTACGCATACGGGTATGCATACCATGGTTCCCGGACATGGATTACATATATGCAAGTACACATACTATGCTTAAATCCATTTGTTCTAAACTCTATTTCAATCATTGAAACTTTCTTAGAGGATGACAATAGTTGTTTTCACTAACTATTAGCATCAAAGCGATTTTCAAGTTATTGAAATAATCAATACGAAACATTCCGAGTTTACATCAAATGACTGTATCACAAAAATCATGTAAGATGTTACCAGGCGATTTTCATATGATCATCTTTTGACTTTAGTCAAGAGTATAAGATGAACTTGGTTGAAGCGAAAGCTTACCAACACATATTTCGAGAAATATGTAAGCGAGTTAAACTCATCTCGAAATATCAAATGTGTATAATCGAAGTCTATATAGCTATACGACTTTTGTCTCAAATAGGAGATAGAGTAGATAGACTTTTGAGTGATAGATGAGTTCAAGTCTCCACATACCTTTTGTTGATGAAGTTCCACAAGCTCCCCTTAGTAGTTCTTCATCTTCAATCGATGAACGTCGTGAAGTCTAAAGCTCTACTACACTTTCTATCCTAATCCGAGACTTAGCTATAAGTAGACTAGAAATCAAGACTTATAGTCTTGGCAACTAAACTTGACAACAAGCTTGAGATAGCAACGCTTGCGAGTTCGACCGAGAAGTTCTCTGATCACCATCTACCAATTTTAATACCAACCGTTGAAGATTAACGGTTGAAATTAAAAAATTTGGATGATGAAGTTTCGTTTTTAAGAATACTCTTATTTTTATAGGAATGTAGAGCTTTATAAGAGGAACATGTCACCCGAAAATTAGTTTCAAATTCATCGTTGTTTGTGTTTTGTAGAAAAAATGGCCTCACCATGTCATCGGATTCTACCCCAATTAATATAAGGAAAAATAAAAGACATACCATATAAGTATATTACCGAGAAATCCGTCAAGAAAAAGAGAAGAGTTTCCGGAATATGCCAAATACAAGCATGAATAAGATCCCATTAAATTAAAGTAGTAATGGTTTTTCTCGGAATTATATTCCAACCATTTTATTAGTTTTTCTCGGATTAATGTTTTCTTATATATATTTTTTTTAAAACTTTTTTTATTGGATAACGAATATTACATGAAACTAGTTGGAAGCCTAACAAGCTAAGCTCCAACGACGGTACTACTACATTAACTGAACAGGTTGCCGTGCTAGCCTACCAGCGAGCCACATGAAGAACCAGCCAAAGGAGCCGAAGCGGATAGGGGGACTGATTATGTCGCAAGTGGGGAAAGCAAACTCTGCCCTCCATGTCAAATACTGCAATATTGCACCATCAGTAATTCGAACCTTGGACCTACTAAAGCACATCAACCTTTTGAGGAACAGGGATGACCAGCTGAGCTAGCTACCCGTTTTTAATTATAATTATAGAAATTATAAGTTTTTTTTTTTTTGTTTTAAGCATAGAATTATAAGTTTTTGTGGCAAAGAGGGAAGCGGGGATGGCATAAATTATAAAAGGAGAAAAGAACATAAAGATGGATTGATGAAAAGGAAAAGTGAAGAACAATTACATCACCATCTCAGTTAAGCCAAAAAGTCGCTGGGGTATGAGGGACCAATACAAGTGATCCTGTCTCCACATGGCAGCTTTTTTGTCACGTGTTAAAAGCTGGTCCCATACCGTCACTTATCAATTCCACGGCGATTAGTTAAATTGAAAAGAAAAGAAAAAGGAAAAGCTAGTGTTTGATCGTATTATGGGAATAACTTTGTTCACACCTTGTGAACGAAAAATATTTGCTATTGGCAACTTTCACTTATTGTAGACAAGGAGCCTACAAATTTATTTTTATTTTCCTTTTTTTTGAGAAATGAAGGTTATTAGATGGAATAATTTATTTTTTTCTTTTGATAAATGAAGTAGATTAAATATAGAAACCTATTATAGAGGCTACCAATTTTTGGTTTTGATGGCTCCTATAGATTCAAGTGCCCCGAAATGTGGATAAGTAGATATTTCACTCGTAATAAAAATACAAAGATATTTTTTAATTATATTTAAAACTAAATAATTAACCTAATGCCAAAAACTAAACCTAATCAATATTGTCTCTTCTTCTCTTCTTTTTCTCCATGTCTTTTTTTTTTTTTTTTTTTGTTCTTTAACGACGATTAATAATCGATTTTCCGCAAGTAATTACTTCAATTAGGTAAGAATCGAAAACCCACCCTTTTTTGTTGCTTTTGGTCGCATAAATAGGTTGGACTTGATCAAATCAAGGATTTTGAAATAGTTTCAGAATTACATACTGTTGATGGTGGTTTTTAGTTCAGGGCTAAGACCGTAAGACCCTGTACTTAATGTACCGTCATTCTGCAAAGAGACGTAGCCATTTTGAAGTAATGAGTGCCAAGCCTTTATACTTACGCATATATTGAGCAATTCAGTATATTTACATGAAATTTATCCAGAATGGTGCATGTAGCAACAATCCCAAATATTCTGTAAATTTCAACATCTCGCCTGTATTATTCATTAATGCAAGGCTCATTGAATACTTTCCTGTGCTATGTTCCCCGGCTGAACCCTTAATATTGATATGACATGACAATTAGTGTTCACTCGCAGCTGAGTAGCATGAATTTCCCGAAATACCAAGGTTAAGGTCTGCATGAAAGTACTCAGTCAGAAGACGCGCTAACTGCTCTCTGAGGATAAAGTTAAAGAATTTTGTGTCGAACACACAAAATTTATCAAATTTGTTCAATTTTGTGATAGCTCACAAAATTCAAATTTTAGCCTAATTAATTTGCAAAAAATTAGGTCTTTTGTGCCTTGTGTAATATCTCAGACCCTGCTGGTCGAAACTAAACCTAGGAAAGCTAGGCAATTGATCCGCCACGGACTAGTAGGAGCAAAGTCCTACCAAAAATCAGAAAACAAGAAATAAAAGAGGAGCCGCGGAAAATAGGAGCATCAATAAGAGGAGGCGTGGCCGCGCCACATGGCCGGCCAGTTCTCCCTAGCAGGCGCCACCTGCAGATGGCCACGCCCCCATGCTACTCTTGCCATCCCCCTTTCCCATCGACCAATCAGGTCGCTCTAAATGCGCAACACGCACTTGGAGTGTGGTCGGGCTCATGCTGCTTGCCGACCATCTTTCCTATCGACCAATCAGGTCGCTCTAAATGCACCACACACACTTGGAGTGTGGCCGGGCTCATGCTGCTTGCCGGCCCTCTTTCCTATCGACCAATCAGGTCGCTTTAAACCCGCTACATGCATTAAATAAAGCCAAACTGTGCTAATGCCTAGTCTTGGACTAAATTATGCCACTTCGGCCCCACAACATGCCACACGCCATGTGGGACCCAGAAAACCCTAAAAATGGCGCCATATCATGGCCACCCATGGCTATCCCCGCGTCCATGTTCGTTCCCTTATTATGGCCTTGCCATTGTTTCTTTATTCAACGTGGCCACGGTAGTATACGCCAAGATATAGTGGTCGCGGCCACGCCAGGATGGCGCCACTCCACCACGCCACTGGCAGGCGCCAATTACGCCACTATGCCACAGGTAGGCGCCAATCACGCCACTATGCCACAATGCCATTGGTAGGCTCCAACGAGATGTGGCCATAATCAATGGCCACCCTCTTCCATGAAGTGCAATCTCGGCCGTCTAACTTCGCCAGCAGAATTGACCATCCTAGGTTAAATCTTAGGTGACCAACCAAAGACTAACTTAATGGCGTCACACACCATTTCTTGCGGCAAGTCTCATGACTTAGCTCGCCACACATGATTACCTGCCGCCTAGATGGCGTGCGATTAGTCAGAATAGCTAGGTCTTGCACACAAGACCCACTCAGCAATCTGCTGCATATTTTCCAAGAAAATATTCGAAACATCAAACATGTCACAAACTGGGGGATGCTCATCAGGGTATAGGTCTGGCGGTTTACAGCGTGCGGCGTGCAACGCGCCCATTACGAGAAAGTGTCAGGAAAGGGCGGACGGTTAACGAGCAATAAGTGAGTAGTGGGTGTAAAGCTGACCAGTCTCCCCTCGTGATGGAAACATAATGGTCACCACTTTTTACACGACTCCACTTCTCCACTACTTAGCTGTCTCCGCTTCCTATGAGATCAGGTGTGCTCAATCATGACTTGTATAAATAGGTTTTCGACCTATTTCGACAAGGACAGGTGTTATCAACACAAGTATCCAGAAAAACATCAAGAACTGATAGCTTACATTCCGCGAGCCAGTTCCATATTCTGATACAAGTCATAAAACAACCACTCCTTCAAGATTCAATATTTTGATCTCAACACCTTCTTCGCTTCCCTCTCTAAGATTAACCCTTCTCCTTCACTTTGTGACCGAAGCAAGTCTGGAACGGCCATTTCTTGGTTTAGGACAGAATTATACAGATTGATCTCTCGAATCTAAAGTACTCCCTTGCAGTGCATTTGTTTAGGGTTTAGATTCGTTTCTCGGTGGCACAACCAAATTTACCATTTCCAGCAGAATCAATTTTTACCCCAAAACACATACGGTTGAGAAATATTGGTTTTCCCAACCGTAAATCAATTATACGGTTAGGAAAATATTAACTCGTAACCGTATTTGAACCTGGGTTTTTCTATGGTTGGGAAAATATAAACTCCCAACCGTATTTTAACCTGTATTTTTTTTTTACGGTTGGGACTATATGGTAGTTACTGTGGGGAAAATTGGAGACTCCCAACCGTATGTTAATTTTTTCTACAAAAATATTATACTTAGGGTTTGAAAATCAAACTGTAACTATAAATTAGTCTAACTTAATCACTAATCATACTTAATTTAGTTAATCTAATTATTAGCACTAACTAATTAATGGAGGACATTACCATTAACAAAATTAATAAGTTAAGGAGTTTTGTTGATTACTATTTCATGACTCTCTATTTTGTCATCTTGTGAGCCCTAAAAACCAAAAGTTTGGAGCCCCTATAATAGAATTCTAAATGAAAGCTTGTTTAGGTCGACAAAATCAGTGCCGAATAATAGTCTTCCTATTATAGAGAAGATAGATCGATGTATATATTTTTCGAACAATGATCTGAATGGATTCAAACAAATAAAGATTCCGCAAAAATCGATTTCGGTTATTAAAACCTGATCGAAAAATAACAATCTTTTTTCACGATTGCTAAAGGATGATGCCAAATCTTTCAGGGGTACCGTTTGAATGATTCAACGGTCATGATCATTTTTTACCTTTTTGTTTTATATGTAATGGTATCCCCTGAAAGATTTGACATCAGCCTTTAGCAATCATTTCTTTTTTGGATAATGGGTCCTCAAGAATGTCTTCTTATTTTTTTGATGGAGCTCCTACTTGAATGTCCAGAGACAGGTTATATACATGTGATCACGGTAATTACAATGTCATAAATTTCGGATTGTTCGGATTTTTTATTTTTTTCTTGAATTTGAAACTGATATATCATTAACAAACCTTAAAAATTAATTCCGACAAAGATTTTGATACTAGCAGCGTATTTCTTAGGGAAAGCAAACTAGAATGTACGACGAACAAGAAGTCGGCATAAAATGGTGGTGTGGGTAAATCTTGAGTACCTATGGCGGTATTTTGGGGATCTGGTCCATGCAAAAAAAAAAAAGGTAAATAAAATTAAACTAATCGGCGGTTAACACATGGATAATCGGCGTTGGTCCGCCGAAATTCTGTTAAGACCAAAGAGGAGTTCCCATCTTTTTAACGGTTTATACCAGTCTTATAACTATAATTCATGAAAATAAACGGCAATCATAACCAATCATTTGTTGCCGGATACTCAGTTTTGTTCATGAAAGGACAATAGTTAAGCATGGGATCTTTCATCTAACGCGCAGGAAGAAGAGTAGCAGCTAGAGCGAGATATTTGAAGGTGAAGATTGCGAGAATATCAGGCAGGAGGAAAAGAGAAGATTAAGAGAAAAGATAAAGGGATTTGGGTAGGCTGCCACCCTCGTTTGCTTTGCTTTCTTCTCTTTTTGTCCCTTCTTATATGCCTCTAACTATCACATCCTCTGATCCAATCCCTCTCTCTCTCCAGATCATTCCCTCTCTCAGTTTTGGACGACCTTCTTCTCCCACCGAAGGTAGAGCTCTCTCTCTCATCGGTTCTAGTAGCTTATGTTGTGTCACTATATCATATATTTCATTCCTCTATCTAGATATATCTTCAGTTCCATTAATCCTCTCTGTCTGTAGCCTATATATACTAAGCACTTTCTTATTTATATATAGTTAGACTGCTAATTCTTGGTTCGTGGGTTAACTGTTAACTGCAGGTGCTTGTACATTAATTACTTGTTGAGTGCTGTACTATATTGTCGGTGATCCTTAATTGATAAGGTGTTGAATCTTTTGATAATCACCTGCGGACGTACGTGTTTCCAAGGATAGCACTCTTAGTATACATAGAGGTCATACATACAGAGAAGAAGGTCTGAATTCAAGCAAGATACACGCGCAAATAATTAAATGGCACCTGTATCATTGCCTCCTGGTTTCCGATTTCACCCAACAGATGAGGAACTCGTTGCTTATTATCTAAAAAGAAAGATTAATGGGCGGAAAATCGAATTAGAAATCATCCCCGAAGTCGATCTCTACAAATGTGAGCCATGGGAGTTACCAGGTAATTTACTCGCTCACTTACTAATATTTCATGCATCTTTTCCCTCCTCTTTTTTTAGCTCCATATATATATATATATGTAACAGGTTTCACAAACTGATAATGGCAATGTGTACACCATAAATACACATACAAAACTTAATTATGTTTTAACTCTGAAACAAATTGGATGATGAGAAAATTTATCTTCGTCTATATTAGATGTTTGCTCCGTATGAAGAAAACAAAAAAGATACAGCAATATACTAGCATCTATATCTATATTATTAATAATTTAATAAACCTTATATATATGGGTATACTTTCACTTGCTTTGAAAGTTTGAAGGCAATTAACTGCAAGCAAATTAATTTTGATATTTGACTTAAAAGTTAGTTCTAGTCGGCCTTAATTGAAAGTTCTTTATAATGTGAGAAAACTTAAAAAAGACCTCCCTAACTAAAGGGAAATTTGATCCTTCTATTTCTAAATATTTCTTTTCTCCTTGTGTTACATACTACATTGCTTTCTTTATTTCCTTTTAGTTATTCTGTTTCGATTTGCTAGCATTTTATTTTACGTTAAATCTTGTGTCATCGACACGCGGATTTTATCAACCTTAAGGTTCACGCAGTCGATGATCTAAATTTCAAATGGATAGAATCTTATAATAAATTTTCTAATATAAATTATTTTCAGGGTATGAGATTGGAAGAATTTTTTTTTCTTCTACAATGTCATTACTGCTACAAAGAAATCACAAACGTACAAATAAAAAGCTGAGTTCGCGTTACTCTTCAAAATAAATTTAAGAAGATACCCAGAGTTACAAGCATCATTACTAGGAATATAGAAAGCACAATCACTTGGGATTGATATATGATCATTGATATGGGCCCTCAACTCAAAATCTGTTAGCTTACGAAAAAGTGTGTCAAAATTAGTAGGCTCAAAGATAAATTAAAGACAGAGATTCTAGAGAGATAGGGATAGAGGATAGGGTATATATAAATACTATAAAGAAGTCAAGAAAGCAACAAAAGCTGGGGGGTTGCATAGTGTTCCAGAGATTTGTTCTACACTATATAATCTATGTGTTTACTAACTAGCTTTTCAGCTTTTTTCTAGGGTTTGAAGATTTTGTCCGCAGTATATGATTCATTTAAAAAAAAAAAAAACAGTAATAAATGATTAAATTACATCAAAAGTAATTTGATTAATTTAGGCTCTACTAATGACTTGATTGACTCACCCTAAACATTGTTTGGAAGGAATACTTGTTCATTTATCCTCAACCGCATTCTATTATTTCAGTTGTTCGTCATTATTAGTTAACATTTTGATGATTTTCTAATGCTTTTACAGAGAAGTCATTCTTGCCAAGCAAAGATCTTGAGTGGTACTTTTTTAGCCCTCGAGATCGGAAGTACCCAAATGGGTCTCGAACTAACAGAGCAACTCAAGCTGGTTATTGGAAAGCCACCGGTAAAGATCGAAAAGTCAATTCCCAAACGCGTGCAGTGGGGATGAAGAAAACCTTAGTCTACTATAGAGGAAGGGCACCTCATGGTACCAGGACTGATTGGGTTATGCATGAATATCGACTCGATGAGAGAGAATGTGAAACTGTCTCAGGGCTACAGGTTCTCTCTCTCTCTCTCTCTCTCTCTCTCTTTCTCTCTCTCTCTCTCTCTATATATATATATAGCACTGCTGCACTCTCAATAGCAACTACGTACCGTCACTGACAACACTAATATTTCACTGTAAATATCAGGATGCCTACGCTTTGTGTCGTATATTTAAGAAGAGTGCAGTAGGACCTAAAACAGGGGAGCAATATACTACTTCTCGAAGTGTCAACCCTAATTATAACCAACAGTGGACATCTAACCATCAGCATGCTCATTCATCTACCATTGAATTGTCCTCAGAAGGAAGAGCTTCAGATTTCGAGAGCTCTGGTTATCCTTTTCCATCAGAAACATGCTCAAAAAATGTGGCTCGAGGAATGTCAACATCATCACCATTCGATTTTGATGGCTTGTCTAGAGATGGTAAATGGGTGCAGTATTTGGGAGACGATGGATTTGGAGCCACAACCCCAGCATTTGCTAACCACGGGCAAATGCCCTATCTTCCATCAAAGGTATAAGCTCCATGCATAATTCCTAGATATATCAAATTTATTGTATTCTAATTTGATTTTAGTTTATATCTGTATCCTAACACGTCAGCTTGAATAGTTGGTTAGCCACATGCATGAAATATATAATTATAACCATAGTATATCGACTTGGGCTTAAATTGCAGGTTGATATAGCGTTAGAGTGCGCAAGGTTACAGCATAGACTATCATTGCCTCCATTGGAAGCGGATGACTTCCCCGAATTCGACTTCACAGACTCAAAATCGCAACAAGAACAATGCGCGGTACCATATAGGCAAAACACCACTGGACCAGATATTTTACAAGAGATACTTTCAGTTGCTAGTGCATCTCAAGAATTGATAAACGGACCTAATGGTTATCAAGAAACATGGGCTGGCAATTATTCTAGTTACTTGGATGAGTTTGTCATGGCCTTACCCGAAATAGGACAAATAGATCAAGATCATTGCTTAGTCGGTGATATAAGTTCCTCCATAGCCATAAATAAGCCCTGGGGAGTAGAACACGGTAGGTTTATTGATATCAACGATTTAGAGAAAGAATTCAAGACTGACAGTAGGATGGTAGAAAATCTGAGAGGGGTTGGAATGTCACCCAAAGATCTCGAGAAGGTATGACTAACTAAGGCCTTGAAAACTCTTTAAATTTTCCTTTCTTTGTAATTTGTATGTGATCTTTGAAAATAAATAAGCAAATTAAATTAACTCTGATTTTGACGCGCGATCATGACTTTAACAAAGAATTTCATCCGATATTCATATTTTGGTTTCTTAGACAAGTTTTCTAAGTCTATTTATATACAAGTATTTTGATGATTGATCAGACAATGCTGGAAGAACACAAGTTGGTTCCAATTGAGAATGTCTCCAGTTTCCAAAGAAGAGAGGGAGAAGACGTGATAGGTTAGTATTCATGACTCTACGTCTCTTCTTTCTACTTAATTAATTATTATTTTTGTGTTTATTGAACAAATTCTATTTAAAATTTGATTTTGACAAATTAATTATTAACTTTATTTTCCAGGAGATACTAATAACCAAAATAATAACTTCGACCAATGTAACAAAGAGAACTCAAATGATTTCTCAAATGGATTCGCGAATGATGATCCTGAAAATAATGGGATCACTTCCGAAAGGGGGACTACGGATGAATTTTTGAGTACGCCAACTTTTGAAGTCTACGAGAAAATTGAATTTAAGCATGGAATGTTTGTTTCAAGTCATCAGGTAGCTGATACATTCTATCATCAGATGGAGCCCTCCAAGACTGTTACGGTTCATCTTAATCAGGTAACGGCGAATAATTTCCCGATTATGAAACCAAAAGCAAACATCTCGACAAGAGTTAAAAATCGAAGTTCATCATCTAATCGTGGGAATTCTAAGGTCATGGGGTTAACCCAAGATTCAGCAAAATCGACATGCACGTTTTCTGACTTATTATCCATATCAATGAAAGTTGTCATCCATATAGTTGCATTTCTATTGACAACTTGTATGTATGAAGAACATCATGATAAAAATGCAACAATATTGAGAGATGATGAGTTTTCAACCAGTTGCAAACTTGTGATCCAAAAAAGAGATAATGAGCAAGAATACTGCAGTAGTCTTCGACAGAGAGAAAAGGTCATGACACTAACGGTTGGAAGTAGTCACTATAATTCATGTAACACTACTGATGATCAGAAGAGTGGTGTTTGCGTTACTAACGTTGGGGAAGGATACAATGCAAGTGTACTTTTTAACAAGAAATGGTCCTTCTTTGCAACTGCTTTAGCTATCATTGCATTAGGGTTTCATCATATAACATGTTTCCCTTGACAGCATATTATTACCAAGGATTTCATCACTTCTTTGTTACGTATTGTACTATACACATATATAGGAAAGGCACTTAGTATCCATCCATATCAAGATGAATGTTATATGTCTTAGTGTATAACCTTAACGGTAATATTGCTTCATTGCTATATATATTAACAGAGACATAACTGACGTACAATGTAACCAACTAACCAAGATAGTACATGTACTTTGATCGTGTACTTTCCATAATTGAATTCATGGTTAGGTCAAGGTTCAGATAGAGGATGAAATAAACACAAAGAAATTGTTGTACTCATGACTTTCAAGGCTCGAATAGATTTCTCTTAGACAATTATTTCTACCCTCCCAATATCAATTGGCGATTACAACAGGTATGCGAAATAATGCCTTCAGGATACAATGAAATCCCTACAACGCAGAAAATTGGATTCAAGGTTTGTACCCCTTGAATCAATCAAGAACACACGAGAAAGGTTTCTGATGATGCTTTATAAAGAGAGAAAACAAGTTGAATTAATCGGTGAAGAATGGGAGAATATCTTCGCTACTTATAGGGATATTCATGTCTGTTAGTAATGCCTTTTCATCACCAACAGACGCTTCCAAAATCCATCAATGGTGGCTTATGGGAAGAGACGCGTCTGTTCAAGTTTGAATGGAAACTTCTAGGTTTTCCAAAGTAAAACCAGAATTTTTTTTCCAAGAGACGCTGTCTCGGACTCTGCTAGGGGACGTTGCAGGTCGAACACAGCCGAGAGGGGCTACTTCCGGATAGCGGCAAACAATATTGAAAATATCTAACATATGTTCCTCTAAAGTTCCTTCAAGGCGTGTGTATGTTGAGTGTTTTATTTTGGATACTTGCCATTAGTTTTTGGTTGGTTATCTTTTAGTATATCTCGCGCCCCACATTTTACTAGGCCTTGAGATAGTACTCCCCGTCTTTTAATCCCGACCAAACTACAATTTAAATAAAGTCAATAACGCTAGTTAGGTCGTGAAGAAAAACTCTCTAAAAACAGTATACACCCCAAAGAAAAATGACACAACTTTTTTGGAAAATAATGGGTCCTGCATCGAATGCCATGACACCGAGCAAAACATCTTCTAATATAAGTGGGCGGTTTTTAGGGGTTCAATCTCTTTTATATATGCGATAGGATTTTTATATATGTAATTCTGAGATTTTTTTTGAACAAATTGCTATATCCATAAAATTAAGAAGAGGTATAGCCTCTCCCTTCAAAATAAGTAAATAAATATATGTAATTCTGATTTTGCTTAATGAAAATTTCATATAAAAAATTAAATTAAATAAAATATGGAGTTCAATCCACCAGTCTGTGATAATTTTTGAATTTAAAACCTGAGATGTGTTTTTTTAGTTACTGTGGAACTGGTGGATGTTACAACGTCTATTGGATGGAAAATCCTGTATATCGTAATCAACGAGATACTCCCTCCGTTTTTAAAAAATAGACTTGTTTGATTTACAAAAAAATTAAAAAAACTAATAATTGTATCAACTTTTTCATGTTTTTTCCTAATCTATCCTTGGTCCCCACTCATTTGATATTAGAGAAAGTGGAGAGAGAAGTTGTCCCCTTTTTGTATTAAGAGAGAAAAATGAGAGAGAGAAATGGTTCCTCTACGGGTATACTAGTAAAATCATAACATTTGACTTTCCACAAATGAAAACAAGCCTATTTTTTTGACATATCCAAATAAGGAAACAAGCCTATTTTTTAGAAACGGAGGGAGTATATCAGTAAAAAAATCCCCCCATGTTGAACCATGCATCGGTAGATATGGAATTACAATACTGCGTCAAATAATGCACCGGCAGTAAAAACTTCTTGCCTTAGTACTTATTCCACAAATTACACCCATAATTAATATAAGATCTCTCACATTGCAGAGACCCCAATCTCCTGACCCTGACAAAACTACCTCCCAAGAAGGGATAACATAATCTGCTCTCTGAACTCTGGAGGAGTTGCATAGAATTTCATACACATAGTTTTTTTCTTTCTTTTTTTTCCTTGAGAACTATATATAAAATGTTGTTATAAACCCCGAGAATACTAATATCTCTTATTGTTAGAAATGCCACAGTACCACGTGCCGGAATCAATTAGCCAATGGATATATGAACTGAATACATATTTAGTTTGTGAATCCAACACACGAAGTTGCACCTTCTCCACCTAAAGTAGGATTAGATGAGACATCCCACGCATCCTCTGTTATGAATTGCATCCATGAATCATCTTTATCATTTTCGACTTCGTCCATGCATGGCGATGATCCAATTGGTACGTCTGGTGACATAGTTTCATAGTCATTGCTACTTAGCCCCTGAGAACTTTCAACAAATGGTATACTACATTGGCCACCTTGATCTTCTGCTACTTCAGTGCATACCCCGTTCTTCTTGAACACACGACATAACGCGTAAGAATCCTACAAATCAAGGAAGCAGAATCAGTAATACGAGAGGTCTCGAAGTTAATTGGTAACAAAATAGGATGTTAAAAATCTAATGTAATCAACTATCTATAAATGAAATGTATAAAAAAACCTTCTACATCACATCAAAAATATACACAATAATAAAAATATTAAGAAAACCTGACTCATATTACATACTGTATTTCTCTACCAAGCTACCCACAAATTAGAAACTTTACAGAAAGGATATATAGCTCAACAGGAAATGCTGAATTATTTTCATGAGTGTTGAGATTAGAAATTGGCAGTAAACTAAAGTGCTAAAAGTGGTTTTGATGTGTAGAGGAAATTTTGGGGAATAAAGTGCATATGGACATAAAATATAATGTGACTTGGAGGATTATGGGAGGAATAAAGTGAAAAGCAGATTAAACCGACACCATCTCTCAAACCATGTAAAAGGTAATGGTTTGATGGATAACATACAATTATCTGTTGGTCACAAATCAGTCAATAACAGTGAATGTTATTGAATGAACAGCACAGAAAGAGATCTACAGATAGAGAGCGGTACTTTTGTCTCATGTAGAATGAATAGAATACAATTATTTAATAGGAACAGAAGAGACAAAGTAAGGTTCACGTAGAGATCTAACTAAGCCAGTCCAAGCAAAGAATATATCTTATTAATTAACTAATAAAGCCCTAACTTTCCATGCACGTTAGTTCTTCTTCTTGCCCCTTAAATTGATGATTTACTATTTATGTTGCTAAAGGGGTCTTTCCATATTACAGGTTGTGTATACTTCACACCCCTTAAATTTTACCTCCCAAAGTTCTTTCTAGGGGAAATTTCCAAACCCTTTTTTCGTGTAAAAAATAAAAAAGGAAAAGAAGAAATGATCAAAATAAAATAAAGTTAGTTCATCAAATTATAAGAATGTTGAATCTAGGTCAATTTTGTGTCTTTTTGAACCATACTTGATTTGATTCATTGATGACATGAAACGAAAAAATAATAATAATTAATTAATTAATTGTTTCATCACTGGACTATCGTATAAGAAGTTTATGCCATTCAATCTTTGCATTGCATTTTATACGTGAGGATGTTGATTACCTTGAAACCATTATAGATAGACTACATTACAGCAAATTTTAACTAAAAATATGATTGTAATTTTTAGGTATGTAATTTGAGGATTGAATGGCTTTGATTAGATATATTTTCTAGATAATTAGATGGAAATGAAGGAACCTGAATCCCTAGAGTATCTTCGCAATCCTTGTCGTCAAGGCGGTATTCATGCATGACCCAATCTGTCCTGATACCTTGAGGAGCTCTTCCTCTGTAGTACACCAATGTCTTCTTCATTCCAATGGCTCGATTTTGACTACTGACTCTCCTATCTTTCCCTGTTGATTTCCAGTATCCCGCACGAGTTGCCCTGTTTGTCCTGAACCCATTAGGATATTTACGATCTCGAGGTCCAAAAAAATACCATTCTGGATCTCTACTGGGCAAGAATGATTTTTCTGCAATATTCATGATCAAACAAAACCAAGACATGTCAAAGACAGAGTACAAACAAAACTATCAGCTCTCAAAATTAAACCTCAATCAATTCTTGAACGAACAAATTAAGCTAAAGCGCGCAAGATCATGAAAGCTGGTGTATGCATACTACGAGGAATAACAGTGAGAAATTAACTAAGTACTTTATAAGCATATCACTTGTTGAACTAAAATGGGAAAAAGAAAAAACAGTGCAATTATTTTGAAGGAAATTGATACCGATCACGAGAGGGGGTCGTTTATTTTTTGGTAAATGCATAAATGTTAAGAGTAAGACTAAAGGGTAGAGAGAAAACATAACAATCATGATGAAAAGACCTGCTAATTCCCAAGGTTCGCATTTGTAAAGATCAACCTCGGGGATTATATCTAGTTCAATCTTGAGCCCATGAATTTTTCTTTTCAGATAATAATTTACAAGCTCTTCGTCTGTCGGATGGAACCGGAAACCTGGTGGCAATCCAACCGGCGCCATTTTATTAATTAATTAAGAAGCTGGAGTAAAACTAATTTCTTGGTAGATACGGGTCGATTATCTCAGGGAAATTTATTGTGATCAATAATTCTGATGAATGATCTAGCTAGCTAGTGGTTGGTTTTACCAATCTTGCTCATAGTAATTGAGAGAGAGAGAGAGGGAGGGAGAGGGAGAGGGAGGTATTAGCCATATAGCAAAACATCATATATACATATATATACTGATGAAAACCAATTAAATAGTAGTGACTGTTTACTGATGATCATAGAGGTCAGGGAGGACATATGGACGGGAAAAAAAAAGGATTCAAAGTAGCATGTCTTTGATTGTCAATTTTCACTTTAGCTTTTGATTTTATTGATTCTCAGACAATCGTTAACTGCAAGCCCATCCATAATCAATGCATGGATATCACACATTCTCAGAGGCCTCGACCTAAGTTGCTTAACTAATTTACGATGTTTATTTTCCTCAGTCATTTATTCCGCCCTCTACAGCCAAATCCATTTTCTTTATTCGAAAATAAATCCTCCTAGCACATGGGACAAGTGGACATACGTCCCCTAGTAACTGCTGGACCACAATAACGGTTGCAAACAACTTAGTGCCGCTATTGATCAACATACACAAAGCGGAGTCTGTTAACATTGTTGATCAACATTCCTATCCCACGGATCTAGAATCATTCAGATTTGCGATAGTAAATTTTTAAACAAACTTGAGTGTCCTTATATCAGAAGAGACGAACCATAGAATAAATAAGTTTGATCTATCGAAGATAACTATACTGTTATTAATTCTTAATCGAACAATAACCAAAAAAAACTAAAATAATAATATGATTAAGTTTCCCACCAACGATACTACTAAAAGCTTATTGATCACAAAGAGGACTTTAAATGAAGGCAACGCAAGATGTTTCAGTTAATTTGATTACTTCGATCTCTTAACAAGTTCGCTTTCCACAATATCAATAGAGGTGTGTGTTCAAGGAATAAGTTTGTAAGGATACAAGAATCCCTATTTATAGATTACGAAAAGGCTTGTTCAAAAACAAGATTTTCCGATTACGAAAATACCAAAGATTTACAATATATATTTGCCAATTGTATTCCAACTCATAGACCAATTTCTCGCATAGAACGACAACTAACTTAAATTATGATTACGAAATTTCCTTTAAACATTATTTCGAAGGTTTGGATTCATCCGGAATCTCAATACACTAAATAACAAATTACCAATTAGTGTAGTGTCGAGAACACGAAGCGCTTAAATAAACCATACATCGCAACTCCATGTACTTAATTTTTGGAAACAACTATTGTGCATAATCCTTATGATACTTTGTTCATAACATAATGACCAAGTCAGCGATGCTAAAGTCATTGTAACAAACTTAACTTTGCATGTTATGGTTTCAGTGAATAAAGACTAGAGGAAAAAAAATGGAACAAGTCAAGGTTATAGCTACTAACCTCGAACTGATGATGATTTCTTCTTGTCTTCGATATGTATTTAGGTTTTCATGAGTAAGAAGAGCATGTCTTAACATATTTATGTTCCTAGTCTAACTTGACGAAGTTTACTTGAATAATCGACTCAAGCGACTCTGAGTTTCGGAACTAAACTTAACAATCAAACTTGACATACCAACGCTTGGTGAGTTCAACCAAGCAATGCTCTAAAATTAGAATTTGCAATTGCATTGTTGTTGGTTTATCCCCAATTTTTCCTTTGATTCTCTTGCCGCGCGTGTTCGATCTTTCTTACTGAGATACTATACATTTCTAATCTATTTGTTTCCAAAAAAAAATTGATTATGATTTTTTACCAATTTTCTTTTTCTAGTTTTTATATATATTTCACGGGTGCTAAAGGTTCTACTGGTCTTTGTTGCCTTGTGTAGCGTCCGAAGTGGTAATTGAAAATGCGGGGGTACAACAACCACACCCAACAATTCGTTTTGCAATCTGAGAGGACTTACTCCAATATACTTTCTAGAGAATCAACTAGACAGTCAGACTCAATCTAGAGAAAAGTATATACAAGTGTTTATATTTCTATCTCTCAATTTAATCTGCAATCAGCAAATAGAAATTTGCGAGCCCGATTGAATATAAGAGAAGTAACTTGAACGGTACCAAAGACCAATGTTCAAGGATCAATCAATTTCAATCAACAACCAAAGGTTGGATTTCTTAATTGATCGATACAACGCACAACCTGTGATATTTCAATTATATAACAAAATATAATGCAGAAAAGAAATAACACAGACACCAGAATTTTGCTAACGAGGAAAATCGCAAATGCAGAAAAACCCTGGGACCTAGTCCAGCTTTGAACACCACATTGTATTAAGCCGCTACAGACACTAGCCTACTACCAATGAACTTCGGAATGGACTGTAGTTGAACCCTAATCAATCTCACACTGATTCAAAGTACGGTTGCGTTCCTTACGTCTTTGATCCCATCTGGATACTACGCACTTGATTCCCTTAGCTGATTTCACCCACAACCAAGAGTTGCTACGACCCAAAGTCGAAGACTTGATAAACAAATCCGTCTCACACAGAAAAGTCTATCGGAATAGATAAATCTGTCTCCCACAGAAATACCTGTGAGTTTTTGTTCCGACTTTTATAAATCAAGGTGAACAGGAACCAATTGATAAACCGGTCTTATATTCCCGAAGAACAGCCTAGTATTATCAATCACCTCACAATAATCTTAATCGATTAACGAAACAAGATATTGTGGAATCACAAACGATGAGACGAATGTGTTTGTGACTACTTTTCTATCTTGCCTATCGGAGATATTAATCTCAAGCCAATCTTACGATTGCACTCAATCACGATAGAAACAGCAAGATCAGATCACGCAACTACAGAGAAAATAGTTGGGTCTGGATTCACAATCCCAATGAAGTCTTTAAGTCGTTAACCTACAGGGTCTCGTGAGAAACCTAAGGTTAAAGGAGAATCGACTCTATCTATGCAACTAGTAACACACAGAAGTGTGGGGATTAGGTTTCCCAGTTGCTAAAGTTCTCCTTTATATAGTTTTAAAATAAGGGTTTGCAATCCAAGTTACCTTGGTAACAAAGCATTCAATATTCACCGTTAGATGAAAAACCTGATTCAACCAAGCTAATGTGTTTCAACCGTTAGATTGAACTTAGCTTGTTACACATAAATGAAATGTACCCTCATTTAGGTTTATGTAACCGTACCTAAACGTGTACACCATGTTGGCTTAACAATAGTTAACCGAGGTTAGCCATATGATCACTTTCATATCAACCTTGTTCATCTTAACCATAACCAGTTCAAATGACTCAAATGAAACTAGTTAAAGAGTTGTTCAATTGCTACATAGAAGTATACAAGAACACAATTGAAGCAAAATCGGTTTGATTCACTCGAATCAATTCAAGAACATTATAGCCACGGTTTGAAAAGATTGCATTCCTTATTAATAAATGTTTAAGTTCATGTACACAACCGATTTTAGAACTTTAACCTTCAAGTATGCAAACGGGTACGCATACTTGAAATACCCGGACCAAGATTGGGTTTCGCCAGTACACAAACGGGTACGCGTACTTCCAATCCCAGCAGAAATATTCGGACATGAACCTTACGCCAGTACGCGAACGGGTGCGCATACTTAGGTTCCCGGATTTCTCAATCCAACAGGTATGCGTACGGGTACGCATACTATGGTTCCCGGACATGGATTACATATTGCAAGAGTACACAACATGTCATATCCAATAATGGTTAAGTGTTCTAAACTCTTATTTCAATCATTGAAACTTTCTTAGAGGATGACAATAGCCGTTTTCACACACTATTAGCATCAAAGCAATTTTCAAGTTATTGAAATAATCATAACGAAACATTCCAAGTCTACACCAAATGATTGTATCACACAAACCATGTAAGATGTTACTCGACAATTTTCACATGATCATCTTTTGACTTGCGTCAAGAATATAAGATGAACTTGGTCGAAGTGAAAGCTTGCCAACACATATTCCGAGAAATATGTAAGCGAGTTAAACTCAGCTCGAAATATCAAATGTGTATAATAGAAAACTATATCGTAATACGACTTATGTCTCAATATAGGAGATAGAGTAGAAATACACTTTCCAAGTGATAGATGAATTTCAGTCTCCACATACCTTTTGTTGATGAAGTTCCACAAGCTCTCCTTAGTAGTTCTTCGTCTTTAAATGATGAACGTCGTGAAGTCTAAGGCTCAACTACACAATCTATGTCCTAGTCCGAGACATCTATAAGTAGACTAGAAATCAAGACTTATAGTTTTGATCAATAACATTGACAAACATGCTTGAGATAGCAACGCATGCGAGTTCGACAGAGCAGTGCTCTAACAGTAATTTCTAGCGGTTGTTTAAGCATTGCTCGGTTGAACCCGCTAAGCGTTGGTATGTCAAGTTTATTTGTTATGTTGTAGCTCCAAAACTCGGGGCTGCTTGATTAGACTATAGTCAACTTTGTTAGGTTAGACAAGGAACAATAAAAATGTTGAGACTTGCTCGTGTTACAATGAAGACCAAACGTATCGATATCAACTAACATATCATCCTTCCGTTCGAGGTTAGTAACACAGACTTGACTTGTTCCATTTCTATCTACATTTCTTTCAAGTTGTTTAGATTGAAAACATAACATATAAAAAAAAATATAGCTTTTATATCACCGAAATAGGTATTTTGGTGACAACCCATCAACCAACGAAAATATATTCTTCCAAAAAATAAGATTATTCCCAAGAAACATTTTTGTTATCTAGATTTATTCCCATAAAACACATACAAAGTGTGCTTGTTTCAATAAAGTGGTAAATAAAATCCGTGCACTGAGACTTGTGAAATTGGTTTTAGACCAGAATTCTAATACTAAAATAGAAAACTTAATTAAAAGATGATATCAAGATTATACAGAAAAGTGAGACTATGAATTCCACCATTAATCAATTTTTAAGTGATTCAATCAATAATAATAATTATCCAATTCTTACTTTCAAATTGACTATAGCATATTGAACATCAAGATCCCTACACTAAGCATGAACCATCAAAAAAAAATTACAACTAATTAATAAAAATAATCAAATCAATTTTATTTACTTCAATGCAAAAATCAATAAAGAATTGAAAAATAAATTAAATAAGTTGGAAAATGGCTTCCCCCGTTGCCTCAGTAATGAGGTTTATCTCCTCATAGCAATCGCTCTCTCAAAATAATTGTTCATGGCTCGCAAGTGTTACAATAAGAAAAATAAAAATAACACAGATAAATTCCAACGAATATAATTGTTCCAAACAAGTGTTTTTACAAAAAACAGAAAACTAAGACAAAAACAGAAATGGAAGTCTTATCTGCTGAGAATATACCACGTTCAAGAATGACGGTCTTCAACAGCTTTATGTTCTTCTTCTATTGGTGATGAATCGCCCCGCAACTACCTAATTTATGCTCTATAACTTCCCCAATAAATTTCTCTATATTTTGTGACACCCCAACACCCTATATATACATCATAGGCCTGAGAATATCCTTCAAATATCATGTTTCCTTCACCACAAGTTACAGAAATAATAAACTGATCTTCTCCTTATCTTCTCATGCGTCAGAATCTCTTCCAGAATTAGATAGAATCAAATATTAGTAGAATATATGCTTTGAATCCTTCATTTAACTTTCAAATATATACAACCAAAATCCGAGTTGTTAGAGCATTGCTCGGTTGAACCCACCAAGCGTTGGTATGTCAAGTTTGGTTGTCATATTTTAGTATCAAAACTCAATTAGAGTTGCTTGATTAAATGTACTAGAGACAACTTCGTTTAGGTTAGACTAGAAAGTCTAGGAATGTTGAGACATACAAGTATTACCTTGAAGACCTGAAGGCGTATCGACTATAATAAAGACATCATCCTTCCACTTGAGGTATAATGATACTAACTTTACTTGTTTCCATTCTTGTCGTTGCTTTCAAGTCGTTTAAGATTGAAAACATAACATGCGATGTTATATTTAATACTCTAATATTAGACTTGATCATTTTAGTATGATCAAAGTGTCAAGGAAGAATATTTGATTACGAGTATAACGTTTATCTTTTGAACTTCGTAAAATAGACATCGACATATTCTATGTAACTCGTTACTTGATTATATATTGGATATAGGTGTAATTTCATTCTAGGAAACTATGTTTGATTATATATGTTTAAAGGAAGTACATATACGAAACTTATTTCGTAATTGAAAGGAAATAAATAGGCGTTTTGGTCCGGTTTTCATTAATGATCTATTGGATGACCAATTCGAATCTAGGTAAGAACTTTGGTAGAACCGATCTTGACTTATGTTGAGAGTTATGGTATAACCGATCTTTACTTAGTTTGGGATGTGCGGTAGAACCGATCTTAACTTATGTTGAGAGTCTTGGTAGAACCGATCCTTACCTATCATGGTAGAACCGATCCTAGATATTGTTGGGGGTCTTGGTAAAACCGGTCCTTGGAGACTTGGTAGAACCAATCTTAACCTATGTTAGGAGTCATGGTAGAACCGGTCCCAAGAGAAAAATCGATCCTCTATATTCACATACTACTTTACGGTTTTGTGTAAGTTTGGAATTAGGGTTTGCTACATAGGCAAGTTCCAGATCTCGACATAATTTTGGACATGAGTATAATTCTTATCTTTTATTGTCTAGATATTCCTTGATACTCAAGGTGACCCTAATCCGAAATATTGATAATCTTTTAATTGAGATTTTTGATTATGTGCTTTCGTTTTCCAGCAAATCAAAACATATCTCTTGGAAAGTTATATTAGTTAATTAAGTGCTAAATTAATATTAGATAGTTTCTAATGAGAGATTTCGGAATTACAGGTTGGGTATTAGTTGGAAATATGAAAAACGAAATTAGGTACTTTTTGAATATCTTGAGAATATTTTTAGTTTTTGAATTTTTTTGTTGTCCAAACAACCTTGGTCTATAAATAGTTGAGTTTGCATTTATTGCAAACTATCCTAAGATCCAGGAAAACTTCATTCGTGTTGTTTCTGGTGGAGCCGTCTATCCGGGGAGGAAAGTACCCTGATTAGGCGAAATCTCTTACGACCGCCCGTTTAAAGAATTATGTGGGATCAAGAAGCTCTACGAGTACCGTTGGTGGGAAACTAGGTAATTGCATTGTTATTTTAGTTTTCGATTATTGATTTGATTGACTAACGGCTGTTGAAACTTTGATTGCACCTAATTTTATTATTCTTGAGAACTTTTTCTTCTTACATAAGGGTCACTCAAACTAGATCAAAGTATTGACGGGATCTTTAGAACTGTTTTTAGATCGAAAGACAACTTGTGATCATCCATTGTTAATAGACTCCATTATGTGTGTGATCGAACATAAGTGGATTCAAGTTTGTGGTGTGCAGGTATATAACAAGGCAATTGAAGATTTGAAGAACAACAAGATTTTTCTTATTGGTTTTCGTATCTCATGATTTGTGCACACATCTCGATCGACTGGGTAGATTTGATCATAAAGTCGAATAGATCGGCAACTATCATTTGGTGGTATTCTTCAGTGTCTGTATCTGATAGTTGTGTATATGAATCTAAGTTACCAGTTTGGATTGGTCTTACCCGACAAAGGAGTTTACTAGTTTAAACGGAAGAGCCTTTGTCAAAACTCAACGATTTTTTTTTAAAAAGATTATTGGAGTATTTACCAAACATCTTTGTTCCTTTACTTTTTGGAAGACACTAAAAGGAGTTGAGTGCTTAAGACTTTACATCGGTAAAGCAAGTCAAGATAGTGATTTCTGATTTGGGAATCACGTGCGTGACCAGACGGTCGTAGACGCATGGATACTTAGGGAACTAAGTAACTAGGGGTAGATTACCTAGTCTCAACTATACGATGTTGGATTTGTACTTTGTATAGCTGCTTAATTCTGAGAATATTCAAAACTTGACTAGGTCTAGGTGTTTTTCTGCATTTGCGGTTTCCTCATTAACAAAATATTGTTGGGTGATTTACTTTTACTTCCGCAATTATAATTGTTTTATTATAATTAAAAGTAAATACACTAGTACGTTAATCATAATCACTTGATATTGAACCTATAGTAAATCGGTTTTGAACCGTAACTATTATCAAGTGAATACCTAGTTGTTGTATTATCTCGACTTTGTCTATAGAAAATCACACTTGGTATCGGGATTATAGGTTGAAACAAAAAACGTGGTGTATTTTGGTACCATTGTCATTTCAATTGGCATCAGAGCAGGCAAACACGAAAAGATTTAACAATCTGTGTTTGGTGCGATCCAACCTATAAGATTCAGTTACTATTGAACTTGTAAGTGATTCAGTTAACAATAAACAAGGTTCTGGAGACATCTGTGAAAAATCAGTATCTGATACAGTTATCACGTGTGAATCATCTAACCAAGTTAATCTTAAAGAAGATTTTGATGACTGGGAAACATACCTTGAAAAACACTTGAAATAAATTTATAATGATGGTGATTCAGACGTTGATCAAGATATAGAAGAAGATATCTCAGAATACTCAAGGCTATTTGATATATATTGATCTCTGTACCTTGGTGACTATTATTATAGAGACGGAATTCAGAATAATAATAGACGAGAAATAGAAAACAGAACACACTAGAAACCAGATTCGAAGAAAATATCTTCTCTAGATTATGAACAAGAAAACTATTACAATTCTCTCTTTGCTACGCTCACAATCTTTCTAGGTAAATAATCTTAAACTGTTTTTCTAAGCTTTCTTTTACAATAATTAATTGCCGCACAAACTTATCTCTAGGTGATTTGTCTCACAAACCTCCCTTTCTAGGTATATTTGTCTACAAAACCACACTATTTTGATCTAAGTGTGTTTGTATCACAAACCACACTCTAGATGTCTTATCTATGAGCTAAACATCTTTATAGCTTCAACGGTTTCCCAAACCTTCCAGAAATCTATTTCCTTATCTATGAATAATTCATTTTCTAGGTATATTTCCTTATCTAGGAATATTCTATATCTCAGAATATTTCTTTATCTAGGTTACTGCCTTAAATCAGTATTCCAACCTAAAGTTCATGTCTATCCTCAATCCTTCTTGAGGATCACTAGTTCCCGGAGAGAGGAAGGTACACATGTATCATGCGACCCCTCTCAATAACTTGAACTCCTGTGAAAGTTATATTTGGAGGTTTGGGAACTCAAGAGTTCCTTTCAACCTGCTAAACCATCTCTCTTTGCTGGAAACTTGACCTTGTTGTCTAATTTGAAAAACGTCCATATCTCCTCGTCTTGTCTTAGTCACTCTTCGCTCCATAACGCAATCTTGTTCGAGTGGTTATTCTTGTTCTTCCTCGTTCTTTTCTTCAAAAACACCAGATGAAAACGTAGTCTTTTTCTTCGTCTTTGGCTTGGGTGTATAAGACTTCATGTATGTTTGTGGTGCAGCCACATTATTTTCCATAGTTTGTGGTTCACTTTGATTAGGATCATCAACTGACTTTCCCATATTTGGTTCCCTTGTTCTTTAAACGTCTTCTTGCTTCTCGAGGACGTCACTAAGCTTTTTGTCGAGAGATCTAGTGAAGACCATAAACCACAGGAATCTTCCATAAAGAAACGAACCTTGCTCTGATACCAACTTGATACGTATTGATCTCTATACCTTGGTGACTATTATTATAGAGGCGAAATTCAGAATAATAATAGACGAAAACTAGAAAACAGAACATACTAGAAACCAGGTTCGAAGAAAATATCTTCTCTAGATTATGAACAAGAAAATTATTACAATTCTATCTTTGTTACGCTCACAATCTCTCTATGTAAATAACCTTAAAATGTTTTGCTAAGCTTGCTTTTACAATAATTAATTGCCTCACAAACTTCTCTCTAGGTGATTTGTATCACAAACCTCCTTTTCTAGGTATGTTTGTCTCACAAAACCACAATATTTCGATCTAAGTGTGCCTGTATCACAAACCACACTCTAGATGTCTTAGATACGAGCTAAACATCTCTATTTATAGCTTTAACGGTTTCCCAAACCTTCTAGGAATCTATTTCCTTATCTAGGAATAATTCCTTTTCTAGGTATATTTCCTTATATAGGAATATTCCTTATCTAGGAATATTTCTATATCTCAGAATATTTCCTTATCTAGGTTAATGCCTTAAATCAGTATTCCAACCTAAAGTACATGTCTATCCTCAATCTGTCTTGAGGATCACTAGTTCTCGGAGAGAGAGGAAGATACACATGTATCACTATTGGATACCCTATCCAAGAAAAAAATGTCTACCACAGATGTCATTGGTTTTCTTACCCCTATCTGCAGAGAAAAAAGAAACCGAGGAAAGTTTTTTATGGATATCACAGTGGGTATTAGAATACCAAATATCTTCTTAAAGACTGTAGAGATGATCCGAATTCAAAATTCTTGATTTTGAAAATCTTCGTAGAGAACATTATTTGTTGAAAAATAAACTTGTTGAAACTGAAACAAGGATCGTCTCTCAATAATTAGCTTATGAAGAAAAATAAAGTTTACTTCTCTCTCGAGAAAAACTTCTTAAAACAGATCTGATCACTGCTCATGACAAGATCAAGTCATTGGAAGAAAAAATATTAAATTTGAGAAAACTTAGCAATAACACAAACAACTTGTCCTCATTATTAGAAGAGGGAAGAATTCATCGTGATACACTAGGATTGGGCTATGGGGGAATAGATGCTTCCAACAATAATAAAGAGATAAAGTTTGTCAAAGCTACAGGTTCTTCCATTCAAGAGGGTATCTTTAATGACAAGCTCGCCGAGCCTATTGAAACCATAAGTCATGATCAGTCAAATATTTCAAGTGTGACTCATGAAGAAAGTACAGTTGCAATCGAACAAAAAATTGAATCTCCAAAGACCGGGAAATACAAAGCTCAAAAACAAGTGAGTCCACAAAAGGGTAACATTAAAACTCATGCTTCTTATGTTATTAAGCATTTTTTATTTATTTTTGGAAATAAAGGTCATTTACTTAGAGGGTGCAATATTCGTAAGATGCAAAATCCTCCGTCCTTTGTGTCAAATGAATTTAGGAGATTTGCTCCAAAAAGGATGTCAGATCGCTTTTTTTATATGTCCGAACGAAAGAATTATTATAACCATAGACCATTCTTGACAAGGTCATCTTTTAGAAATACCAATAAAAGGAATGACAATGTCGATGAAGTAACAAGATCTGATGCTCCAACTTGAAGAAAGGTGATTTCTCAGGATATGAAATAGTTTTTAAATCCTAAACTCATCTACAAATGGATTCCCAAACCGGTTGCAAAAACCACAAAAAGATATCTAACGTAAAACTTAAGAAAGACAATCATTTGTTGATCTTAGATAACAATGGTTACAAGCGTCCAGTCAATAGACTCAAAGGTGACCTATATATATTGTGTGGTACAAAGCCTTGTATGACTTGTGGTGACTGGTCTCATCATAAAACACGGAAAAGGAAATAAATTAGAAATAACTGATTTTGTCCAAGAACTTATCTTTTTATTTCCCTTATTTTATTTTATTAAAAGAGGGGGGGGGGCGGGGGGGGGCATATGTGGATAACAATAGATTCTGGCTATATTTCCTTGTACCGAGTTATGTTTTAAGGAAAGAAATTGCGGTTATGATTAACACTTGTAGATTTCGACCTTTGTCCAGAGAACTTCATACTATTCTTTTTGTTAAGAATGGAGAAAAAAGTGGTGAAGTTGTTTGTGAGTATTGCATTGAAGAGGTCGAGAAAATTCTTGACTCAACTACCACTGAAAAAGGGAGATTCGAACTTTGTTCTGAATATTGTCCTTTTCCCATTGAGTCTTTTCTCTTAAAAGTCAATGCAACCAGTTTGCTCGAAGGAATTTAAGAACTTATTGGAAGAAGAGAATTACTCAAGGATTTGATTGCTGATGCGAAGCATGGAATCACTTGCTATGAACAAAAGTTGAAGCACCTCCGGTGCTCATCCACATGCAATAACATTGATGTCTATTATATGAAGATGTTGGATTACTGCAAGAAAAATCTGACATTATTTGAAACCAATCTGAAGGATATCACAGAGAATGCAACAAACATATATAAGATTTAGTTCTTATAAGAATAGACTAATCGATTGTTGATTTATTTCAATATTTGTGTAAAGTATATTCAAAACTATCAATAATATGAATGATTTGTGGTAGTTTCGATTACATAGCTTGTCATGAATGATTATCTTTATGCTTTTCTTTCGGTTATAAGATGTTATTTCAGTTTTCACTAAACCCTAATTTTTGGTCTCATATTATAGTGATCTCTTATGATTTGTGTGACTTTTTGATTTAGCGAGATTAAGTTCTAGCCTTTTTAGGTAGGCTTTATCAAAGGATCATGAAGAGATACTGATAAACTCATGTGTGAAGGTCACATTGATGTTATTATCGATTTATGTTTACATAAGTTGAGTATTTAGCATAACATATGAGTTTCAGTTTAGGATTTTACTATTGACATGTAATAGGTAAAACCGTTTTCAACCTTTCTCTGGTAAAGGTTTCTTTTGTTGTTGTTATTTTGTATTGCAGGGGAATAACAACTAACAAGGGGAGAGTTCTTACTGAACTGGTGCTTAATGATATATCTTTGTAGGGAGAGTAGTTGTGGAAATCAAGGGAAGAATTATATGCTTATAATCTTTTCTGATATGAAAACTAAGTTAATTCTGATCTTAGTCTGTCATGTCGAAGCGTAAGGTACGATTTTTGTTAGTTAATCGTTTATCATGTTAAGAAAAGCTTGATTTTATTGCATATATTTTGCTTCTGCTTAACGAAATACTGTGTAATAGTTAATTTCCATAATGTTGTATGGATTGATTATTGTGTTTCAATTGTTTCGGTTAAGAAAAACTATGTCAATTCTATTTTTGACTTATTGAATTGGTATCTTCTTTGTTGATTGGCATCAATTGTTTTTGTTTAACGAAATAGGGATCATGTGTTTTAGTTTCTTTGATTCCTGATAAGAGTAACTAAGTTAATTCTGATCTTAGTTCAGGCTAGTCGAAATTTAGGATTCGATTATTCAAGTCTAGTCGATTCCTTGATAAGAAAAACTAGTTAACTAACCTAGTTTTTTATCTTATCTAAAAGAAGGTCTAAGTTATTCTATGAATAATTAGAACCTGAAAAGAGAAATTGAGTTAATTCTGATCTCTTTTGAGTCTTATCGAATAAAGCAATTATACATACATAATCAGTTCGGTTTGTAACTAAGTCATTTTGGTTGATCAATCGGACTAAGGGGAAATTTCTTCGGGAAATTGTTTCCTTGATAACATATGAAAACAAAGATTACTTAGGTAGTTTCGGTTTTAGTATTGGTTATCTAAAATGGTATGTGAAACCTTCGTGCTTAACTCTTATGGTTGTACTGGTGCCAATCATTTCGACATTTTTGTTCCACATCAACATCAACAAGACCGCTCGCTCGAGCACGTACAACTTGCATTATAGCAGCAACATATAAGGAAACCTGGGTGTTAATTGTAACGGAGTGACCCAACAGTCCACTTGCATCATGATCGTTGATGTTCATTGTTTCTTCACAAAATTTATGAAATATGTTATCCCATAACTTGTTACTTTGTTGTTGAGCATCATTAGTAATATCTTGTGTAAAAAATACATAATTTCTGTGAATGCTTTCACTTCGGCTATGACAAATTTTGCATCCCTAATTTTGTTATGCTTGTTCAATTGAAAACCAGATTGAGAATCTATATTCAAAAAATTACACAATAGTAGTGAATTGTAAGGAAGATGGGAGTTGAGTGATGAAATTTGTGTTAGATTATCACAAATGTAAGAAGTGAGAAGAGTAGAGAAGGTGTGAGTTGAAATAAAGTTGGAATTGGGTATTTATAGAGTGGGTGGATTTATGGCCGTTGGATCAGATATACTGAGCGGTGTAGTTTGCTCCGGGAGGTCAAGACTTTACCGCTAGCAGTTTACACTATGCCGCTCGGTGTAATGTCAACTGAGCAGTCTAGACTCCACCACTCGGTAGATACTAATCCTTGCCTGGATAAGTGGATTTTTTTTCACTTAGCCAGGTTGGTTTTCCACTTTCCATGCCCATAGTTGGTGCAAAAGTGGCAAACTCATGGCTTTCCCATACCCATAGGAACCGGTCTTTCAAACACATACATGTGAAGGATTTGAGCTCTTCTTTAAACGATTCAAGTTACTACGTTTGTGACTTATTCGAACATTAGTAGAGCAAGCAGAACTGACGATCCTGGAAAACTATTTAGCAGAATGTGTGAAAAGACAAGGGTACCAAAATATACCTCAATCTAAAACTTTTCCACCTATAAGTCCTTTCTCCGAAAGTGATTGTCTATGGACTGAGTCGAGACAATACAACTAATCGGTTCACACTTCGTGTGATCGTCTATGGATACGAGATCGAGACAATACAACAACGAAGTATGTTTACTTGATAAAAGGTTCGGACTTAACCAAACACAATAGGATTGCTATCAAGTAAATAGGAATTAACGTTTGTGTAGTTTACTTTAAATTATAATAACAACAATTATAATTGCGGAAAATAAAAGTAAATGACACAGCAAGATTTTGTTAACGAGGAAACCGCAAATGCAGAAAACCCCCGGGACCTTGTCTAGAATTGAATACTCTCAGGATTAAGCCGCTATACAAAATCTAAACCAACTTTGTATAGTTGAGACCAAGCAACTAAACCTATAGTTCACCTAGTTTCGTTTGTATCCCTACGCCTCCAACTTGCAATAAGTCACACACGTGGAACAATTCCTTTGGTTCGTATTCCAAACAGTAAAGGAATAACAAATCTGTTCGGTAACAACTCTTTTCAATCAACGTGATATGAGTTCTACAAAAGGCTCTTCCGTTTATCCCAATAAACTCCTTTGTCAAGTCCTTAGATCTAATAACAACTACCAAAGTAATTGTCAAGATTTTTCAATCAATACATTTAATCACAAAGAATTGTATTGATGCCGATCTACTCAACTAATCAATCCAATCTATCACAAAGATAAACCGATTATAGTTGAATCCTCTTTACCCGAAACAAGTATTGTGCACATTAAAGATTATGAACCCAAATCATAAATCTTCTTCGTCTTCAAATCTTCTTAGATCTTCAATAAACACCTGCACACAATCAACTTGAATCTCTTGTGATCAATCATACACATAACGGAGTCTGTTAACAATGGATTATCACAAGACGTCTTTAGATCTACAAACAGTCTAAAGATCCCCGTCGAAACTTCGATCCAGTTTGAGTGAATCTTATATCAGAAGAGAAGATTCTCAAGCATAAACAAACTAGGTGCAATCAAAGTTCAACAAACGTTAGTCAATCAAATCAATCGAAAACTAATAATAAACCACAATTATCTAGTTTCCCACCAACGGTACTAATAGAGCTTCTCAATCCCAAAGAAATCTTTAAACCGAGCGGCTGTAAGAGATTTCTCCTAATTAGGTTACTTTCCTCTCCGAATAGGCGGCTCCTCCAGTAAAAACACACAACTAGGTAGTTTTGCTAGCTCTGAGGATTAATTTGCTTGAAATGCAAACTTCAATATTTATAGACCAAGGAAGTTTGGACACCAAGGAATTTCCAAAACCGAAAATATTCTCAAGATATGCAATATATTTCCAATTTCGGTTTCCATAATTCTTGGAAATGCTTTGTCCAAATATTGACCGAAATCTCACTAGAAAATCTCTAATTAGTAAATGCACATTACTAATTTTTATTTTTCAAATATAAAATTAAAAACCCTAATTTAAAGATTCTCAATTTATTTTTATCCGGGATTCTCCTTTAGCTATTAAGGAATATCTTTGAACAATAAAAGATAAGCGTTACTGCACATGTTCAAAGTATGTTGACATCTTTACTTTGTAAGTCCTTTTTCATACTTACAATCTTGGAACCGATTTTCCACACTTCCAAACAAGTTTAGAATTAGTTCATCTTACTTCCAAGAACTATGTGATTGATTATCCTATCAAATCACCAAACATGGGTTTCACGGTTCTACCAAAACAAGTTTCGGTTCTACCTCCATGTGGGTACTAGAATTAGTCACGCTAGTTACCAAAACTTGGTTGACTAGGTACTAGGATCGGTTCCCACATATGTATGGTATCTAACTTGTATTTGGTGCACATGTCCATAGGATCGGTTCGCAATAACTAAAAACGTGTTGCACATGTGCATAGGATCGGTTCCCAATAACTAGAAACTTGTTGCACCTCTTACAAGGATCGATTCCCCTTTTTTGATTGGTTGCACCTCTTACTAGGATCGGTTCCCCAATGACTAGAGTTGGTCATACCAATTACAACAAATCGATCATACCATCTCATGTGATTACTTAAGATCGGTTTCACTAATAAAAGTCATACCAATACAAAAAGTCAGTCCTTGTGAATAGTTTTACCAAGAACATAAGCAAGTCATGAGCGGTTATACTAAACACACATATTGGTAATTCAAAAGATTTGCAATGAATAACAATACCAATAAGCCTAGCGATTTCCCTTTCGATTCACAAAACAAGTTCATGAATTTACTTCCTTTAAATGAATGTAAAACATTGTTTCCTAGGACGAAATCTTCACCTCATACCCATACATAATCACAATAGCATTCAAACGATTATGTCGATGTCTTATATACGAAGTTCAAAAGATAAGCGTTATACTTCGTATTGTATTCCTTAATACTATATCTAACTAGAGTATAATCATTCATAGCTTCGCAGTTATGTTTTCAATATGCACGACTTGAAAGATACGTTAGGGAATGAAACAGTTCAAGTCAAATATTACTAACCTCAAGTGGAAGGATGATGTTGTCGTTGTAGCTCCTTACTTCTTCACATTCTTCAAGTCTTCACGTAATACTTGTAATGTCTCATATCCTAATACTTTCAAGCTAACCTATACGAAGTTTACTATAGCATATATAATCAAGCGACTCTTTAAATGAGTTTTGGTTCACTAAAATATGACAACCAAACTTAACATACCAATGCTTGGTGGGTTCAACCGAGCTATGCTCTAACAATCTCCCCCTTTGTCAATTTTAGTGACAAAACTCTTACATCATATGGATAAACAAATTACAAGAATTCATTACACATACGCTTGATTCCCAAATTCAACAGCACAATAACCTGTATACATTCAATCCATAAATGCCGCTGTTGACATTATAATATCAAAGCTAATACTCCCCCTAAAGGTAAGATAGGTAGATTTTCAATCCGCACGTCTTTGTTATTCCCTTATCAATATGATATGCTATTCCCCCTTAGTATATGCTTTACTCTTTCGTTAGATAAAACGTTTAAGCACCATTGTTCTTTCCTAAGTGATACCAAATTAATACCAATCAATATTAATATCACTTGTTTACTCCATATATTTCTCCCCCTTTTTGTCACAAAATGACAAAGGTACGAGAAAATAAAGGACAAACCGAAAGGATCTTACAAATCTCAAAAGACTTGCAACTTATAAGAGTTAAGCACGAGGGTTCCACACACCATTTTTGATAACCAATATCAAAACCGAAACTACAAAGTAATTTTGTTTTGATATGTTACCAAGGAAACAATTGCCCGAAGCAATTTTCCCTAATAGTGTAGCAAACCAAAATCGACTAAGCATCTTAGTTCCTTTGCTAAACCGATTGTACAAATACAATCGGTTGTTCGATAAGACCAAAATAAAGATCAGAATTAACTCTATTTTTCTCATCAGGTTCTAATTATCCATATAACGTAGACCTTTCACTTTTAAACAAGACAAGTACTAGGTTAGTTAACTACCATTTCTTGTTAAGGCATTCGATTAGAATTGAATAACCGAAACCTCCACTTTGATAAGTCTAACTAAGATCAGAATTAACTTAGTTTCTCTTATCCGGAATCGAATTGGACTAAACAATTTATCCCGAAAACCTTTTCTTTTGTTAAGCCATAAACAAATCATACAAACCAAATAAATCAACTTGCATAATTATTTACCTCAACCGGAAGCAATTGAAACAACATAGACATTAAAACACTGCAATTGCACCGTAAATTTTGTAAGCCTACACAATTGATACCAAACAATAAAGCACGATAACAATAGTTTTTCTTAACCGGAAACAATTGAATCACACACACATCCATACACAAATAATGGAATAAAACATCAATTGTACCGAAATTTTGTTAAGCAAAATCAATAAAATATGCAATAAAATCAGGCTTTTCTTAAACAGGAAAACGATTAACTAACAAAGTCGTTAACTCAAGTTTCGCATACTCTTCTCCATTAATGTTTGATCTTCCCAGGGAGAATGGATACCAAAATATCATTATGTTGTCATCCTCTTGCGAGACAAAAGAACAACAACAACCAACCTTTACCAGAGAAAGGTTGAAAACCGGTTTTAACTTATGCAATGCAAAAGTTGAAACCCTGAAACACATATGCTTTTATGCTAAACCAAAAACGATTCAACATATTGTGACTTTTTCACATATTGTTTCAATCAGAACCCCTCATGATCCTTTGATAAAGCCTACCAACATGGGCTAGAACTCAATCCTGCTAAATCAAAAAGTCACCCAAACCATAAGGGTTCACACATATGAGATCGAAATGAAACCGAAATCAAACATCCCATAAACATACATAGCAATAATATAAAGCATTCAAGCACCGGCTATGTAATCAAAAACTATCACAAGAAAAATTATAAACTAATAATTTTATTCATAACTAATAGTTTTTATTCATAATAGACCTTATACAATTATTAAAAGAAATCAAAAGTTGATGTCTATTTTCCTGATTAAGAATTACAGTATGTATCTTAATCTATAGTGGTGCTCTTGTTGTTCACTGAGGGTTCTTCAGTGTTCAAACTTTTGAAGCATGTCTCAAGAGACTTGTCTGCAACCACTTTCTGTTTTTAGAGATCTTTAATTTGAAGCTTCAAATCTCCAAGTTCACTTTTCATCTCTTTTAGTTCACCCAGATCTTGAACCAAAGTAAAAAGATTTCCTATGAGTTATTCAAACCAATGCATAACTTCACACATACCATCTGTGGGAAACCACTTTGCAAGATATGAATTATTGAAAGCGAAAAGACATGACTCTTCTTGAGATTGATCAGAGTTAGGATCAGAAACGATTCTTGAGACAATCTTCCTGATTCTTCGTTTTGAGATAAAACCTTGACAGTTTCTCATCTTTCGTGCTTCCCTTTTATTACTCCTTGTAACACTGCGAGTTATAGGAGACATACTTAATAAAAGTTTTAACCAAGGGAAGACAGTATACCTAAGAGAAGATTTTTCTTATTTGATAAGAATATATTTAGTTCAGAAAAACAGAATTTCCGAAACTACATAATATTTTTCGAACTTCTCTTTTTATTGAAAGGAAGATATTCTTTAAATATCTCTTATTACTGAAAATAGAAGCTACCATGAACTTGTTCCCTTGATTTTTATGTGCTTTTCCCATCAAATAATAATTACGAGCACGGAAGAGGATGAGAATGCTTAGTTTCGATACAACTAAGTTGTATCGGAGTAAGCTTTTTCTAGCTTACAGCGAGTATCATAAACATAGTTCATGTTTCTCCTTGGGAATTTCTGCCCAAAATATTTTCTCCCAGAATAATGATATTTTCTAGTTCTTGAGATATGATCATGTGGAGAAGATGTACTAATGTGAGAATTTTCAGAGATAGATAAATCTCTCTTAATTTTGTCAATGAGATTTTCATACGATTTTCTCATTCTAAGGATTTCCTTATGATGCACATCAACATACTTATATGAAACAATTATGAGAAATTCCTGATTGTTTCCTTTGGCAGAGATTCTCTCTTTCCCTTTCTTCTGGAATCGTTCTTTATCAAAACAGGAATTGTTTCGATATGGGTGAGGAGGAACCTTTCTCCAGAAGCGATTATCAACTATTTCCTATGATTCTTTTGAGTTGATCTTATCGGGTAGTGGTATAATCTGTCTTTCTACCGAGGAATGGTCTTTCAGTTTTTTAAGACAATAAACTTATTTCAATATTTTTACCACCGTATTTAGAAGAATTATAAGTTTCCTGTCAAGTGACTGAAAGTTGTATTCCTTGAGATCACGTTCACGGAATCGGTTCAAAGTTTCCTTTAGACAAGATTTCGTTTGATCATCAGTAGATGTAGAAGATGGTTTCTCATCCTTTTCTTACTTGATGTAGTTAGGCAAACTACTATCATCTTGATCTGTTTCAGATGTGACTAAGCCAGTTTTATCACAGTCTGTCGAGCAAGGACTTTTAGTTTCCTCAACATCAGAAGAAATCACAACAACATCATTAGTCGGAGTCATAGGACATGTCTTTTTAACTTGAGTAAGAGATTTACCAAGAGCTTCTAATTTGACAGTGAGATCCATATTCTCTTTGGCTAGAATATTCAGTTGAATGTCTTTATCTTTGATCTCATTCTTAAGAAGATTTAACTCTGTCTTTAATATTAACACTTTTGAAGACAGAGATTTTATAGGATTTAGGAGTTTTACCAACTCTTTATCAGCATCTTCTTTTCCATCAAAAAACAACACAGATGTTTTCGCAACTCCTGGATCATGAGTTAACGAAGTGGTAACATCTTCAACTTTTGAGTATTCATACTCTTGCATAACGTTAACTGAATCAGACATAGATTCAATTTCTTATAGGTTGGATCGCACCAAAAACAAATTGTTAGATCTTTTCGTGTTTTCCTGCTCTGATACCAATTGAAAAGACGAGGGTACCCAAATATACCTCAATCTAAAACTTTTCCACCTATAAGTCCTTTCTCCGAAATTGATTTTCTATGGACTGAGTCGAGACAATACAACTAATCGGTTCACACTTCGTGTGATCGTCTATGGATACGAGATCGAGACAATACAACAACGAAGTATGTTTACTTGATAAAAGGTTCGGACTCAACCAAACACAATAGGATTGCTATCAAGTAAATAGGAATTAACGTTTGTGTAATTTACTTTAAATTATAATAACAACAATTATAATTGCGGAAAATAAAAGTAAATGACACAGCAAGATTTTGTTAACGAGGAAACCGCAAATGCATAAAAACCCCGGGCCCTTGTCCAGAATTGAATACTCTCAGGATTAAGCCGCTATACAAAATATAAACCAACTTTGTATAGTTGAGACCAAGCAACTAAACCTATAGTTCACCTAGTTTCGTCTGTATCCCTGCGCCTCCAACTTGCAATAAGTCACACACGTGGAATAATTCCTTTGGTTCGTATTCCAAACAGTAAAGGAACAACAAATCTGTTCGGTAACAACTCTTTTCAATCAACGTGATATGAGTTCGACAAAAGGCTCTTCCGTTTATCCCAATAAACTCCTTTGTCAGGTTCTTAGATCTATCCAATAACAACTACCAAAGTAATTGTCAAGATTTTTCAATCAATACATTTAATCACAAAGAATTGTATTGATGCCGATCTACTCAACTAATCAATCCAATCTGTCACAAAGATAAACCGATTATAGTTGAATCCTCTTTACCCGAAACAAGTATTGTGCACACTAAAGATTATGAACCGAAATCATAAATCTTCTTCGTCTTCAAATCTTCTTAGATCTTCAATAAACACCTGCACACAATCAACTTGAATCTCTTGTGATCAATAATACACAGAACGGAGTCTGTTAACAATGGATTATCACAAGACGTCTTTAGATCTACAAACAGTCTAAAGATCCCCGTCGAAACTTCGATCCAGTTTGAGTGAATCTTATATCAGAAGAGAAGATTCTCAAGCATAAACAAACTAGGTGCAATCAAAGTTCAACAAACGTTAGTCAATCAAATCAATCGAAAACTAATAATAAACCGCAATTATCTAGTTTCCCATCAACGGTACTCATAGAGCTTCTCAATCCCAAAGAAGTCTTAAAACCGAGCGGCCGTAAGAGATTTCGCCTAATTAGGTTACTTTCCTCTCCGAATAGGCGGCTCCACCAGTAACAACACACAACTAGGTAGTTTTGCTAGCTCTGAGGATTAGTTTTCTTGAAATGCAAACTTCAATATTTATAGACCAAGGAAGTTTGGACACCAAAGAATTTCCAAAACCGAAAATATTCTCAAGATATGCAATATATTTCCAAATTCGGTTTCCATAATTCTTGGAAATGCTTTGTCCAAATATTGACCGAAATCTCACTAGAAAATCTCCAATTAGTAAATGCACATTACTAATTTTTATTTTCCAAGTTTAGAATTAGTTCATCTGACTTCCAAGAACTATGTGATTGATTATCCTATCAAATCACCAAACATGGGTTTCACGGTTCTAACAAAACAAGTTTCGGTTCTACCTCCATGTGGGTACTAGAATTAGTCACGCTAGTTACCAAACTTGGTTGACTAGGTACTAGGATCGGTTCCCACATATGTATGGTATCTAACTTGTATTTGGTGCACATGTCCATAGGATCGGTTCGCAATAACTAAAAACGTGTTGCACATGTGCATTAGGATCGGTTCCCAATAACTAGAAACTTTTTGCACCTCTTACAAGGATCGATTCCCCTTTTGTGATCGGTTGCACCTCTTACTAGGATCGGTTCCCCAATGGCTAGAGTTGGTCATACCAATTACAACAAATCGATCATACCATCTCAGGTGATTACTTAAGATCGGTTTCACTAATAAAAGTCATACCAACACAAAAGTCAGGCCTTGTGAATAGTTTTACCAAGAACATAAGCAAGTCATGAGCGGTTATACTAAACACACATATTGGTAATTCAAAAGATTTGCAATGAATAACAATACCAATAAGCCTAGCGATTTCCCTTTCGATTCACAAAACAAGTTCATGAATTTACTTCCTTTAAATGAATATAAAACATTGTTTCCTAAGAAGAAATCTTCACCTCATACCCATACATAATCACAATAGCATTCAAATGATTATGTCGATGTCTTATATACGAAGTTCAAAAGATAAGCGTTATACTTCGTATTGTATTCCTTAATACTATATCTAACTAGAGTATAATCGTTCATAGCTTCGCTGTTATGTTTTCAATATGCACGACTTAAAAGATACGTTAGGAATGAAACAGTTTAAGTCAAATATAACTAACCTCAAGTGGAAGGATGATGTTGTCGTTTTAGCTCCTTACTTCTTTACATTCTTCAAGTCTTCACGTAATACTTGTAATGTATCATATCCTAATACTTTCAAGCTAACCTATACGAAGTTGACTCTAGCATATATAATCAAGCGACTCTTTAAATGAGTTTTGGTTCACTAAAATATGACAACCAAACTTGACATACCAACGCTTGGTGGGTTCAACCAAGCTATGCTTTAACTATCTCCCCATTTGTCAATTTTAGTGACAAAACTTATACATCATATGGATAAACAAATTACAAGAATTCATTACACATACGCTTGTTTCTGTCACGAGGGAAGACTGGTCAACTTTACACCCACTACTCACTTACTGCTCATTAACCGTCCGCCCTTTCCTGACACTTTCTCGTAATGGGCACGTTGCACGCCGCATGCTGTAAAACTCTAGACCAATACCCTGATGAACATCCCCCAGTTTTTGGCATGCTTGATGTCTCGAGTATTTTCGTGGAAAATATGCAGCGGATTGCTGAGTGGGTCTTGTGTGCAAGACCTAGTTATTTTGACCAATTGCGCGCAAACTAGGCGGCGGGTGATCATGTGTGGTGAGCTAAGTCATGAGACTTGCCGCAATAAATAGCGTGTGACGCTATTGAGTTAGTCTTTGGTTGGTCACCTAAGATTTAATCTGGGCCGGTCAATTCGGCTGGCAAAGTTGGACGGCCGAGATTGTAATTTATGGAAGAGGATGATCGTTGATTGTGGCTACATCTCGTTGGCACCTACCTGGCGTGGCCGCGACCACTATATCTTGGCATATACTACCGTGGCCATGTTGAATAAATAAATTATGGCAAGGCCATAATGAGGGAATGACCATGGACGCGGGGATAGCCATGGGGGCCATAATATGACGCCATTTTTAGGGTTTTCTGAGTCCCACATAGCTTGTGGCATGTTGTGGGGCCGAAGTGGCATAATTTTAGCCACGACTAGGTATTAGCGACGTTTGGCTTTATTTAATGCGTGTGGCGGGTTTAAAGCGACCTGATTGGTCGATAGGAAAGAGGGCCGGCACGCAACATGGGCCCGACCACACTCCGAATGCGCGTGGCACATTTAGAGCAACTTGATTGGTCGATGGGAAATGGGGCCGGCAAGCATCATGGGTCCGGCCTCATTCTAAATACAAGTGGCGCATTTAAAGCGACCTGATTGGTCGAGAGGAAAGGGGGCCGGCAAGCATCATTGGGCCGGCCTCATTATAAATGGGTGTGGCGCATTTAGAGCGACCTGATTGGTCGAGAGTAAAGGGGGCCGGCAAGCAGCATGGAGCCGGCCTCATTCTAAATGCGTGTGGCGCATTTAGAGCGAACTGATTTGTCGAGAGGAAAGGGGGCCGGTAAGAGTAGCATGGGGCATGGCCATCTGCAGGTGGCGCGAACTAGGGAAAACTGGCCGGCCGTGTGGCGCGACTACGCCTCCTCTTATTGCTGCTCTTATTTTCCGCGGCTCCTCTTTTATTTCTTGTCTTCTGATTTTTGTAGGACTTTGCTCCTACTAGTCCGTGGCGGATCAATTGCCTAGCTTGCCTAGCTAGGTTTATTTTCGACCAGCAGGGTCTGAGATATTTTGCAGGGGGCAAAGACCTAATCTTTTGCAAATTAATTAGGCTAAAATTTGAATTTTTCAGCTATCACAAAATTGAACAAATTTGATAAATTCTCTGTGTTTGACACAAAATTCTTTAAATTTATCTTCAGAGAGCAGTTAGCGCGTCTTATGACTAAGTACTTTTATGCAAACCTTAATCTTGGTATTTCGGGAAATTCATGCTACTCAGCTGCGAGTGAACACTAATTGTCATGTCATATCAATATTAAGGGTTCAGCTGGGGAACATAGCACAGGAAAGTATTCAATAAGTCTTGCATTAATAAATAATATAGGCGGGATGTTGAAATTTAAAGACTATTTAGGATTGTTGATACATGCACCATTCTGGATAAATTTCATGTAAATATACTGAATTGCTCAATATATGTGTAAGTAAAAAGGCTGGGCACTCATTACTTCAAATTGCTCCGTCTCTTTGCAGAATGACGGTACATTAAATACAAGGTTTTACAATCTTAGCCCTGAACTAAAAACCACCATCAACATTAAGTCTCCTGCTTAGCACGTAATAGTGACATTGTTGCGGGGTAAGCACTAGATGGTGATAGATGAAAATAAAATTCATAAGAAGAGTAAACAGACGTTACCAGTAGAGAGAGGCCAACTTGGCCTTTGAGAAGAACACGTTTAATGAAACGTCAATGAAAGTAGCAATCACCCTTCTAGTACGTTGATGCTGAGAACACTAAAATGATGTATTTAAGTAGTGGAGCCTCAATTGATGAGTGTTAAGTCAGTTGAGCCTTGAATACAAAGATGAGTGTTGAGGTGGTGGAGCCAGCACTATGATGTGTTGAGGAAGTGATGCCTGACAACACGAGTGAGTGATGAGGAGATTGCGCATCTCAACACTAAGATGTGTTGAGGCATTGATGCCTGACAACACAGTAGTGAGTGTTGAGGAATTTGCACGTATCAACACTAAGAAGAAATCGTGTTGAGGCAGTATGCCTGACAACACAATAGTGAGTGTTGAGGAATATGTACGTCCCAACACTATGAGGAAAACGTGTTGAGGCAGTATGCCTGACAACAAAATAGTGAGTATTGAGGAATTCGCACGTCTCAACACTAAGAGGAAGGATGTGTTGAGGCAGTATGGCTGGCAACACAGTAGTGAGTGTTGAGGAATTTGTATGTCCCAATACTAAGAGGAAAACGTATTGAGGCAGTATGCCTGACAACACAATAGTGAGTGTTGAGGAATTTACACGTCTCAACACTAAGAGGAAGGATGTGTTGAGAAAGTATGCCTGGAAACACAGTAGTGGGTGTTGAGGAATTTGCACGTCTCAACACTAAGAAGAAATCGTGCTGAGGCAGTATATACCTGACAACATAATAGTGAGTGTTGAGGAATTTGCACGTCTCAACACTAAGAGGGAGGATGTGTTGAGGAAGTGTGCCTGGCAATATAGTAGTGGGTGTTGAGGAATTTGCACGTCTCAACACTAAGAGGAAAACGTGTTGAGGCAGTATGCCTGACAACACAATAGTGAGTGTTGAGGAATTTGCACGTCTCAACACTAAGATATTTAAAATTTATTTGATATGCCTAATAGATATAAAACATTTAGTTTAAGGATAGTTACTTAGCTCTGTCTCCGCTAGGTATGTCCTTTGCGCATGATTGGGCTTTGGATATATTAGGCTCTCCCATGAGTAAGCAGCATCAGGCGTTAGTGATGACATCAGGATTACGACGGATTGAAAGACGGACAAAAGTCCCCAGGTCTTGATGGGACGAAGAATAGCCGGTTGTAAAGAGAGTTATTCAACAAGACTTACTCGTGGAACCTGCGAAGCTAAACTCTCTCCAGGCAATTGCGTCATATTTACGAGTTGTCCATACGACAACAAATAATCTTCGGGATTGGACGACTTGTTGGAGACCCTCTCAGGTATAGACTTTGGCAGGGAACATACTCCTAGTTTCGCTTTGTTGCTATGTATCCATGAGCGCCCCAGGACCATATCATGATTTGGGTATTCCTTGACACTATGAAACTTGGCGTGTGTTAGGGCGTCTCCTATCTTGATTTCGAGATTAATGTACCCATAGGCATCTATCGACCTTCCTTCTGAGTTTTCGATCATAGTCGGGCAGTGAGCAACTTCTAGCTCTCAGA